>CM075857.1:89335198-89900198 GCA_037975125.1 Latrodectus hesperus
ATTTATTAACAAACTACAAAGAACATATTTTTATTTAATACTTGCATTTTGTAACTGGAAAAATGTGATTTACATAATTCCTATAAGGAATATTTATAACAACAGTTCGAAAAAACACACCAGAATTAAATACATTCAAAAAGATATCTCAAACTGCAAAAAAAAACCCAAGCTATTTCTACTAAAATTCCAGCAACAACCAAATATCAAACACCACTATATAAGGTGGAGGAAAATCAAACATCCAGTGCAGGAGCGACGTTTAATGTGTTTACTTAACGGGCATCAGATACCCTAGAAAAGCTCAAAATATATATTACTCAAGAAAACAGCATTTAAACTACCTGCTTCCTACTTCAATATATTAAAATTAATTTTCCAACTCATCGCATTCACCGATTTTATATAAAATATAATCATAGCTGGAACAGGAGGAATTTCGCAAAATCTTGAAGAAAAGCTGTAAAACTGAGAGTTACGACAACGTGCTTGACTTTAGGAGCCTAAAATTAGATTCTCAAACCTATCTCAGATAGTAAATTTTTCCGTGCCTCTTGATTTACTGTATATCAACAGAGAGCTTCCTTGTGTACAGTTTCAAATATGAATCAAAAGAACGACCCGAATCGCACCGTTTCCAAAGCACAACTTCTGCTATATTTACCTCAGCACCGTACATAAATCTTGCTTATTACACAATATAAAATAGTGAAGAGAATTATGCGACAAGAAGATAAAATATAAGTAGTCGCATAATAATGTATGTGAGAAAGAAAAATTACACTTTGTTGTTATCATCTTACCACTTTTTTTAGCTCCGTAAATGACAAAATAAAGAAGACATTAGGAACTAAGAAATAGCAAACAATTTTAAGATAAAATATTTAATGATAACGAAGCAAATATTTGTACGAGTAAATAGATAAATATTTGCTCGATAAGTCATTCAAAGAATGGTAAACATGCATGAGTGTGTTGACAATGCGACTAATGCTATTTTCTAAATATAATTAAAATTCAGCGGTTTTGTAGAAAAGCACTTCGGTTTAACAAATTTATTTAATTTTTTTAACATAACATATTTAAGATCTATTTTAGTTATTTTTCTTTGCTTAAAGTAAGCTTTAATTAATTGTAAACTTTGTATTTTATGATTTTATTCGAAAATATACGTAAGCTGAAATAAGTTTAATAAAATTTAGGATACAACTATTAAAAAAAAAACTTCAAACTTATTTTTGTATTTGAAAAAAACCGCAGCTTAAAACATACCAATAATACGTATTAAAAAAATTATTGTCAACTTGATTGGCATCTTGCCCACAATCTTTTCAAAATTTCTTTATCACAAATTGTTACCAGAAAAGTTAATTAAAGTTTGCTTAGCACGTTTTTTCTACTATATGAAATAATTTTAAAACACAATACTTAATTTCCATTTCCATTATCTTTTCAATTTGAATCGATAATAGCATTTCTAAATGATATCACATTAATGTGAAAAAATAGTTAATCATCTATGAATATCAAGAGTTCTCAATAAAATTACAATATATTAAATATAAACAATGAGATAATTACTTAGAGAGATTACATATTTTGCAATGAAACAGACTTTACTTTAAAAAAAAATATTTCAAACTATCAGCATAAAATCAATTTAGTTTAGAAACATTGACCTACATTCAAAACAAAACATAAAACAGTCTCTCTCTGCTTAGAATTTCTAATCATTTCAATGAATGTTTGACCTATATTCTTTCTTTTTATTCTCTTAAAAATAATTTCGTTGTAATACCAGAATTATAATTATAGTCCTTCATACATACATTTTATTACAGATAATCGAAAGTGAAAGTATACTGATAGATACATATAATTCACAAGCTATTGAGAGTTTCAATTATAATTAAAGTTATTCATACATACATTTTATTACAAATAATCGAAAGTGAAAGTATGCTGATAGATATATATAATTCCCAAACTAGTAATAGTTTGTGAATTATAATTATAATCCTTCATACATTACATTTTATTAAGGATAATCGAAAGTGGAAGTATGCTGATAGATACATATTATTCACACAAACTAGTAATAGTTTGAATTATAATCCTTCATACATATATTTTATTAAGGATAATCGAAAGTGGAAGTATGCTGATAGATACATACAATTCACACAAACTAGTAATAGTTTGAATTATAATTATAATCCTTCATACATACATTTTATTAAGGATAATCGAAAGTGGAAGTATGCTGATAGATACATACAATTCACAAATTAGTGAGAGTTTGAACTTCCAACTTCCCAAAGTCATTTGTAAAATGTCGTCAGGATATGAAGAATTTTCATTTTAAAAATGTTTTTAAATTATTCTGCTTCTCGTTCTTGACGTATCATTTAAAGTCTTTCAAAGACATGGAAAGAATGAAGAAATATAATCAATATTCTACAAAAAAAAATGCTGCACATTTTTTGTTAAAGAAACAACTTATCCATTAATTTTTCTTTTTTCAACAGTCTAAGCATTTAAAAAAAAGAACATAAATTGATATGGAAATATTTTTGAAAACTCATTTATTCCTGACCGATAAATTTTCTTCAGCAATATGTGTTCGGCCCCTAACATTTGCTCTGCCACCCATCTCATAATATACACGGTGTTTCGCCCTTTACCGACGAGTGGGCAGATGGTCGGAAGAAGCAGATATACAGAGAATGAACTAGGTGTATCCAACTAATGGAAAAGGTGAAATCCACGGGTCAAAACTGTGAAAGAAGAAGTGAGAACATCGGATCGCGAGACCTGCTGTGGGGTCGCGACCTCGTGGGTGGAGGCGGCACTTTCCTTTTTCTGAACTGTAAATCGGCACTTAAAAAGATATGTATTTCTATTTTGATTTTCTTTCCGCCTCCGCTGAGAATATCAGCTTGGCGAACTCGTTTTCCTTGGCGAGATTTCGCTGGATGAAATTCTAGACTTATTAGAGCGTAATAAAAATTAATATGATATTCAAGTTTTAGTTCGTCAACGCATATTTATTTATTTTGCTTTGGATTTTTTTTTTTAAAGCAGAATTTTTGTTAAATCCAATTTTCAGCTTTTCAACTCAAATAATATGAAAAAATACACGAAATTAATTTCACAATTTATCAATTATATTTCTTATTATAAAATAGAGTTATTCAAAAATTATTGAGTGAGTTGAAATATTTTTGATATCTATTTTACACATAACTTTTTATATTAATATTTTGTGACAGTTTGCAGTATAATTTTAGAAACTACAAATAGAATGACATCACATTTCATGCAAATGTTATTTTTTTTATTATAATTCTTTGAAGAAATTGTACTTCCTAGTAAAATGTATATTTTATCAGCGAATTTAACTTAGCTATCTTTATTAACCAAAATGTTTTTTTTTTTTTTTTTGTAGTTAAAATTTCTTTTCATAAAAATTATCGTTATACTATTTGAAAATGCACTATCATATACTTTCAAAACATTCAATGAAACTGCTAAAATAATTTAAATCTTATATTTATTGTGAAGAATCTATCGGCTTTATAGAGCATTTCTACCGTCTGCTATAAAACTTAATAATATTGAGTTTCATAGCATATGGATTTAAAAGTTTTTATTCTAAAATACATTTTTTTAAATTATTTTCTTTGATTTCGATACGTATAGCAAGTGGCTCAGAAATAGGGCCATGTTCTTCGCTATGGAAGGAGTTGGTTTCATTTCTCGCCATTGTTGAACGACGAGAAATAAATTATAGTTCGTCATGATGAGGACTGTAGAATTTTCATGGTTTTCTCTCTTGCAACGTGAGTTTTTATTTGTTAAAATGTTCAAAATGAAGACGAAACGTGACATTTAAAAATACTTCACAACAATTTTCACTTATTAAATTATAAATGGTGACAATCATGTACCTTACGATAATGTATCAAATTTATTATGAGTTTTACATTTATTAAGTAGAAGGAATGCAATCTTTAAGAAATATCGAAATAAACATGGTTTCATTTATATAAAATACTCTTAGTTAATTCAAATGCCTTTAAAAATCAGAAAAAAATTAATTTATTGCAATACTTGTAATATTTTTCTATGATTATTCACAAGGTATATAAGTACCAATACTTAATGAACCGGGAAACATTGATTTATACGTTAATATGCCAAATTTCGTGCTAGTGCGTGATAAGATAATACGTGACATAGCGAGATATTTTCGTGAAACAGGTTTTCCTATTAGAGTATATCATTTTTTTTATATAACAGCACGCAACTTTTCCAGAGCACCAGTATACGTGTGTAAATCTGACAACAAAACTGTAAACAAAGGTGACATAATCACGATATATAACAGAATCGTTTGATTTACATCGTTATGCAATAAATATTTAATGAAAAGTCTAATTTCATGATAAAAGATGCGAAAATATAGTCTAACATACAGTTTAATCGTATTATTACATTAGAGTTTAATGAAAATATGAACAGATTCGAAAAATGATATTGGAAATAAATGTTGACAAGTTGAAGTATTTAAATATTGATAGATATCACCATCAATTTTGTCGATTTTTGTAATTCTTTTTTGAACGGTTTCTATATTTGCAAATATTAACGCAATGTCATTATAAATGTTGTGCAGGTTAAAAAAATACTGCATTGAGTTTTCCAAATCAACGTTGAACGAGCAATTTGATATATAAACATAACTTTTAATTAAACATAATAATTAATGAAAGAATTTAAATTAATACTTCTGTCGTAAGAACAATTTAAATAACATTATTTATTTTATATTGTCTAAAAAATAATGATCTAGAAGAAAGCATTAGAAAGCGATTTTTTAATCTCGATTAACAAATTAGGTACTCAAGATTTTGTAATAATTTAATGGCAATCACTTCCCACAGCTTAAATTCAAATTCATTCTATTAGTGAAAGCATTAACTGGATTGTTTTCCTTCAGAGAATACAAAATTGTAATCTACCTTCATTTAGTGATGTAAAAGAAAATCACCTATTAAAAATTTAGATTTTGATTCTAGCCAGTCAATAAATAAATAGAAATTAAAGAAGACATAAAGGCATTATATAATCATTATCTGGAAATTAAGAAAATATGTTTTGTATTATAATATAAACTACAATTATACTGCTGTAATTCTTCTTCTTCTTCTATTGACTCGACAAGCCCGGGTGGGCTAAGGCCTTCCTTAGAACACTTTTCCACGCCGGCCTTTGCTTGGCGACAGACCTCCATTTCTTCACTTTTAAAATGCTAAGATCCTCATCTACCGCATCCCACCATCTGAGTTTGAGCCGACCTCTTGGTCTTTTCACTGCTGTATAATTACTGGTATACATTATTATAAAATGAACTTTGCTACACATAATATCGATGATTTTAGAAAAAAAAAATTCCAAATAATTTTTTAGAATAGCAAATTGTTTATTGAAAATCTATACTTAAAATTTAGTTTCAATAAATTCAAATATCAAATTTCCTTAGGATTATGATTAGAATCATGGTTATATTTTAATCTATCTATGATTCTATAATGCTTTTAAGAAAATGATAATTATATCAGTTCTATAAAAGTATAACTTACGTGTATGGAATGTAAATATTTATTATTTTATTTCAGTGAAAATTATTCATTTCTCTTTTTATTAAAATAATGCAGAAAATGCCGCTTTATTAAAATATTGCAGAAAATGCCACTTAATTATCAGATCGCTTAAATAAACGAAAATTATCAATTAACACAACAATGACTTGCATATTGTGATTCTATGTAGCCACGCGCATGACTGATGCGTGACCGGATGATCTCTACCTAATTGAACTATCCAACCATAACATCCCACTTCCGTTCTACAAACTAATTGTCGCGGCATCTCCTCATTCTCGGTCAGAAATCCTCTTAATATCCATCAAGATTAAGCAGGAAGGAAAAGCGTCCTTATTGAGAAATAAACGCCATCTTACAAAAGAAAGCCAATTGATGTCGTAAAATCTGACAAGATAGCAACCCTTACTGAAAAAAAATAAAAAAGACAGTAAAGCCATGACCTCCAGCGCAAATCATAGTGATAGACACCAGTAAATAGCTACGGGATACACACACACATGACGATTTGATGGGAGAAAGAAAAAAAAGAGTAAGAAAAAGAAAAAAAAATAGACTTCCACCTGGCGTCTCTAGCACTTTCATTAGTGCTTAAGGGCTTTTTTCAATTTATCCTTCTTGTTCTTTATTTTATTTATTTTTCTTAATTTCTCCTTACGTGCATACTCGACGTTTGTTTCAGTTATTTGTTTTTTTGCTCCTCCGGCTTCGTTGTGAGAGGTCATGCTGCGCGATAGGCGTGGCCCAGGAAAAGAAGTGCGTGGGAAAATTGCATCCAATGTTCGAAAATGTCCCTCGAACGATAATGCTGCCGATAGATGGCAGCAGAGGTAGTTTTATCGGGATTTTAAGCAATCGTCTGGGGAAATAAATTTACTTTGAAGAAATGTAAAACAGATTTGTTGAAATAATTATGATTTTTTAAAGCAATGTTTTCTATTTTTTTAAAAAAATGAAATATTGTAATTTAGAGATGTAATTTATTTCACCAAAAACGTGAGGTAATGAAAGAATATTTCAAATAACACAATTTACTATGTTAAGTTAAAATACACGTTAGAAAATTGCTCTGCATTTGATTTTAGCAGGATGTATAATGCAAAATCTTAAATTGTGAACAATTTTTGAATTTTCCTTTATTTATTTTTAAAACAAATCAATTTTGTTAATTATATTTAAAGTGAAATATTTAACCTATAAGTTTATAAGTAAAATCAATAATTTTTCAATGACATTAAATAGAATTATTTCGTAGATTTTTAAATTCGTAAATTTTTAAAATAGTGATACGCCTATATTTTTAAGCCTTTTAAAAACTTCCATCTGTGAGATTATAATATACTTTTCTTAATTCTTCATGTCTCATTTTTGCGTATAGTTAACTATTAGGATAAAATCATATATTTTATTGAAAAAATTATAAAATTTAACATTTCTTTTATGTTAGATTTATCATTAAATCTAATAAGAAAAGGAAACTTATTAAATTGTAAATTCATTTGCATTAATAGAATCATAAGTTTATGATTCTCCTAAAATAAATGGGAAAAAGTGGAAAATTTATGTATTATAATTAAGATTATGTTATTTCTGCAATCAGTTTTCATTAGCATTTAAATATTCTAAATTCACAATTTAAAAACATAACACTCAATATTTACAACACATAACATTTTCCTGAAAATATGGAAAATTTTAAATGAGAAGATATTTTTTTAATAAAAATGTAAAGGAATAAATCTTAATCCTAATTATAAGAATCAGTTTATCACTCAATTTTTATTTAGCTATAGTTGGCATTTTGCCTGAATAAGAAAAAATATTCTTAAAAACGTATTTAATAGTTTCTTGTTCTATATTTATTTTATAATCATTTACATATCCTTTATATTTTGCCTTATTTTCTGCCTGTACCAAAATTTTCATACCAATTTAATTTTAATGTTAGAAATAATTATTCTCCCATTACAATGGATACACATTCTAAAAAGGAAAAAAACGAACAGTTTTCCTCCATTTGCATTAACATTAGTCTATAAAAATAGAATTTAATGAAGTTAAATTACATTTTACGTCTTATAGCATAATGGGAAACATACAAAGAGATAAGCATTTTTCATTTCCTTTATAAATAAAAGTCACAATTCTATTTTTAGCTTCTGAAAACAGGAATCTTTCATCAAAATTCTCTAAGACAAAAAAAGCATAATAATACATTATCTACATAGTATTCTTAAGAAGCAGCTCATTAAAAATCAATATATTCCCTGAACTGATTTAAATACAATAATAATAATGCTGAAAACTGCAAGTGACCAGAGCAACTAATATATTTTCCAGGATAAATGTCCATATAAAATAGTTTAACAACTAGATTGATTAAATATGCCAATTCAAATCACGCGGAATCCTTTTACTTTATTCAGATTTATTTTTTATGATATAATCTACATTAAATATCTTTATTTTGCATAAGAAATTGCACGCTTTCGAATATGTTATTTGCGTAAAAGAAATTGATGGAAAGTTTCATTGTGTGGTGGATTTAGTTCCGATTATTAATATACCTACTTAGGCTTAATCGAATTGCTTTATGAGAGCAGCGTTTGTAATCAGTGTGGTATTTTTTAAGAAATAATGGTTTACCAAAGATGATGAGAGCAATGGATTGTTAAAACAGCAGAATTAAATCAAATCAAGCGACAGGCTGGCGCCTCGCGTGTATGACGTAATATGCCACACTAAAAAAATACAACTAACGAAACGAGATTGGAGACTTGTAAAAAAAAAAAAAAAAGTCCCAAAACAGGCTTGGTCTGCACGCGAACTCGTCTGAAGATCCTATTTCTCCCCAAGCGTAATCCAACCAGTAGCTTAAAAAGAGACACAATTTTTTTTTTCTCTGTGGAAGAGACAAAAAATAAAATTAATTTTGTGAAATGAGAATGGCTTTTAGATTCGGATCAGTAACTTGAGGATGGTAACCATATCGAGAGTGCAACTTGGTTGAAAGTATCCGTTACTGTTGTTTGACTAGGTATTGATATATTTCTGGAACAGCGTTGAATAACAGTTATCCAATTCCTCCATGTGCATATGATACTATGATATGTTAGAATTTTTCGACACTTGATGCTTATATTATGAAGATAATCTTTAAATGAAGACTACGTTTTAACCAAAAGTTTCAGATTTACATTTGGCAAAATCAAATGAAATAGAATACACTGTTATGGTGAATTATTCAATAAGTACATTGACTCTAGATTACAATTACAAGGTACAATTATCATAGAGAGCTGCAGTGTATTTTATGAACAATTTAAGTTTTTAAATTAAACTTCAGTGTATTGTATAAACAATTGGCATTATAGAATATATTTAACGTAATTTAGAGGTAGTTTTAACATCTTTTCGTGTAAACTTCAAAGAAAATAAATGCCAGCAATTTTAGAAAAAATTGCGTTTTTATTGATATCATATGCAAGTACTTTAATATAGGAAAATGATTATAAAACTTACATAAATTTTAGTTATACTATAGTAGTTTTCAATGCAAAATATTTTATTGTAGACATTATTGCAAATGTAAACATACTGCTTTAAACACATGTTGTATTGTTGAATCAAAAGAGCAAGCTTATAATTGAATGATCTGTATTAATAAACGGTCTACATTGCACAAATGAATGCTCTTTTATTTATTTCCTCCTAGGATATTGATTTTTATTATGATTTGGAATTCAATTCAAATCATGATAACTGTTACAGAAATAGCAATCGTTTGCGAAAAATGATTGTAGAGTGTGAGAGCAATTAACATATTACATTAAAAAAATATAAGCCTATAAATATTTATACTTTTAAAAAGTAGTATAACACAGCGCAATATTAACTATAATTTGGTATAAAATTCAAAAACATTTTTATTTTTTGAAGTTATACATTTGTTCTATTTATAGCTTCTAAAACATTTCTTTAAGATTCGCTCACAACCCACTTAAATAGGAATAGTAAATAGTTGTTGCTATTCAACTGAAAAGAAATAGGGTAATACAAAATATATAATATTTTAAAATTAAAAACTAGTTGTGATACAACATTAATAATTGCCTTTATAAACAATGATTTAAATTTATTTTATTTGCTACATTTTTCGATGCATTTAAATGTATAACTAATTGAAATAAAAGCATTACAATTCTTTATAAGTTAAAATCAGTAATATTCGCTTAAAGTTATCACAGATTTATTTAAAAAAATTCAAAACCTAAATGTTTTATTAAAATCAGCTGCTTATTTTTTAAATTAAAATCAAGTATGCAGCAAAATAATATTACTATATTAATATTAATTGTAGCTTTCACATTAAATCTTTAAGATGTTAAGCGAATAATGATAAAACAGTAACTCAAAATATCCTTTTTTCTGTGAAATTAGATGAATATTGATAAATGAGACTAAGAGACAAAAGGAAGAAAGAGATGATTAACTGTAGAATTCCTTGTCCAGACAATCCCCTGAAAGTGACGGATGATGGTTCTCTGACCACCAAAAGACTTCAACGCCAGTGATTAGTTTTCCCCCCAAAACCGAAGCTTAAAAATTTCTTCGAAGACAAAAGGACAAGCACGATCATTAATAAAGAAAACATAAGGAAAACTCGTCAACGACTTGGCGGGCTTCTACTCAAAAGAAGAACATCCGCCAAAGAAGGCGTGGCTAGGATACGTGATAAAACGCTTATAGACGGTGCTTTTCTCTGCTTTATTGTTGATTTGTTTTACCTGAGAAGACATCAGGATTTATTTTTTTTCGTCTATCTCGACGTCTTCTACTTTTTGGCATGCTAGCTTCGCACGCGAATGTTGTGACGATGCCTCTTGGGCATTTTCTTAAGACGCTTTTTATGTACTTTTTCATTTTTTTTATTTCTCAATACACTTAGAAGCGTTTTTCTTCTTTCTACTTTCGAATCGGCAGGTGTTTTCTGAAACGCTTCATCTTCTATAAATTGTGTGTCTATAAAATGGCGGATATTAGATCGCTTCTGTTACACGCCATTTCTCCAATCAAAGATGGCCAAGGTTGGTCTGCTGTTTTTCTTCGCTTCATAAACGTTTCTCGTCTGTTTTTTGGATCAAATTCTCATGGCTGTATGTTAGATTTATTACCGTTTGTGGATATTCTTATTGAAAACAACTATCTTCCATGATTAAGACATTTAGAAGATAATTACATTTAATTAAAATACATTTCTATTTATAAGTTCCAATCTCGATACATTTATTTGGAATCCATTGTATTGGATGGACTTGTAATTGACGTGATTAAGTAGAAATGCGGTACTTATACATTCCTGAATTCTTTCGAATTGCTGCAGTGCAATAATCATTGCTTTTCTTATTTAAAGCAGGAATTAACATTTTCTATCTCACCAGTTATATTGATCTTTTTTAAGTTTTAAATATGTGCATTTATAACTCACTGAAAAAGTATAATAATAATATTCATTTTAAAACTGTTTAATTAGTTGTTAAAGACATTGCATTTTCTTTTCTTATTGAAAAGCTTTAAATTATGCTTAGTAAAATACCTTTAATTAACGAATTTAATTTAAAGAATGAAAACTATTTGTATCGCGTTCTCAAACTTTAATTGATTTAAAGAATAAAGTCTGAAAAGCTAAATGTAGCTAATAAAACCTCTCATTTTTAATTGTTTTAAAAATTTTAAATGTTTGTTTATAATTTTATCTTTAGAGTTATCTAGTTTTATTTTAAACATTAAAAAGAAACACACGAATCATGATTATTTATTATAAATTGCACCTATCAGAATTTTTATCTGCCACTGTGAAAATTATCAAGCAAGGTTTTCCAATTAATACATGTGAACATTTTCCCGACATGTTAAAATAATTTACTAAAATGTCACTTTATTTGAGAAAATGATCAAAAGGAATTTTTTTTCTTTCTTATAAATTCTTGGTAAATTTTATTTAGAGAGTTTCAATACGTTTTAACACTATACAAAAAACAAAATTTCAATACCCTTTTATTTTTGTAAACTAGTAATAAATATCCGGGAAATACATATTGGAACGAAAATACACATTTGCATAGTGTCATGTTATAAACTGAAGCTTAACAACGTGAATATACTTAAAAAATTTTCTATGGGGTTGCTTTTGGGACAGGATAGGAGTGATAACAACGCTGTACTGAAAATTTCAAAAAGTATTTATCGCCCCAACGATTTAGAAAAGTCAGTTGACTTTAAATATATCAGCATTTTTTTAAACATTTTACAAAGTTAACGAAACGCATTATTGCATGAAAAAAATATTATGAAGGCATATTTGTGGATAACTAATTGAACTTAGTAAAATTTCATTGTTATAAAATTTTAGGTGGTAACTTTTATAAATAATATTCTATAAAATGTCAAACAATGTTTGTTTTATACACATTTTCTATACAGTTATATTAATATTTTTAGGCACCCAAATGACACACACACACACACACACACACACACACATATATATATATTATATGTGTGTATTATACACATTTTAATGTTTGCAAATATTTCTCAAATTTGTCTCCGGTAGAAATGTATTTAAAACAATCTTTGTTAATCATTCAAAATTGTAGCTTGTCTAAAATAAGAATTTCATCGTATTTAATCAAACCTGAAAATTTTCAGGGCTCGGTGTAGAATCTGGTACCCCTTGGTTTGGCAAAAAAATTGGCCTAAATTTTGGCAATAAAATTTCATTTCAGGTAACCTTGGCAACCCTATCTTCACATCTTAGTGACCATCTTCACATCAAAAAAGTCTCCAAAAAAATCAAGGGTTACCCGATTGTGTGTAAGCTTTTACCAATTTTCACATTCGAACGTTAACAATTCGATTATTTTTGTTATTTATAGCTGTAGCACATTTATAATAATTAACACTTTGTTCATATTGTTTTTTTTGTGAAATTCTAGATTTATTTTTATTTATTCCTGTGCTTGAGAATTTTAATTACTTAAAATCGAGAAAAATAAAACGTAATTTGATAGGATATCATTACAGTTTTGAAAAATAAATAAAAAAATTTGAAAGATTCACGTGTATATTACTAAAAATTTACGAGGAAACTGATGAAATAAACCACATGCAAAATAAATTTTAAGCCTTATATGTAAATAAAGGCTTGCTTTTTTAATTTTCAATTTATGTATTTTGAATAAAGAAGAGACTCAGATGATAAATTTTTCATTATAAATTGCTAAAAATAGAAAATAAGCCTTTATTGTTAATGGGATAGAAAAAATAAATTATACTTCAATTATTATTTTAGTATATTATTCCAGTATTCTTAAAAAATGCGTGGGATCAAAGTTGTAATCATTTCTTAAATCACATGATAAATGTTCCTATGAAAATTTCAAGAGAAAATTACATTTTCGAGGAAACTGAAAAAAGCGCTTTTAAAAAATGTACCGTACTTAAGAAAATAGTGAATTATTAAATAAGATTATCACGAATAATCTTATTGGAAATTGCGCGTAATTTTTCTGTTGCATTTTTCAAATTTCAATTTATAACATTTCATGGGTAATATTTCTTTTATGTTAAGGCAATTAGAATCCAATTTATTAGAATAACCACGTTCGTTATTGTGTGGTATATTTTCTAATTTATTATTTGGATACCTATACAAAGTTATTTTTCGCTTATTAAATACCATTATGGTAGCACAATAAAAATCCAATATCATCACATTCCTATTTATATCAGACAATCTCTCAAATACTTTAGATTAGATTTCAATTTATTCTAATTTATAGACCATTCATAAACTTATAATTAGTTTGGTATTTTTTGAAAAGATTCAAAGTTTTCCTATCATTTATTTTCATTTTATATTGTTCTAACTACATGCATTTGATATTAAAGCACAATTTTATATAAAAATATAACATTTCATTATAGTTTCATTTAAAATTAAATAATTCCTTTCTGTAGAAAATTATAGTTTCAAATTAATTCATTGTATCAAAAATTAAATTACATATATATATATATATATATATATATATATATATATATATATATATATATATATATATATATATATATATATATATATATATATATATATATATATATATATATATATATATATATATATATATTATATATATATATATATATATATATATATATATATATATATATATATATATATATTATATCTTTTTCTCTCAGTGATAAATGTCGTTATGTGTTTGCATGTGATTGGGGATTGCAATCATATCCTTAGCATGCCGAGTTTGGTACTCTAAGCTATCCCATACATACTCATTTGGGAAAATGCTGCTGATCAGTGGTTAAAGAATCGGATAAAAGATATGGAAGCAATTTAGAGATATTTGTACAATATGGAACTTAGGACTATTCTGTTGAAAATATGTTCTGAAATAATTTAGCGAGAAAAGCAGAAATATATGTCATTAAATTGGAAGATATTAATTTGCACTCAAAATTATTTGAAATGATTTGCTCACGTTAGAAGTAACTCCTCAAATTTATCACTTAACGAATAATGTCTGTAAGAATCTGTTAAAATTGTTGCCTTGTGGTTGGAATTGTTTTCTATCTATATATGGATCCAAATGATTGAAAATGAAAGCTAAATTCTTGGCTGAAGACTAAGCGACATCCTTTTGCTGGTAACCATCGTAGTAAACTACAACACCATTTCTGTTGGTATTTCTAGTCAAGAGATAATTCACTTCAAAGATATTATTAAAATTACTTTTATCTAAAGAGCAAGAACTAATAGTTAATATCTTCTATAAATTCCTATTTTATTTATTTATTTATTTATTTTGGAGATTGTATGGAAAATATAGAATATCGTGTGAATTGCGGGGTATATATATAAACTTTATTATATCTTTTATCCAACTACACTTCTAATACATGTATTTTGTCATTCTTTAATTTTTCTTTACTTAGGAATATGTATTATAGAGAGCGATTATCATTACCAACAAACCATTACTTCCTGAAATATTCATTCACATTAAATTTCATAATTCTTTAAACACAGATGTGAATTTTCTTTACGTAGAAATTTTATCTAAAGTGTTCTTGCCAATTCTTAAACTAAACTAAACTCTGTGGCAGACAGCCTATGTGGGCCAAAGACTAAAATGTCTATCTCTGTTTACCTGATGGTGAACCCCTGTGGTTAGTAGCAAAAGTCCAGATTAGGTGGTCAGACTAACGCGAAACCCTCACTGCTTAGTTCCCAAGCATGCTTGGTACTAAGTCTACCGACCTACTGAAGGGATGAGAGGATGAGTGGATCTTGCCTTGCACAAGGATTGAAACTCGGACCTGTGCGTTAATAGTGTGCGTTAATATTTACCAAATCTATTTAAGTAATTAATGAATTAAAAAATTAGTAAATATATTAACGATTCGTGTTTATTTTTCTTACTTTATATTATCAAAAAACGTATATCGTCGAATGTAAACAAAGAATATATCATTTACTTATATTTAACCGAAGATTCGAAGAATTATTTGTAAAAACATTCATAGATATTAAAAATATAAAAATCATAATTATAGAAAAAATCGAGAATGTTTTCTAAAAACATAAATATTTTTTATCAAATAAAAAACTATCATTTCATTAATTTAAAACTTTAAAAGAAGTATCCACTTCTAAATAATACATATCAGTTCCAATTGTGTCATCTGGGTACTTGGGTATCTTTTAATTAAGCAATTAAGTTTTAAATACTTTACAGGGTGAACAAGTTTAAAATTTCGCAGACGACTTTCAACCAGCTGTAACGTTCTTTTTTCGAAGTTTCCTTTTTTTTTCTCCCGTTGCTACTCGCATGGCTCTTAAATTAAAACCTGTCATTCGTGGATACGCCGTTGAAGAGAAAGCTGTTATTATTTACTAACTGCTTCTTTTGCTTACACTTCATTGTATTTTGTCTCGCCATTAATTGCATCGTTGAATTTACTTGGGGCGAGGCAGAGCGTGAAGCGTGAAACAGAGACATGGCAATTTTTTGGTTGCTCTCAAAAGGGGAGAAGCACAAAATAAAGCTTTTGTATTCACCTGTGGATAATTTGTTTTTCTATTAGTTAAAATGAGTTATCAATGAATTTAAGCGTAAATATTTTATTACCTTTTCAGAAAAAAATTTTATATTTATTTTTATGATATAAGGATTGTATGAATGTTTTGTAATTTTCAGTAAATCATATAAATAAATAATACATCTTAACATTTTATTATAAATTATAGAAAATAATATTAAACGGCAGTGAAATTACTTATATTTTTAGGACTGAAATATGAATTTTATGTAATGTAATTACTTAATTTTGTGTGTTTTATGATTACATTCTATCTACACTGTTATTTTGGGGTTCAAATACATCTCAGGCCTGAGTATATTAATTTGAATACTGAGAATATATATACAAATAAATACCATTGTCTATTAAAAATAGAGAGAGAGATTTATGACATTTTAAATCTAAACTAGGCATAATGTTCTCTAGTGTAGATGTAATGTACTACATGTATTATATATTATTTTGGTATCATAAATTGTTCAATTTATAGTAATTGAAAATCAATTAATTTAACTTTTTTATAAACTATCACAAGTATACAGTTAGTTTAACCTAAACATTATTGGGTAAATCACAGATCACGAGAAATAAGATGTATTATTTTATATATATGAACAATCAGATTATATTATCACATTTCAAAACAATTAATTCTTCATTACCTGACCATATCCTTTATATATATTATTTGATTATAAGAATTAAATCATTTATTATTTTTATTATTGTCAGTTCATCCTTAAAGATAGTGGTTTGGTATTTCCGACCTACAGCAAATATGTATGCTTCTATTTTGGTTACTATTATCTCCCAATAAATTGAACACAGTATAAAATTCTTTCTATTGAACAAACAATGATTTTTCATATAAACGTCAAAATAAATTTTTCCGGTTTCGATTTAGCTAGAGTCTTTCGCCGAACCCAGTGGCAACAGGATATTTCACAAACAGGTGACCATTACTATCTTCTTCCTTATGTTCATTCTGATGAAACTTATGTTTAATTAACCTGATTCGAGGAAAGTTATTTCATGAAAAAGATTATTATCTATTCATTGTTTTAGTTATAAAAAATTTCTTTTAAAAATTAACAAAAATTAGTTGTTTTAATTAAAAGTGTTTTTAATTTTATTAAATACCGAAGAAAATTTAAAAAATAAGCTTTTAAATATTTATCGAAGAAATATTTTCACATTTGGTTTGATTAAAAAAAATGCTGTGATTGTCAGAAATACCAATATATTTAGTCGAATTATTGATATTATCCAAGTCTATCTGTGCCTTTTGCAATTTGGTACAAATGAATTTAATAGATTTGAAATATTTCAAGATTTTGGAATATGTTAAAAGAACTGAATTAAAAGAAACAAATGCATTTGAATAGTGAAGCTAAAACAGATAAACACAGCAACTTCAAAAAAAGTTCACAGTATATAAAATTACATTTCCAGATTCCTTGATATAATATTATTAATCTTTCAGCAGCAAAAATGATAGAGCGCTGCTTTACCTTTTTTTTAAATATAAATAACAAAGATCAATTTATGGATAATCGCGGATCGATTTAATAAACAACTTTATTTTCGGCTTGTAGGTTATTTTGGTTTTATGTACCCTCATTAAAATGAATGAAACTGTATAATTTATTTGATCATATCTGTAGTTCTATCTTCCACTTCACAACGTAGTTGTTCTTTGTTTGTAGCTTTAGAGATTTGAAGGTTTTTTTAATGAACAGCTGATGAATAGTATAATCGTTATTTACTACATTCTGAAAAAAAAAAGAGAAAATAGATATTATCAATCTTTCACATTTAACACAAACTTTTAATTTAATATTTCCTTACATAATACTTTTTGTGAGAAAAATCGAATACTGTATTCTTTTTTCCATATAGTTTATTTATATTAAAAAGCATAGCTTTTGATGTGTACTGGAATTATTTTGACTGCGCCTAAAAATTATCCTTAGTAATTATGCCTAAATATTGTTTCTTTATTAGATTCGACTTCATGAGCTTCAATGGCTCATTAGGCTCACGCCGCTTCTCTTTAACAGTGTGAAGTAACAAAGTGAAGCATTATTTGACGTGAGCTGTGATTGGTAGGAGGACAACATTTCCCCTTACTGGTTTAGTTTAAGGAATTAAGGAATTTAGCAAAAATTTCAGTTAAAGACAAAGTTATTTCACTGACAGAAACGTGGAAGATTACTTTGAATCGATTTAAGCATAGTGTAAAGTCAGAAAATATGAATTTTACACCAACAGGTAGTCATTATCAAGTCTTTAATTAATACCAAATTTTGTATTTCTTTATTATTTACTGTCCTAAATATCAAGTTTAACCGTTTAAAATCGAGAGTAAACAAAATGGAATTTCTTATTAATATTTATTGTTTTTGATAATATTAAAACTCAAAACAATGTATCAAAATATATTGCGTGGGTGTAATTAAACAAAACTTCAAAATTTGTTGTCAAAAAACTATCTAAAAAAAACAAAAATTCTCACCTGCTCTTACAATGTAAAGCAAAATAATCTAATGTCAAACATCTCTGTTGTAAGAAATTCATTATTGAGTAAGCTGTCTCAGGATATTAAAATTGATTCGTCATAAAAAAGGGTAAGGAAAACTATTTCATATTGGAAAAGAATATTAATTTTTGCAAACCTACAAATATTTTAGAATGAACTGTATCAAAATATACATGTGTGATTATATACAATTGAAACTTGGACACTAAAAACTATTTCATCATTTCGAGGTTTGTTTCCAGTTAATGGTTCAAAATGAGAATATAAAATGCAGAATGAAAATTATGAGTTTTGTAATGCTTGGAATAGGTTATAGTTTTCATAGATTTTTTGAAAATTCCGATTCCTTAATTCTACATTTTCGAAATACAAATTGAAAAATATAGAAACATCTCTATACATTATAGTAATGAATAAACTTAGAAAAAACAATTTTTCAGTTTAAATTTCTTAGAGATTTGTAGTGACATATCTAACGAAAAAAGAAAAATCTGCTTTACAACGAAATACCACAAGTCTCGGGAAACAGAGAGCAGGCGCCATGACAGTTTCTATACGCCATTGTTTCCCCAACCTGCTCATTTGTTTGAAGCTTTTTTTCTATGAAAAATCGACGCCATGAAGCTTCGCTGATCGCTGGGGAAAGGGTAATTGGGTGTGCACGTGCTATAACATTCTGCTTTGGAGCTTCTATGAGGGGTTTGATCGTATCTGACTGGCCAAACGCATCCTGGTGAATCGCGTGATTGGCTCCGTGATTTGCAGTCGTAAACGCGCCAACACGCGATCGTTTGCGATGATAGGCGATACTCGTCCATAAGCCGTAACGCATCGCTAAATGACAAAACGCTACCTCGTGCACTTCTGGGGTTTATCAAATGGAATAAATGGGGAAATATTGCACAGCGGCATGATTTAGTGTTTTCTTTTCTGGTCTTTGCAGTTTCCAAAGACCGTGAAAATTAAACATATATTTGGCTAGTTGTATAGCAATGGATGGAATAACATAATCAATATCTTTAAGTACTACTTTTGTGAATGGGAATCGAAATAAGAATGATTGACAATATTTTGTTAACTAAACACATTTGTAAAACATAAACTAAAAAAAAAATAGAGATTATTATTTAAATATAAACAATGTTTAATATGAAAATGATAATGAATAATTGATAATAATTAAAATTTTGGTTGATTAACAAATGTAACCGCAGGTCAACTGAAATGAGGTGAATGTTGAGGATTCTATTATTATCAATTGTTTGCTGTTGACGTTTTTAACTGGAGTTTTTAATAAAATTTCATTTGGAGTTTTGTGCCTCAACATACAGTTTGGAGCTCCAGTGGCTCAGTAGCTTCGGTAGCTTCACGCCGCTTCCCGTAAGCACAGCAAAATGAAGCATCATTTGCCGCGGGCAGTGGTTGGGAGGGTGACCAACGTGTACTCTCCTTCACTGGGTTGCTGGAACTCCGTGGGTTGGGGACGTGTCCACGTTAACAAATCTGTGACGTCCAAAGACCTTCCACTGGTGTGGCGTGGATGTGAAGAGGAGGGTGCCAGCTCAGGTGTGGCCTCGTCACCTGACCGTGGTTCAAAATTACGAGGCACCTTAAAAAGAGCAAAGTCGTACTTTCACCTTCGTGGTGCTCTGATCCAAAACGAAAGACGCTCTCTATTGACTTCATTCGCATAGCCAAAGGCTTAGCGAGCTTGGCTTGTCCAAGTGTCATAAGCAACAACAACAACAACACATACAGTTTGTCGAGTGGGAAAAAAAGTATGAATCGAGTATAAAAAACTTCACTGTTTCACTGTTCAGAATTTTATAAAGAAATGTTTCTGAATTTTACAACAAATTCAAAGGAAGTGTCAACGTTTTGTAAACTTGGACGCAGTATCATTTTGCGATGGGTGTTTGAGTGTAAAAACTTGTGTTTATTTTTAGTTGTTGTTTAATTGCACCGTCTAATGGCAAATTTATCTTTATCGGGTTTGAAGAAAAATGCATTTGTTAAAAACCACTGATGAGATTAATGTCGAACTACATTCACATCCAAAAAAATGAAATGAATTGAAAATAGTGACGTGTGTAGTTAATGAATTTGTTGATAACTTTATTTTTATCTTTTATGTTTAAATGTACAAATTTTATCTTATGATTAATTAGAACTATCTAAAAATACATTGTTGATATTATATATTTAAAATTATATCAAAAACTAATCCATTGTAAGATCAAAATTTAAACTATCTTTTGCTGTTATAAAATATTAGTTTTGGTTCTGTAATTCTGGTTCATTGTGTATTTTGGTACTATAACTTAATTAACAAATTTTACATAATATTTTTTAAATTTAAGTCTAAAACCCTTATTTAAATGGATGAACGAATCACACATTCATCATCTGAAAGTATGTAATAAAAATTAACTCTTTTTTTTGTGACACAAAATGTACACATAATCTTATATTTAACTTCTCTAATAATTAAATATTTCAATTATTCTGAAATATTCATAAAATACTTCATTTTACTTCCATATATAATGAGTTAAAATTTTTAAAAAAAAGTGCTTTTCAAATAAAAGGTGCATACATGATGATCTCATTAATTCCTCTCTTCTAAACCTTTCAAGATAATTAAACATTGGAAAATTTTCTACGAAGAGACAATTTTTTTTAAAGTGCATTTGTTAATAAATGCATCAATATACATGAATATTCTTCCATGGTTATGATTTAGACTGCGTAATTCAACCTCAATCATTACGCTGATGACCAGTCGAAATAATAAATCACTTTTAAATATTCATAAAACATAACATTTACATTGAATGAGAGCGTTTATTATTTTGGTTATTCAGGTCCATTCTGTAAAAGATATATATATGTACCGACCCACACCATAACAATTGAGGTGTGAATAGTAATTAAGCTAAAGATAAGTTCATTGCGTCCTCTGTTCCACCAACCTTTTGAAGTGGGAGATTTTGAATTAATACTTCAGAATTACTCACGTACGTGTTATGAATAAGCGGGAATTTCTCACACAAGTAATATTATAAGTGGCTTCGCTTGCGAAATTTAATTAGATATGGCCTTTGAGCATTTTGGAATGCCTCCCGCTGTTCGGACAATGGTAGCTACATCTAAAATGCCCGGAGGACAAAGATATCTGATTATGGTAGTAATCTTTAGCTCTGTATCCTAAGCAAATGGAAAAATTAAATGTAGAGAAATGATTTCTAGCCTCTAGCGCGTATTCACCAACGTATAGATGATTGCAGATTGGTTGGCGAACCTGCTTAAAATTATATAGATCCTTTAAGACAAAGAATATTTGAGAAATTGAATTAAATCGAGGTCAAAACTGGATATGTTAGGATTACTATTAAGAAGTAATATGTATATAGAAATTCAATAGCCAGCGTGGAAAATTAAAATCAACAAATATATTTAATAGAGTATCTAAGTTCTGACTGTATAAAGAATATTGCAAATACATCCGTGTTCATCTTCTGTTAATAATTTCCTTAACAAATCATTTATGAATTTAATGTTTGCTAATAATTCCCTTATATACTACAGTATTGCACATTTCTTAAAAATTGTATAAAATTGTATCGTCTTATTAAAATAAACATTAAACAAATACAAAATTACTTTTATATCATTTGTGATTTGATAGCATATTTGATGTCATTCTTTGACTAATTTTAGAAGACAAACATATTGAAAAATGAAATATTAACACTTTTTTTTGCATTGTTAATTCAGAACTTAAACTTCATAAAGATATGATATAACTGATAAATTTTACATATAAGAAATTTATTCGCGATTATTTATCAACATTGAATTAGAGTGTAGATATTTTTTTAAAAAAATGTTTGCCTATTTGACCTAGATAAAGCAAAATCACGCATATTTTTTGTGAATGTCGAGCTCTTTTTCACACTACCATATATTATGATTTTAAAATATATGGATAGTTTCGTTTATATATGTATTTATTTGCGTGTGTGCTGAATTTTCTCGTAAAATGTGATAGTTATATATTTTCTATATATACTTTACATTAAGATTTTATAAACACATAAAATTTATGAGCTTTGTTATGCTGAAATCTGACGTACCACAATGTATTGTGAAGTCCAATAGACAAAAAAATTTTTTTGCTGGCCAGATAAATCAAAGATAAAAATGGAATTGATTGACCCACATTCAAACCGTTTCCACAGAGACAGTTCTATTTTATTTTATGGACATCACACACATAGTAAGAAATATATTTTTCACTCTTAAAGTCTTTCACCAGAATCCTGAAACATTCTGACATTATTCACGATAGTAAGTCAAGAGGGATACTGTGGGTCATCCGTGCGAAAGAATCGATAGAAATACTTTCATTGTCATGGAATAACCATCTTCAATAAATTTCGTTCTGTGCTTCTTTCAAAAACAGTCAACCTCATGTAAACGTTTTTTTAAAAAAAAATTTAATTTTTTTTAAAATCACCAAATATTTGCATAGTTTCTTAAAATTTCAGCATTTTGTAATAATGTATAAAATTGCAAAATTTTATGTTGACCTATCCTTAAATAATGCATATGGTTTGCAATAATTTCTATGGTATGTTTATAGAATAAATTTTGGTCTTTTTTCCCAGAATTATAAGTTTAGCGATTTTTTATATGCTTTTATATATTTCATTAACTATATATAAGTTATTCGCTTATTTTTTACGGGAGAAATGTTTCTTTATTATCAATATATTAAATTTATTGCTGATAAAAATAAGAGAAATTATTTCTATAAATCATTACAGAGATATTAAAGAAAGTAAATGTATTTTGAAACAGAATAGGATCATTTATATCTACATAAAAACGAAATATTTTAAGGCGAAATTTATTGCTATATTCGTTTAAAGTTTTAGCTTCGAGAATAATATTTCAAAAAGTAAAAACATTTTTTTTTTAACAAAAGCCATCATTTTCCCCCAATGTCAGCTTTATTATATTATATAACATTAAATATTTTTTTAGACTGATGTATAAGTACTAGATATTCAATTTCATTTTAAAAACAAATGTAAATTTTAGAATTAAGATTAATTTTGTAGCATTGATAAATATTTAACAAAATAAGATAAGCTATGACTTCTTATTTTTTGAAATTTTAAAATGTTTATGTTTTAGACCTTATGTAATTATTATCACGTTGTATCAAATAATTTAAGACTGAGCATAAAAAAAAAGCTAAAAGTAAACACCTAAAAATTTATTTTCGTTGACTTAATTCTAAAGTTTCTGGGAAATTTGAATAAGTTAACAATGAAATGATAAGTATACGAAAACGAAACTGCATTAATGTTCCACTGAAG
This sequence comes from Latrodectus hesperus, assembly GCA_037975125.1. Taxonomy (NCBI): domain Eukaryota; kingdom Metazoa; phylum Arthropoda; class Arachnida; order Araneae; family Theridiidae; genus Latrodectus; species Latrodectus hesperus. The sequence goes on from CM075857.1 coordinate 89,358,958, forward strand.
TTTTTATCTACATTATTTATTATAATATATGAAAATATATTGATTGGTTGGTTGAATTTTTATGAATTAAAAAGTTCCATCATTATAAAATAGGGAGTTCAAAACATTTAATTTCACTTATCATACTTGGTATCAAAATTACTACTTCCAGGTAAAATGATTACTTGATTGTGTAATACATACATTATTTGAAGACGAAACAAATATATAAAAAAACTATTTTATTTATTTAGACGCAAAAACAATTTTAGACGACCAAATAGGTAAATTCCAGCTAAATACGAAATGAGTAAATTATGTGACTTCTGTACGTCCAGGGTATATCCAGTATAAATACAGCAACTCATAAATTAATTCAGTACTTTACAGTGCAGCTAAAGTTGCTTTTCTCGCAAGTGACATTGGAGAAATATCTGACAAAATGACATTTTGGGAGAGAACATCAAATTCTCGTAGATCATTCGCGAAAGTTCGGTAGCTAGGCACAGTCTAATTGGTAAATGTCACACTCCCAGTTTGAAGGTTATTGGCAAGCCTGAAATCCATCAAAATATTTTAGAGCAAAACTAAATATGTCAGAAAGTTTCAGTTGGTAGGTAACTTTCGTTATTTATAGGATATGTTGATGTCTATATGAGTTGATATGATCTTTCATTTTCCTTTTTTAACAACAGGGTAATTTGCATGGAAAAATAATGTTTCTCATACCAGAACCTTGAAATTTCCTCCCCATACAGAGCTTGAACAACAGAATTCAACAAATTTTTAATGGTTCTAAATGTGTAATCAGAATAGAAAAGGCAGTTAAATTAAATTTTTATTTTGAATTTCTTGAAAATACAAAAAATACAAACAATTCAGATGCCTAAGGTGCCAAATTTTTTTCATCAATATTAGAAAGGAATATGATTCGATAATTCGATAATGAAGCTAAAATGATAATCAGCCGCCCAACTTGTCTAGTGGTCAGCGTGACTGACTGCGGATAATGAGGCCCTGGATTCGGGCATGGATGTACTTTCTCTATCTATCTTGTCTTTGTTCTTTCCTTGTGTGAATGGGTTGTGAATGGTTGTTCACCCTATAAACGGGTATCTATGGCATATGTGTACTGAGGAAGTCGGACTCCACACCAAAAAATGTGGTTCAGTTGGAAAAAGGGGAGCAGCGTACCCCATAATGCCAGTCTAGCTGGCACACGACAACAACAACAAATGATAATCAGAAATTTAAAATGTGTTTTTTTCTAATTTATAAAACACCTAGAACAAAAATTAATTAGGCCTTAGCAAAAAATAAATAAATAAACTTGGAAGGATAGTCCAAAAATCTATTCATAATTCTCTGAAGACAAATTTGCATTATGGAGCAGTACATTTATGGATCTTTCAATTAGCTGTACATCATCTTTTCCCACTTATTTCTGGAAAACGAAAATCTAATCTCACTTAAAAATCGTCTACAAGAAGACACTTCGATTATTGTTTTCAAACTAATAATTCTGGATATCTTTGATGTGGTTTAAATATATACATTTTCGTAATACACATCGGAACGTGTTAGATAAATATATCTAACACATAATTTCGTTAGATATATTTATCTATATCCACGTGTTTGAAAACATCTGAAAGTAGCGAGTGACAAATAAATTTGTATAAAATTAATAAACGCGCTTTAAGCTTGCAAAAATTACATCCTTTTAGATGAATCAAACATTTCTCTCACAAAAACTTATTTTGGATTTTTAAAAGCGACTAGAAATTAAAAAATGTGTGTTCCCTAACAAAATTTTAATAATTATTCTCAGTTATAGAATCCAATTACTTTAATAAGGAACTAAGCACCTGACAAAAAACTAATTTAAATTACCAATTTGTTAGCTTAATTTTTAAAATTGTTCTTTATTTTTCCATTATCAGATTATTTTTTATCTTTGCAAAAACTGTCATACTCTAATTTATTTCCTGTAAAATGCATCAGATGTTTATCTTTGAGTATGTATAGTACTTATATTATATCAAACTATTTGGTACCATTTGTATACATCATTTTATTCAACAATATTTGACGTGTTAAATTAGTGTTCAATTTCTCTCATTGTCACTTTCAAAATTCTTCAAAAGATTTAATTATATTAGAAGTGAGGAACTGTTTCTGTGCTATATTTTTAATGTGATTTCACATGACTGGTTAATATGTAATGAGGTTTTTGAAATAAGAGGGTTAATTTTTATATTTCTATATACTATTATATTTAATAATTTTATTTTCATACAGCCCTAGATAGGGTTTAAGGAGGATGGGAGATTAATAGTGGTGAAGTATGGAGAAACTTTAACAGAATGGTATAATAAGTATGTTGCAATATTTTTATATTAATAATAATATTAATAGTAGTTTGATTAAGAAAATTAGGAGAGGGAGTTCTTCGTAATACATAATTAGGTGCCTGATTAAAGGGTTAATTTGATAGATTAAATAATGGATTTTAAGAATACTTTTGTTTTGATAACAAATAAGAAGAATGATCTTTAAAATCGTTAAAGTAATAAATAGTACAAAAGCTATTTGATAAAATTAATTTTAATGAGAATTCGAAAAAGAGATAATATTATAAAAGTAGTTAGAGGTTCTTTAGTTGATTTACCTTCTCCTTCTTCATTAAGATATATATGAAATATAGGGTCATTGTTAGGGACTTTTTTATTCTCTCAAATTGTAACAGGGTTATTTTTAGCTTTACATTTTTCTGGTAGAGTTATTTTATCATTTGATAGAGTAATTCATATAATACGAGATGTAAATTATGGGTGGATATTACGGGTGTTTCATGCGAATAGGGCTAGAATGTTTTTTTTTTTTTACTAATATATATTCATATAGTGCGAGGGTTGTATTACGGTTCGTACCGTTTTAAGAAGACTTGAATAACAAGAGTTACTGTTTTACTATTAAGAATGGCCACTGCGTTCTTAAGGTATGTTTTAGCTTGAGGACAGATGTCTTTTTGGGCTGCTACTGTAATTACTAATTTATTATCTGGTTTACTATATGCAGGAGTAATAATGGTAGAATGGGTGTGAGGGGGGTTTCGGTTGGAAATCCAACTTTGACTCGATTTTACAGATTTCATTTTATTTTGCCTTTTGTAATTTTGTTTGTGGTATTTTTGCATCTATTGTTTATACATGAAAGAGGTTAAAGAAATCCTTTAGGAGTTAGAAGAGATTTGGATAAGATTTCTTTCCACCTTTATTTTAGAATTAAGGGTGTTTTTGGTTTTATAATATTTTTTATATGATTTATGACGTTGTGTTTTTTGCTACCTTTTGTATTTGTAGATGTGGAAAATTTTATTCCTTCTAATCCTATAGTTACTCCTGTCCGTATTCAACCTGAATGATATTTTTTGTTCGCTTATACTATTTTACGTTTAGTTAGGAGAAAAATTGGAGGAGTGAAAGAATACTAAGATGTTACTACGTGACTTTATATAACTGACATAAGTTTGGCTGCATCATTTTGACCAATTAGCTTATGGAGAAATGCATTGTAATTACCACATAACAAGGAAACTGTCCTAGAATATCTTGCGCACTTCTTTATTTCAAATCTCTTATAACAAATCTACAAGTTCTCACTCTGTTTTGACTGTTCACAGATTGGAATTTTCAGTTTTCTCTTATTTAATTGCTCGCACCTTTCTCACAAATTGGTGTTGGTTAAGTTCTGATTTTTATTTGTAGTTTTTATTTAAAAAAATTATTTATCGAACTTGGAATCAGTTTCCAAATTTCAAATTTCGTTACGCTTCAAGAAATAAACATTTTTTTTTAAACTAAGAACTCTTTCAGTAACTGAAAACAAATTAATGATTTGTAAAACTTGAATTATGTTTCTAACAAACAGAAACCCTGCCAGAAAATTTAAATATCTCTGAAAAAATATTTATTTTTGAATTTATTAAATATATTTCAATAAGATTCTCTTTATAATCAATTTTAGTAAAATATTTCTCTAAAAATATTTTATATTTTGGTAACGATATTTATTTGATTACTATTTGTGATTTCAACCGTGTGGGAAAATATTTTTTTATTTATTTTCAAGAACGAATAAAGAAATTTATTTAGTAACTAAAATCAATATTTTATAAGAGAGATAGGGAGAATATTGTTCAATCTCATTAAAAAATTCCAAATTAAAATCTCAAAGGTAAACGGAAAATTCTGATTTCACCCAAAGATCTAATCTTTTTCCAGTATGATTGAAATATTTTCATCTGATTTTGCAAACTCTCAGGACACGAGCTTAGAATAAAATTATAGAAGCAAAAAGAAAGAATTTTATTTATTTCTGGCCATGTCTTATTAAGGAAAATAAACATCCTGCTCCTCAAGGGATGAGAATATGCCTTTGATGATTTAGTTGGTAATGTATCGTTATCTTCTGGGAAATGAAAACAGAAAGCTAAGTAAAATTGAAAATAGGAAGCGACTTCTTTTGAAAAGCACGCTTGCAAAGATTATTATAGTTGATGAACTCGAAATTCTTTTATGTAATATATCTTGTTTACATATAAAAAATTATTGTTTAAACTATTAAAGGAAATATAAACATTTTTGCAAATCATATCAGAAAACAAAAACAGCAATTTGAAAATTATTATTATGTAATATATTCTAAACTTTTCAAATTCTAACATTGCTGTATTTATATATATATACATTTATTATATATATATCTACTATATCTCCTAGTATAGGTATATATATATATATATATATATATATATATATATTGGTACATTGTGATAACAATTTTCTTTGCTTACATCACGCATCATATCAATAGAAGAATTATAGACTAAATATTCGATTCGATATTTGCAAGATATTTTTTAAAATCTTTTCAACAGATAAGGTGACATTTAATTTACAAAACTCTAATCATGATGTTCAATAATTTGTTTTTAATGATGTAAAATTTTATTGTGAATGTATAATATAGAGTATATTTCAATAAATTTACAATGCATACGTGAATTCTGGAATATTAAAAAAATATCTTAAGAAATAAATGAGGCTTGTTCAATGAATTGTATACAGAAATTAAAAACAATTGTAATTTCAAATAATATTGCAAAATAATACTTAAAAGGGATATGCTGCCGCCCAACTTGTCTAGTGGTCAGCGTGCCTGGCTGCGGATAGGGAAGTCCTAGGTTCAAATCCCGGTTGGGGGAATGAATGTCCTTTCTCTCTCTCTATCCTGTCTTTTTCTTACTGTAATGTAAGTGATGATTTTATGAAAGGAAAGTTAAGTATTGATGGGTTGCTCTTAAATTAGGATGAATATTCAAACTGCGTTAGTTTCTCGTAGATCAGTCTTCTCTTTTGACATTGTATATGGACTGTTAATCAAACTTGTCATTAAATAAATGTGCATGCATATTTAGGGTACTTAAAAGAGTTTCGTAAATACTTCTCCAAATATCAATAGATTATTAATATTCGATAATATCATAAAGAATATCTGAATAACAATAAAAAGGTATTTAAATAGATTTTTGCTTCTATTATTATGTCAATAAACAAAAATATATTACAAAATTAACAAAATTTGCAAAAGAGCACAATTAACACAATTGGTTGCAGAATGTCCTAAAATTAGATGAAGTATTTTTATTATCCTCTTTTAAATGTTTAGTTTTTTTTATTGATGTGTAGATTTTTTATGAAAGATATTGCAATCAAAAAACTTCATATATGGAATAAAAAATCAATAGTAAATTACATAAGTGCAGGATTTATCATGTTTTAACCTAAATTTTTCTTATAATTATCATGATGATTTTATAAGTGCAAGGCACTACTAGTTTTAACTTAAATTATCTATTTTAAATTTTAAAATTAATAATTAGTAAGGAAATTAGTAATGAAATAGCAATTAATAAGGGAAATATGCAGCGAAGTGGCGTAAAAATTACGATTCATAGACATTTTAGGTTGAATTGCAATAATGGATGTTGAATTAATTGATTTCTTTTTTAGAGGAATCTAATCGTCGATTGTAATAATCATAATGTCTCATGAGTTTTCACATGTTTTTCAAAAAGAAAATAAATCATCATTATTCGTGAATTTCTTCCTTTGTTTCTTGATGTGAAATTATTAATAATTTTTCATCGTTTCAACTGAGACGACAACATTTGTTTTAAAAAATATGTTTCTGAATAGCATTTTTAAGGAGATCACGCTTCTTTCATTTTTTGTAAAATTCAAAACAAGTCAAAGCTGAAATCTTGTCCGGTGTGAAAATCTGTACCAATACATGATAGTGTGGGCAATATGTACATGGTTTTTCCTTGACACTGTATTTTATTTTTTACACATTTAAGCAATTTTTATTGGCACACTTTTTTATTATTTTTACATCCATATTGGTTCGCATATAACTGTAAACAGTATTGACAATATAAAAAGTTCTAGACATAAACTGCTTACAAATAGGAAAATCACTCTTATTAATAATGGATCTAATATCTACACACATACTATTCTTAAATTTTAATTTACTGGGCGTGCTATTATTTAAATAAATGACTTTAAATGCAATTTTCAACAATCAATTACACTAAGAAGTCAAATGTGGGAAGAACATTAAGACTTCTTAGAATGTTTGTAGACTGTTCTTAGAATGTTATCATTTCTTAGGATGTCTCAGGATTACTATCAGACTTTAAATTATGATAATTTCTGCCAACAATTTCCAAATGGGCCAGTTCTTATAAAAAATCATTACTCATATTTCAAACTTATATAAAAAATGTACAGTTAATGGCTTTAAGTGTTTGCTGTAAAAAGAATGAGAAACGAAAAACGCTTAAAATAGATTGCTTCAGAAATCTACTGGTTATAAAGATTACCGACCACTACCTTGGAAATAAATCTTTCATGGTTTCCAAATTTTGGTAGAATTTTTTTCTTCTTGATTCTTCTTCATGCAATTATCATAAATTATAATCTAGGTTGATAAATCTGGATTATAATCCTGCAAATAATTATAATCCTGGTTGATATTTTCCTATGTTGATTTAATTATAACAGAGCATATAATTCAAATTCAATTAAACTACAGTATGAAGATAGATGGTTAGTATAGAGAGTTATTGAATTACAATAGGATATACGTAGCTACATTGCATATTGTAGTAAAGACTAACTGTAAGTTTTATGAAATCCAAACAGTGTTACAAATTTTTCTTGACAAAATATTGTAAATAGATTTATTTTTTTCTTAACAATTCTTCTTAAAACCAAATAAATGCAAGTAAAAATTTGAGCAATTAAACCGAAACTGTATTATATATAATGTTCTCTGAATTTATAATTTGAGCATATTGATTTACGAGTAATTTTTAGAAATATGTATATTAATGATTTTATTTTATGTAAAAAGTAATTTTATTTTACACTTCTATGATATCAACGTTAAATTTCGATTTCAAAATGGATTTTTTATAATTTTGTAAAAAAAGAGTAGACAAACTTATAAATAAGTTCAAAAAAACTTAACTATATGCTTAAAGTTTATACAATTTAAAAATTTAATAGTAACTAAAAGTAAATCAATGATATTCGCTAAATATTTTCCTATTCACGTATGATAAAGGGAATAGGGAATATATATATATATATATATATATATATATATATATATATATATATATATATATATATATATATATATATATATATATATATATATATATATATAATATATAATATATAATATATATATATATATATATATATATATATATATATATATATATATATATATATATATATATATATATATATATAATATATATATATATATATATATATATATATATATATATATATATATATATATATATATATATATATATATATATATATATATATATATATATATATATATATATATATATATAAATATTCTGCCATTCGTTTTGAATTTATGAAGTAAATCGTACTTTAATGTTTATGACATTGATAGCACAACGTCATGCAATGCAGTTCGCAAGAATTATATACCGCACATTATTTTCGCGCGTTTACTCACAAATCATAAGAAATGGGAAAATATAAAATGAAAACTATCAGGAGAAAAGTTTTAATGCCAAACCGAAAAAAGTGTGCTGTGCTGAAAGTAAATCTTTGAAATGTAAAAAATATAAAACCTATCATCGGTAAAAACAAAACCCTCATCCAAAAATAAATTATAGTATTGTTTCTTTGTAGAAATTTTGTGAGTGTCATAAATTTGTTGAAAACGTTGCGTTGAGCTAATGTGGATTTCGCGCAATATTTTTACTACTTATTTAAATAATGTTAACGTGATAAAATGAGACAGAAGAGAGAATTAGTCCGCAGGTTCTATTCATAACTTACATTTAAAATTAATGCCAAGAGATTTTCTTGAAAGCTTAACTAAAATTTATTTATAATAACAAGGCTAAGGTAATTTTTGGTTTTGTGTTCCTGGTTAATAATAGTGTTTGATAAAATGTAGTTATTACTATAGAGATATTTAAGAAAGAGTTTTAAGTTAATATTTTTTTATTTTCACATTAAAAAATCTTTTTACAATAAATGTTAATTCTATAATTCACTAATTATTATTTAAAAAAATATGCAGCAAAAAGAAAAAAAAATTGTGAAAGAATTTCCATTTTACGTCTTGTCTAAAATATAAAATTTTTATAAAAATCCAGTATAATTTGATAAAAATTATAATGGGTATTCTTTTAAGGAAATAAATGTTAAGTTTTTCATAAATGAATTTAAGTTTTATTTTAAAGTTAATGATTAGTTTATGTGTGACTGTTTTATTGAAAAATAACATAAAGTGTCATTTTACTGATAGTGAGTCATTTATACTGATAATGAGTTATTTTTCAAAGTACATCTGGTACGTTAATAAATATCCCCATTTTTTTAATCCAATCTTCCAAATGGGCAGGCATGGTATCGTAAAGTTACAGTATGTGAGTTGAAACTCCATTCCTATTGCTTGTGATCACTTAAATTAGCTGAAATTAATGAAAAGGGTGAATGAGGATTGATAATCCATTGATTAATTGATTGATAATGTTCAATGGATATTTTATAAGGTAAACATCGAGTGATACAGTGAACTACACACAACAGCATGTTGACACATTATAGAGCAAGGCGATTGACAGCAGTGGTATATGGACAAGGGGTATTCTGGATACGGGACAAGGAAAGTATGCTTTATTTTCCAAGGAAAATATATACGGACAAGGTAAAGATGCTTTCGATATTTCTTAAAATTGGTGTCACATCCGGTTCCTTTTACTTGTCCAAAGTGGGGGAAAGCAGTACGAGTGCGCTTGTTGCCATTGTAATCACAATTAGTAATTAACATGACAACCAATCGCTTCCTAAAATGTAGCTCATGCCGTACATCGGATTTTACTATGTCATAAACATCTTGGTTCATTGGTTTCAAATTTACAGGGTTTAACTGCCATTCTTCTAACTCTGATACAGCCACCACTATCATCAAGGCAGAAATGACATTTTCTAGAGAATGTAACATATCATCACTTTATTTTCCAATATGCTCTATATTAAAACTATTAAGACTGCAGGTGGCAAAATTTGAATTTAACAGCATATATGCAACGTAGTGTCTGTCTCAAGGATATTTATCTAACAATCGAATGTTGACAGTTTGCTATATCATTCTAGCATTAATCAGAGACTATAATATCTTTAGCAAATGTTCTCTTTTCGTAATCATCCTTGTGTGATCAGATTTCAGATTTTATAAAATGACCAAAAGATTTTTCAAAAACCATGTTATTAAGTGTAAAGAAAATGTGCAATATGTAATAAAACCAACACTGGTGGTAATGTGAGCGAATATTCTGTTGAGTGAAATACAGCTGTTGGCTGATAGCCATTTGTGATACCTCCTGCCATAAATCTTTCAACTTATGAGCAAGTTAGTAAATATTGTAATGTATGTAAAATTGAAATCTATCGTCTCCAAGTAATTATATTTGTGAATATGTTACAGAGCATGCGTTTTAAGAATATTAACTCAACGCAGAAATTGTAACGAAAACTGTGAAATATAATGATGAACGCATTTGAAAACAGAACATGATTTGACTGTTTTCACAACACGAATACATAGACTGTTTCATTGAGGTTTTTTTTATAAAGTATTTAAAATTCATCAAAACTTGATTTTGTAAGGAAATTTTCATAAACAGTAAGCAAAATTTACACGTCATACTGGACAAAAAACAGAAATCTCAATCGCTACTCCGACAGATATGGAATCAGAAAAAGCTGAAATAAAAAATTTATCGCTTGTTGGCAACAAACTCTGAGTTTTTATTCCTGAAAACGTGGCTCAGCATACGTAGTAGACAATTTTACAAAACTGAAAAGACAACTTCAATTAACGTAACACTGGTGAGAGTACCACATGCCACGATTAAAATTGATCGTCTCTTTAAGAAGATGATTTTTGGTCTGCTCACCACGTAAGATTATTCAAAGTGAAAATTTAACCTGGATTATTTTAAATTGCTTAGCACAAATGTGTTAGAATTTTTGAGTGCGCTATTTTTGGTTCTCTGGTTAGAATATACCGCACTTACAAAAATCCTCGACACAACAGTACAATTCTGTAATATCTTTCTTCATAGGTAACCTCATGGGTTTCTTCATGGTACTTAAAAACATTTAATTCTTTAATTAGGTTTAAAATATAATATCAGTCAATAAAGAGTATGGTTTAAAGAAAAAAAATTTAAATTATTTCCGTTAAGTATTTTTAAAGACTAATATGAAATTATTTTGATTAAATCTAAAAATATTTTTTTATAATAACTAACAAATATTTATTCTAATAAACGAATTTTCAATTATTCGAATTAAAAAAATATCATTTACATTTTTAGTTCGAAGAGTATGATATGAAAATTTTTATGTGAAAACTTTTAATTTGGATGTACTATTTGATTGGTTTTATTGGCAATGATATAGGTATTATCTTCTTAGCAATTATGCAAGTGTTATTTCACTGTTGTTATTTGCTGTGATGTGCTAACCATCAATTTGTAATTAATTATTTTTAGTCAATTTTTCTTATTATAATTTTTTGGAACAGATGACAGAAACATTAATTTTTACTTCTATGTTAAACAGTCTGTCAAATTAAACTTTATTTTACATTTATTTCACATTGTCTTAAAAATTAATCTTACTTTTTAAAAATTAAAATAAAGATACGTTATAAAATTAAAGCCATAGAAATACCTATGCAGATATATTTATTTAAAACCATACGAGATCAAATTTAAATATAAATTTTAAAACTCAGTAAATACTCATTATCTTGCTAATCATTAAATTTAACATATTTTGACATATTTTAAAAAATAATAATTTATTGAAATACAATTTAAAATTAGCATTTTGCTTCACTTATATTCCATTTTTATTATTTCTATGAACCTTATTTATCTTTTAAATTCATAGATTAAAATTATGTTAAATATTAAGGCATTTTTCGCTAATATTTTATAGTAAAAGTAATATTTAACCTGAAAAATAACGCCATTTAATTCTTTCAATAAAATTAAGAAGAATTTGTTTCAACTCAATCAAAAGTTCTCACTTAAGTAATTTAATACCAATTATTTACCAATTTTGCATAATTCTGTTCAAATGAATAATAAAATGTACAAATATAAGTATAAATATGGCATTCAATGCCATGATTCATTAATTTTTTTAACCATTTTCTCTTTTTGAAACATAGATCTGCACTTTTTAATTTGACTAAATGCTTCCACCTAAAGAAAATTTCATCAATTTCCAACAACGAATTTAACATGTGTAAGAATTAATTCCTAGGTAAAAGTGCAACTAATTATATAATTCGTTCATTCAAATGAATTTTCAAAAGAACTTACAGAAATAGAAAATTACTCTCCGACTAGATTACGAAACTCAATTTCATCCAATATGCAAATTTATTTACAGTGCCTAATGAAGTAATAAACGAAGATATGAAGCAATCAGGAAGTTTCATTAATAGATCTTTTCGACGATGAATTTATAAAAGCCTCAAAGCTAGAAGAGTATTCGATTTTGAGGACTTTGATGGTCTCTCTTTCTTCATCTTTAATTTATGGAATAATGATAAAGCAAACTACGGTTTTAATCGACATTTTTGAGACCATCGCTTAACGAAAGCCAGATAGATGGTTCGGTGTTTTAAAATAAAATGACAAAATATCTCCTAACGCCACTTCAAGATATTCAGGAAACGGGTCAATCGATATGCCACAACTAATATCGGTTAATCGATTATTTTATGAGTGGATAGTTCTGGCTTTATTTATCATGTAAATTTTAATTTCAGAGTCAGTGAATTTGGAGATTAATTGGTTTAGATTATCGATGGAAGCCTTGTGTTTTAATTTTTGTTTACTTAAATATGTCATTTATTTCCTAAATGGGCCTAATGACTATCGTCAAATATTAAATGAAAGAGCTTCTTAAATAAAAATGAGTTATTTTTCATACTTTATGCAAACAAAATAAGGGCGTATTTTTCTAAAAACATAATTCATCAAAAAATTATTTAGTAGATAAATTTAGAAAATCATTTTATTAATACAGAGTACCCCTAATATAGATATAGAAACATTTGTAAATTTATAGTAAACTATAAATATTCTATATTACTGCATAACAAATAACTATACTATAAGAGAATAAGAATAATCTGTAAAATTTTTTGACTAATTTAGCTTGTAGTTTTTTAAAAAATTTAATTTTATTTTTCTTTGACTAATGAAGAAGTATTATAGATTGTTAACAGCTTATTTTATTTACACGTCTTTCTTCGTTTCACATTTAGACACTTTGCTAGCAAAAAAAAAAAAAAAAAAAAAGAGAGAAATTTATTTCTTTTTACTCATTATCAATCTATTTTTATTTTGATTGTTTAAATATTTTGTTTTGATTAATTTATACAATAATTTATTTGAACAAATATTTTGTTCAAGTATATTCTCACCAAAGAATAGTGAAAAATAAAAAGCATATTTAACGTTCATTTTATACAATTGACTTTATTTTGAATAAAAATTTTCGCTTAAATTTTTCTGTTTTATTTGAATAAGTATTCAAATACTTAAAATTATTAATTTATGTAAAAAGGTAATATAAACTTTAATTAACGTATTATAATTTTAATTAAAAAATAATATAGTAATATATTTTTATAAGTAATAGAGTAACTACTGATATTTATATTGTTGATTCTATATATTTGGTATATTTCTGAGGTTATGTTTTCGATTTAAATTATTTCACTTGTCTAATAATAAATGCATTCCCCAATTGAAGGCAATGCATTTTTTTGAAGCACAACATCGTTAATGTATCTTAAACAGAAAATTTTTTTCAAGTACTTTAATAGTATTTGACTCTCAAGTAATCATAGAATGTAAAATGAAACAAGCTAAGAAAGAAAAATTTGATGTTTTAAATTTGCATCATAAATAATACTAATCACATTTGCATTGTGAATGTTTACTATATAAATACAATTATTAAAATTTAAAGAATTCTCGCATTTTTTTAATTAAAATAAATCCTATTGGCAAAATTCTTTTCCTTATTTTTAAGGAAGTAAATATTTTAACACTTTACACAAGGAAGTCATTATTTTAATTTATTGTATAATAAATCTCTTTTTAGTCTATAAAAAGTATGTAAATGTAAGAAAAATAAGAGCTTTTCTGTAGGTAATTGGTTTTGATAAAATGGAAAGCTAAAATATATAAAAAAGAAGATTTTCAGCTTTTATTTTCATAAAGAAAAAAATTTAGCAAACATTATTTTAAGGGAAATATAATATTAATTATATTTCTATGAATCATTTCTGATAAAATATAAGAGCCTAAATGAATTGCATATATATATTAAGAACTCTTTTTTATGAAACCATGCTGGATCATATTTTTAATTTTTACATTGACGTGCAAAGTAACAGAATTGTAAATGCAAATATCAGAAGCACAGTTATAAACAGTGTTTTGTCAGGATTTTCATTTGTGTCTAAAGGATTAAATGTTAATTTTTTGGCTTTGCTATAAGTGCATGGTAGACATTTCTGACAGTAAATATAGACTATTAGAAGTGTTAACTGCACTGGATATATCATTTGAGAATATTTTAGAAATACACAGTTTTAAAAGTTCACCAAGAATGTATCATTTTAGAAATCTTCTTCAATCATGACCCTTTCAAAATTGAAGATAATATCAGAAATTCATATTAGCTGATAGCGTATGTTTAATGACCATCTAGTTTTACATAAACAAATAATATTAAGTGATAAAGAATACAGTGTGTCAAATAATATCTGCCATCATTTTAAAATAAACAACAGACATGTCTGCCAAGCCAGTAAAATGTAATTTGGTTTTGCAACAGGTTGTAACGAATTCGCCTGCACCATTTTATGAGCTTGAAAGCATATTACTTAGACATTAACTGACTTGAAAACCACTGTTTTTCAAAAGAAACAAAATTCCAGTTAATAAGAGAAGATGACAATGGTTAAGTGTCGTGGAGCCTCCAAGATATATGTTACTTTAAAAGCACTATGAAAACTGGTGTGACACCTTGAAAATCTGGTTTTTTGAAAATATTTTTATAAAACAAAAATTTACCAAACTTTAAAATTTATAAACGAAAGTTGATGCAAAATAAATGAATGTTGATTTTTCATCGCATAATTCGGAATATCATTCGACAAACAAATTTAGAAAATAACAGAAGAAGTAATTAAAAGTGCAAAATACATCAATTTAAGAAGCGTCTTCATTAGTGAGATATGAATCCACATTTAGACAAATATATTACCAATTATTTTCTTTAATTTCTTACAGTTCCCCAGAAAATAAATTTCTATACTATTAGAAATTGAAAAAATTATGATCATGCTATACATATCTGTTTCAGAACTAAGCTTTAATGAATGATTACTAAAGAAATACATTTCATCATCTTTTGCACCAGAAAACAAATAAATCCATTTTAATAAGAAAAATCAAATATTTTAAATTTCTTGTTTTGATTCAAAATCAAAACATATTATTTAATAATCAACTAATTAATTAAATTTAAAAAAATATTCAAGATCTGTTGGATTCCTCATGTGTGTTTGAATACTTTAGTTAATTATTTAATAGTATCAAAGTTAAAGTTAATGTCAACATATTCTCAGTTTTACAATAGTAGGCAAATCCATGATGACCTGACAAGATGAAAACATTTCAATCCAGATATACTGACATTATATATATATATATATATATATATATATATATATATATATATATATATATATATATATATATATATATATATATATATTATAAAGAGAGAATTTAACTGCCAATTTTTAAGAGATTGCCTTGAAAAAATGGCCATTATTTATTTAAATTTAATTATTGCAGAACTTTCATGATGATAACAAAAATGTTCTGACTACAAAAGTAAAAATATTGACTTTTTAAGTATTGAGAGTTCTATATTTCTGGCTTAGAACATTAAGGTAATATCTATTATATGGTTGTGAAATTTATATATAAAATATCAAAACTTATGACTACACAGCCCATTTGTGGGCCAGCGGTTACACTGCCCCTACTTTTTTCTTGACCGTGGGCTATGGGTTGTGAAGCATGTTTTAAGTGACCACTTAACGTGAAACTCCCAGTATTCAGTTCGCAAACATGCTTGGAGCTCAGTTTATCTACCCAATCTGAAAGGATGAAAGATTGATATATGTATATACACATATATATATATATATATATATATATATATATATATATATATATATATATATTTATAAAAACAAAAGTCTTATTAACTCACAATATGGAGTTAATAATGTTTTATAAAGGAGCAAGAAAGAAAAACTTAGGAATCTTTGATGATATTGCTGTACTTATTAATTTTTGGAAAGAAAAATTTACTCATACCTTATATTCCTCTTATGATTACATTTATAATCCACAAATATTCTTTTAAAAAGATCTTATTTTGTATCACATTTTATAAGTTTTATTGCCGCCTAACTTGTCTAGTGCCAGCCTAGCTGGCACACAACAACAACAATGCTTTTAAAACATAGATTTGGCTGTAGAAACATTTTAATTGCATAGCATACGCAAAAAATATTCAAAAACAAAAATTTCATAATTTAATTAACTATGATAAAAAGTTTAGAATATAATTATTATTACTTGTTTTTAATTGCTATAGCTGAATGACAGTAATGAAAATTTTTGTCTCTCAATAGTAAAAACAAAAGAATACGAAGTAAATATAATTATGAAACCCTTTTAAGAAACTAAAAATTAAATTTATAAAATTTTCAATTTTGGCCATCCACAAGGTGTTACAGAATCAAAAATCTGAATAAACATGAAGGTTAGTAAAATGAAAACTACCATCGATCATCTCATTAAACGAGCAAAAATACCAAGTAAATGATATTGGATCCGTTTTATTTGGGAAATCAGGCTGAAAAGATACTGGCTCTGTAAGAAATAAAAAGCAAACATGTAAGCTGTAAGAGTCAAAAATTAGTGATTCTAGTTGACGAAACATGTTTCATATAATATCAATCAGATTCTTTAAAAAACAATTTTGGAATGACACCCCAGGTGTGAAATTCTCTGCTGATTATAAAATATAGCAATAAAAAAGTTCTTCTGATATGACAGGTCATTAATCATGATGATACTATATAATAAACCAGTTTTGTTAAAATCAGGTTCGTATAGGGGAATCGATCTGAAAGCATTTTGTAAAGTGTCTTTTTTTAAAGGTTTTATGTCACTTGGGACTAAGAAAAAGTGGTGTTAAGATCTGAATTAGCCATAACTATTTTTGACAATTAATAAAAATAGAAGTAATATATGATTTATTTAGAACTATGTGATACCCTATTAAATGCTGAGAAATGTTTTAAGAATGAAGAGAGAAAGAGAAAAACTATTAATAAAATTAAATTACTCTTTTGAGTCTGGCACATTTTGGTTGACTTTCAGTGAAGATGTAAAATCATTTTTAATAAACTAAGTGATGGACCAAAGATGCTTTTGCCATCAAATTTAAATCCATACCTTTTTAGAGTTTGAGTCTGATGTTTAGTTATAAATACTGAAATAAAACTTATTGTTGTTGTTACTAATGAAACTTGGACAAGCCCAGCTCGCTATGCCATTGGCTATGCGAATTTAAGTCAATTGGGAGCGTCTTTCGTTTTAATCAGAGCACCATGAAGGTGAAAGTACGGCTTTGCTCTACACACATGCCATAGATACCCGTTTATAGGGTGGGCAACCATTCACACCTCATTCATACAAGGAAAGGACAAAGACAGGATAGATAGAGAGAGAAAGCACATCCATGCCCGAACCGGGATTCGAACCCAGGACCACCTTATCCGTAAACAGGCACGCTGTCCACTTGCCAAGTTGGGCGGCTTTAAAAGCATTAATTTAGTAACATATATTTAGTTTATGTTGGTAATTGATTTGAACTAAAACTATTAATTATTACTAAATGAATGGATTTTTTATATTTAAAAACATTATTAAGTTTTTTGTTATTTCTTTCCCGTCAGAAGATTGTTTGCATTACAAATTCATTTTTTTAGCATTAATAAATTTAAATTAATATATATATATATATATATATATATATATATATATATATATATATATATATATATATATATATATATATATATATATATATATATATAAGAAAAGAGAAAAATGTAAGATTTATGCCGAATAAACAATATTTATGTTGTGAATGGTCTTTTTATATAAAATTCTCATTATGTCTTTTTTAAAAATTATTTACTTTTTAATATGAAACCTATGTAATTTACTAGAATCCCATAACAGAAATTAATTGAAATTGTTATACAATTTACTTCCGTGTAAAATCAAACGGTAGGAGTATGCATAAAAATAAAATAATAGGTCTTATCGTTTTAAAACCCTAAGAAATTTAATAAAATGCAATAATTTGAAAATCTTTTTCTTATGCAATTGTGTGATTCCGTAATTTCTTCATTATTTCTTTGTAATTCTTTTTTAAAATATCAAATATTATTTTTCTAAATTTCTGAAGAAGATTCAATTTATCTTATGTTTTTATAAAATAACATTTTTTACCAAGTCATCATTATTGCCTTCACTTCGAGAAAATAATCATCAAAACTAATTTTTTCTCCTATTTCATTCCAACATTTCATCCACCGATACTGCAACAATTTATTCATTTTTCAAATTTCAAATATTTTTATTCAGTTTTTGTATTTTAAATATTTTAAATTAAATTTATAAATGTATTGATTTAGTAATAATAAATTTCATTAACTTTATTTCCAAATGTTTCATTTAAACTTTTGCTTTTTACTATCAAATTTTTTGATTATTAAAGAAATATTAAATAAGATTTTTCACCAAAATTTCAAATGTTTCGTTTTTAATAATAAATGATATATCACCAGGATTCATAAGTAATTTGATAAAAAAGCAATGATTTACAATTCTTGTTAAATCAAAACTCCAATTTTATTTGTCATATATTTTTTGTTTATTTTGTATAAATGGTACGCTAAATAAAATAAAAAATTTGAAACGCAATATGGCGGTATCTAAAAATGGTAAAAACAAGGAACAAATTTTATTCCCTAACTCAATCTGCTAAAGAAATTTTCTTTTTCGACTGACAGATGTGTAATATTTTTAAATTTACGCCTCTCCAATCAATCCACTTTTTCCATCGAACGTTTCAGGGAAGAGAATTATAATCTAATAAACAATCCCTCCCACAGAGAGAGGTGCATTTTAAGAGAAATGTCTGTCACAATATTTCATTTCGAAAATAATGGCTTAATGTCAGAATTAATGCGCTTTCAAAAAGAAAAGCCGACAGAATAAATATTTTCCTTCAAGGGGTGGTCTATTAAAGGCAGATTGATCTGGGTTAACAAATGTGATAGAGAAACTCTGTTATCAAGAATTCTATTTTCCGTGGTTGATTCATTTATGATGTTTCATTTTGTTCCAAGGAATTACACATCAAAAAAATCTAATTTCAAAAATTGAAAACTTATTAAAAGTAAAATAAAAATTTCTAATATATGCAACAAACGGAATAATTTCTGATTTTGCCTTTTATTTAAAGTAAATTACATAAAAATTCATTTTAAAAAACAGTTCGCAGAATGAATTTTAAGAAGTGCTCCATTTATATGGCTAAATTCATTAAAAGTTATATCATTTTTAAAAATAGGTGACATATTGAAATTGCTAACTTAATATATATTTCCTTTAAAGCTAATTTTCAATTATAATGGATAGATACGATTTCTTTATATTATAGTATAGAAAATATTTTTCAAATTCCATGTAAAATAGGAATTCTTATAAATAGATTTAAGAAAATTAGTTTTTTTTTTTTTTTTTTTACATTATCAAGTAAGATTTTTATATACCCGGTAAATAAAATACTGAATTGAATCACATTTTGATAAAAGCGTTAAAGATTTAGTATCTCATAACTTCAAGCAAGTGTTTAATTATATTTGATGACGTATTATATTGACCTCAGAAGTCCAACTTAATTTTATGAAAAAATTAATTCGTTTTATGTTTTATTTTTTAATTATAAAATAATACTGAATACATATAATCAAAATTATAACTAGTAAATCATACATGAAAGAATTACGGAATGTGACTTTCAAGCAATTCTTCTTAAAAGTTCAAATAATAACGGGAAATATTAATTTTATTTTTAGAAAATTCCATCTTTAATTATAATTAATAAAAAATTTAACATATGTGTATATTACAATTTTTAAAATTTAAATTTTAATAATATATATGTAAAAATTTTCAATTTTCAGGCTACGCAGATTTGAACATGAATACTTTCTATTCAGTACGTTGAAAAATATTTCCTTTGAAGAAATCCTTTTGGTGATATTTGAGTTTAAAGTCTTTTTTTTAAAGAGTTATATCATATTTGATCGTGAATAGTATTTTATCGAGTGTATGACATCCTTTTGATCTTAACATGAGATTTAAGCAATCACATGTATAAATAAAAGGCAATGATTTTGTTTATGATTTGTGTAAACCAGGTCATTTACTATCATTCTCTTATATTTCCTATTTCTGGAGAAAAGTGTTTATATTGTAAAGTAGAATGAAACAAAATCCAATAAAATTTTAAGCCATTATATTCTGCAGGTACTATATCAGAATTTTAAATTTTAATGAAGACAAATTCATACGATTAGAGAAAATGACTTTTTGAGTAAATGTGAAAAGCATTGTAAATATTATCTAATATATTATAATTTTCAACTAGAAAAATAAAAATGAGTAATTCTATATACAAATCAATTCAATATATAGCAATTCTATCTGTGATCAATTAATTGTTGCAATATTTAACTTCCTTAGCTTATTAACATTTATGTCATTAATTTGACTTATAAAAACATGATATATATTTTTAATATATTTTTATAGGATTAATGGAAAATTTTGATATCTGAGATTGCTAAACCTATTTTATTTTATGGCATTTATTTATTTATTACAAATGCTCAGAAATTTGGCTATTACGCCATTTTATTTCTGAAATACTAAACATTTATCTTAAGATTTGTGCTCAAAAGAAACTCTATCATATTCTTAAAAATTTCATTCAATACAAATATTTGGAAACTTGTTTGTTATTATCCTTTTTCATTTATTCTTTGATATAAATATAAATTTTCAAGAAAATTCTGAAACGACAAACATTGTGAAAGAGCAATTCGTAATTCTAGTTTATCCATCGATAAGAAAGAAGTATTCTGTCCAAACACTTTTGATAGTGTCAACATAGCATGTGTCTGTTAACAACAGCACGAAGGCACTGTCGGTTGACAAAGATAACAGCGATGAAATTCGAAGAAAGATAAGTGCTCGGATTTTTTTCCCCGATGGGAAAATGGAAAGGGATTTTAAACGAGTCATTCTCCCTAGTATGGGGAAAGCGATGCTTGAAGAATGCCACTGATACGGAGCAAGACATATCGGAGTCATGTCTTTCTACAGGACCATCTGTAACTTTCACCGCTGACAGATGCTATCCGCTTCGTCTATGTCATAACAGAAATAAAATCTTTTATTTTTGTTTATAATGAAGCTGCGCCAAAAAAAAACATTGAAATCTAGTTGTTTTGTGTGAGAACTGGATTTTTAAAAATTTAATTTACAGTATACATATAAATTTTAATTAAATATGATACATTTTACGATTTATTATAAAACTGCAAACATATTTTTAATACAACCATAATTTCTGAATGACATGATACAATATCAGAAAATTAATTCGACTTTCCAAGCATATGAAATTAATGACATAAAATTTCTTCCATCTCAAATATATTTCACAATATACAATATTGTTATTATTCTCATATATAAAGAATTATAGTATTTTAATTTTTTATTGTTTGCATATTTAGACAATTAATCTTTAAAAATATTAATTATAACAATATTTTTTAAATATTTTTATATTGTTAAGTAAAATTATTTACAGCTGCTGCAGATTCAAGTATTATTTCTATAAATCTATCTCATACATAGTTTAAATAGTTTAAATACTCGAAATAGAGATTATTTTATTACTCATCATACCTGTATATAAATTATTAATTAAATACTAGTTTAATCATAAAAAACATTTTCAAAACTTATAAATATCTAAATACTTTTAATTATGCAGAAAAACTAATTTTTTAATTATGTAACATTCATTAATACTTAATGAAAAAATATGTTTCACATTTTTCATTTTAAAAAACTTGCTTTTTTTAACTTCATTAATAACGAGTAAGCAATATTTAGTTTTGAAGTCAGTTTTTTTTTTATTATTTATTAAGATTTTTATATTTGATTGAGAAGAATAATTGTCTTAAGATAAAATTCTTGAATCACGATTGTATCTCTCATTGCAAACTAAATCATTGGAAGGAATTTCCAATCCGGTACAGATTGAAATTGCGTGATGCAGATAACAATTTTCTTATTTTTCAACGTGTGTTTTCGAAACCCTCCATTGTCTACTTTTCAAACAGGCCACCCAAATTTACCATTTATAATAATTTTACCGCACATTCACACTTACTTCTTTATCAAATAATTACAGCACTTTAAAAGAAAAAAGTAATCAACACAAAACGAAATTGTTAAAAATGGTATTAAAATAGATGCAGAAAACACAATTGAGAGAGATAAAACACAATAGAAATGAAAAAACCGTGACATTGAACTTATTTATTTTGAAACGCTTTTTCTTTATCGGTTCTATAACACAGATCTAAATGGAACAGAATAAGAATAAAATGATTACTCAGCAGCTTTATTTTAAAAACATTTCATGGCTGAATGTCATTAGTATGAACTCGGAAGGACCAATGGAATTTACATATTTCAGTGGGCCAATCAAGTTCTCGCAAAATTTGGGTTTGACACTCAAAATCAGCCCGTTGTAATATTATAGCATATACTGCAGTATTTTTTCGCAATTTTTTGTTTATAGTCGGATATTACGTTTTTGTCGACAAAATTTCTCTGTGTGGGACCCATATTCTTTGAAACAAGAGTGAAGTAGATTTGAGAGTCTTTGGCGAGTTTTATTCAAGCTTCCCAGCAGAGAAGCTTCAGTTTCGATACATTCAGCGGGATGATGCCACAAATCAGATTATGATTGTTCCATCTTCATGAGTACTTACACCTGAGAAGACGATCAACAAAGGTTTTTGGTCTCCTCGGTCACTTGACCTGTCCATTTGTTACTTTTATCTGTATTGACTGCTAAAAGGAAGAGTATAAGGAACAAATCCACACACAATTGAAGAGGACCGATGTGGCCAGGTTGGTTAGGGTGTCATTCTCATCATCGAAATGTAGTGACTTCGAATCCCAGCTTAAGCGAAGGTCCACCGTGTTCGCTAATGGGTGCTGGAGCACTTTAAAACTAGGCATGACCGCAATGTCCTCTAAGTGAAATGATAGCTCTGATGGTGGTTGGTGAAGTATTGAGAAACCTTCTGCTTGGTTCCTGCTTCAAAATCACGAAGACTTTAAAAGTGTGCTTCTATCTAACTGGTAGAGCCCAACTCAGGACTAGGTACAATGAAGTATATGTTGGTGCGATAACAACAACAACAACGACAACACACAATTGAAGAATTCAAGATCAAGATCCTGGATGCTATCAATAGCACCATGATACAGGAACTGACAAGAGTATATATCAATCTCTTCAAGCATGGCTTGCTTGAAGAGTGAGTGGTGGGTGATATGTGAGAGGAGAGCACTTTCTGCACCTACAGTGAAGGGGAGTAATCATATATAATACATTTTATTTTATGTGTTGACTTCACAGACCAGTTTTAAGTGCCACACTCTGTAAATACCAAAATCTCATTACGTGAAAGATTTAACTGGAAAAACGGAAATAAAGGAAGTTTTACCAACAGTGTGAAAAACATTACCTCAAGTTTAACTCATATGATACTATATTTCATAACGAGTTATTTATTTTTTTACAACCATTTAAATGCTCAAGATTTTGATAAGTTCTAACTTTCATTTTCATAAAGGAAAACTGTCAATTGTAATATTAGATAAATTAAAAAAATTATTTGCACATTTACAAATAATGAAACGTTAGATAAATTTTAAAAATGTAAATAAATCATATACAAATACCATATTAGTGAGAAAAATTGTGTGATTTGAAACTATTGTTATTTTTCAGTGAATATTAGCAGCAAAAAATGCTTCAATTAATTAAATGCAATAGTGGTCGATTTAGAGTTATGGTAAAAAACTTCTGTAAAAATTAATTGTAATGAAAAGACTGTTTTTTTTATTAATTTGAAAAATTCATGAAAAAATAAATATATTAAAGAATTTTTTCTATTTAAAAGCTATTGACATTTAAGTATTAATAAAAATATATTTTCCCCTTATTTTAAAATTGTTCTACCCTATTTAACATTTGGTTCAGTAAAAATACGAGATTTAAACAAGTTTTTGTTGGGGTATCAAATATTTACTATGTAAATTTTTTCCCTCACATTTAAATATTGAATTAATAAATTAAGGACAAAACTGAAAAGAATGGAACTAGGAATCTTCAAAAATATACATTTACTTTTATTATTGATTAATAATAATAAATATATGTTGATAACTTGCATTATACAAAGATGAACAAACATTATAAACTCATTTAAATTTTCGACAATTTCCCAAATTATATTTTCACCATGAGTAAAAGATAAAAATTCTTCATTTTGAGAAGTTATCTAATTATTTATACATTCTTGGAGAATTTTACTATAGAAAGATCGAAGTTCTCTTTAAAATGTCATGTACAGCATGCAGAAATTTTAAGATATTTGTTTATTAAAACTTGTAAATCATTATTTTCTAGTATCTTTATAGGTTTTGGAGTTATTTCTTATTTAACAATGTTAAGACCTTTTTGTGCACTTCTCTAAACTTCAATTACCTCATATTCAATAATTCCATAAAATGTATCCAACAGTGAAAGCTTCTTCTTAACTTAAAGCTATATTTAATCGCATATCAATGGCAAACAAAATTTGCATAGATTAAGTCAATGTTGGGGAGAACATTGAAGATTTTTTTTTTCATTAGACTTAATTCCTACCAATACTCCTAATGCATGTAAACAAATTTCTTAACAGTGGATTATTTTTTAATGTTGACTAACGATTCATTGCAACTTTACCAAAAAAGCATTAATAAAATAAACCAGTTACAAAATACATTAACTTTCAGGCATTAAAGCAATATTTTTGATTTTAGATATTTTAAAAATCTTTTGAATTATATCTCTATATAAACCCTTTCTTTTGTAAGCTCATCGCTTACATTTTCAGTATAAGTCACGAAGTAAAAATTGATATTTTCGCGATATATTTTATTACAAATTAGTTACAGACCGCTTAATTTGTGAAAAAAATCACTATATTAGCACAAAAATTAAAGATTATAGTCTATTATTACTCACTAATATTTTCATTTGAACAAGAAACTGTCTAATTAGCTCTAATTTGTCTTCGTGTGCAAAAAATAATTGTTAAGGGACAAAAAAAAAAAAAAAAAGAAAAAGAAAAAAATATAGAATAAAAATCTGCATATTTATTACTATTTTAATTCCTATATAATTATGAAATTGTAAGCTGGTAGTATATATTTTTAAAAAAGTGTCTATAGTGTTTCGAGCTGACATATTTAAATAATATTTATACCCCATCTACAATTGAGAATTATATATTCATGCTGCATATTCTTACATTGCTTCATTATTTTGAACTCTTACTATATATATAAATTCATTTCAATGTATGATAATTAAAAGCACTATTAAAAATCCATTGCTTTAAATGCTTTTTATTTAAATTATCTTATAATCGTACTATCTAAATTGTAATGTACATGGGGTATAGATTAAAAGAATAGGGTTTGTTAAAATATTATTGAGACTTATAGTTTTATTTCAGTGAAATCTAAATGTAAATTTAACCTAAGTTTTTTAATCATAAAAATTAAAGTCTGTATAAAATTTAAATTACAAAATTTAAGTTGATCTTTTGTTTACATGTTGAAGTAGTAACATATAAATGTCTTATTTAACATATAAATAAAATACAACATTTTATTTGATCTTTTATGTATATGTTAAAACAACAGAAATTCTTCGTATTGTTATGTACATATCAAAAAAATGTTTTTTCATTTCATACGAAGATTTTACATCAATATGTATATTATGCCTTACGTATCTAAATGCCTTATGCAATCAAACTATTCTTCTGTATATATCAATTCATTATTTAAATCAAATATCAGCAGAGTATTCTGTGAAATAAGGAAGGAAGAAACACATTTTACAAATGAGATAATGCAACTTCTTTCTTGTGTTGATGCTAATTAAGGCTGTGGATTATTAAATGCATTGCTTAACTCTGCTGTTGGAGGTTATCCAGAAAATCAATTGAAGCGGCATTGGTTGTAGTAAAAGCTGCATCGACACCATCTGCAATCTAAAACGGATGCTTGTACCATTAGCGTTCTTTGCTTGCTGACCAGCTTCGCCAATCGATGGCATGCAATTAGCCATTGTAAATGTATCTGCAGCTGAATTATGCATTGAATAGTTTCGCCTTTTACACTTGGGACACAAGTAGCTGATAAATGGAAAGTCAACTAGCATGGCGAATCGTCCACGGGGATCTGCAGCGAAATCAAATTATGTTATCTGTCGCTTCCTTTTGTTCTTCGAGCCAACTTAATGCATAAAATTATGTTATGCATATGCAGGAATGAGACGCGATGAATCATTGATGTCCCGACTTGTCATAAAATGATTCGGAAGTTTCAGCCTATGAAAGAGAACAAAAATCAAATATATATCGCTTTCAAACTCAAGCTGGTCGAAATTTATATTTGTAAAGTTTCATGGTATAAGTTATGATGTAGGTTTAAAATTATGTAAATTTTGATTTAAAAAGTAGAGTATACTTGAATTTTAATAACCTCTATATATAATTTATGTAGGTAACAAATTAACAAAAAATTAATAGCTTATGATAATTAGTGTTGTTTACATACTCGTATTTTGCATACATTCACTAAATACAGCCAGTCAATTCTTAGTACTGTACCATCTATTCATGTGTATTAGTTGGAGTTTCAGTTAGCTAATACTTGAATGATCAACACTGTGTTTTCCATTTTCTACTCCATTTCTATCGTGAATGTATATTACGTACAAGCAAATTTAGTTGGTTTTTTAGATACAGTTATAATAAAAATTTTTAGACAATTTTAATGCAATTTAAAATTTAATAAAAAATTATACCATTCTTTCATATCTTAAAAGGACACCCATAAAATGAGATATAGAAACAGTTTTGCAAAAAAGTTATCATAATATTACATAAATTTATAGGGGAGGAATGTTTTTTGCATTTTATTTAATTTTGAATGTTGTGATAAGGGAAGGAATGCACAAATATTATATTCAATATTAATTACTTGTATTTATATGATTCGTTAAGTTCAAATAATTGAGATCCAAATTTAAAATAATCATATTTAAACGAACATTATTGGCAGAACACTATATATATAGGTATATATATATATACATATATATATATATATATATATATATATATATATATATATATATATATATATATATATATATATATATATATATATATATATATATATATATATATATACATATATATATATATATATATATATATTATACAGCATGTAAATGTGGAAATGAATTAAACATATGAATGGAAATTGATATGAATTAGCAAAAATATTTATATTACCAAATATATTCTAAAATAATCAAGTATTAAATTAATGGTAGAAATAATCTTCTCATGTGTATAAATTGACACGTTTATAAATATTCAGAATCATTTATGTCACATTATTCTAATTGTGAGGCCTGCTTTACTTTTGTGTGCAATTTAAGAATATAGCTACAAAAGGAGTTACTTCTCAGGTTTTCAATAATGATGACAGCTTTTTTGTTAGTATTATGAAAAAGTAATTTTTTAAATGATATTTATTCATGTGCCATTAATTCATTATACTAAAAAATGGAAAATATTTGCAATATTTCACATTCACTTACATAAAGTAGTTATGACTTTTACAGCAGTGTAAAATAAAGTTACTTAATATAATGACAGTCAACGGTATTTTATGGAAGTTAATAAAATAATTTACTAAACACAGTGTGATTAATAAAATATAAATATTTGTTTATATAAATTGCCTTAATATTTTAGGCTTCTTCATTTATAAGGAAATAAATTTTTTTGATCATATTTCTTTAAAATTATTAATATCAAAAGATTTCAAGAAATACAAAAAAGTTTTCATTTAACTGCTTTAAAAATAAAAAATAAATAAAATGTTTTTTATACCTGGAATAAACTAGTTAGATTAAAAGTCTCTTCCAATTGGTTAATTGTGTATGTCATTGTCTATGTACATGTACTATATATATATATATATATATGTATATATACATATATATGCATATATATATATATATATATATATATATATACACATATATATTAGAATTTGTTTTGCAATCTTAATTTCAACATTAATGAATTATTACTAGCGAAAATTTTTCCATTACATACCTACTATAAAAATCAAAAATATTTTAACAATTATAATTTACATATTGATGTATCGCTAGAAATGACAATTTTTCTAAAATGCTTGCATCACATTAAGACAATGAAGTTTTAATAATACATATATATCAATATATTTTAGAATAAGGGACTGGTGTTATATCATTCCCCCTTTCTTCCGTGTTGCGATACGTATAATCATTAAAGTTTTCTTCGGAATGACACTGCAAAATAATAGCTGAAGATGAAATCGTTTGAATAATAAATGAAGAAAACTCATTTTCCTGCTCTTAATGATATGCACATAATAAATTTTTCAAATTTTAATTTTTATTCTTTTAAATTTAACATTTAAAAAATCAATTGAGCCTCCAGTTTCTAATTTATTAACTATATTTTGATAGTAATGAGTTCATTATGTTGGATAATAATTCAAAATTAAATATCCAGAACTTATACAGTATATTGTTACATACAAAAATATTATGCATTATATACTTAGTTGAGAGAGAAAGTAGAAAAATAATTAAATTTCCTAAAATATATTTTTGCGGATATTTTAAGCATATATATATATATATATATATATATATATATATATATATATATATATATATATATATATATATATATATATATATATATATATATATATATATATATATATATATATATATATATATATATATATATATATATATATATATATATATGTATATATATATATATATATATATATATATATATATAAATATATATATATATATATATATATGTATATATATATATATATATATATATATATATATATATATATATATATATATATATATATATATATATATATATATATATATATAGTCTTAGTCTTACTCACCATCTGCTTTTATTTATATATTTTTTATTTCTATTATAAACTTACAAACAATATAAGAATTAAAGAACAATGCATTCATAAGTTAACGAAACAATGCAATATTATTTTTCACACCTACTAACGCCACTGCTTCGCATACTTATATAAATGAAGCTCTCACGATTTTCTTATGGTAAATATATAAATTTCAGATCTATTATCTAGATGAACTGGTTCAAGTTCAGATCGTGAGGAAGTTATTTACTCACTGAATTATGTATGCCGGTGTTACTTTATCAAAAATAAGAAAATAAATGTTATACGAAGTTTTGAATTGACTGAGTACTTCTAGCTTTAAAGAAGTAAAAATCATTACTAGCTTTGTTTTAATGTCTTTAAAATTGTAATTCATTAAAAAAAGATTTAAAAAAAGGGTAGTCATGCTATTTTTGATTTAATAACTAATATTTTTTATACAGATCAGAAATAATGGTGGACAGTGGATTGAGTAGGAAGGAGCTTGGTGTGTAGTCAGAGCTAGGAGGCATATATACCATTCCTTCTTAATTGGTTTGTACAAGGATACAAAAATATATTTGAAACACTCAATTAAGTCAGCAGATTGTGGCTGAAAATTTCATGTCGGTAGGTGCACTTTCATAAGCATATCTAATGAACTTTTTTAAGTTGATTAGTGTCTTCATAATGTTTTCTATGCGAATTCGAGAGAGGGTCTGTGGCTGATACAAAACTAAAGATATTGGATAGGCTTGATATTTGATGGAGATCTTTTGTGGTTGTTGGCTGTAATGGGGCCATTGAAAATGTAATGTACTGGTAAAAGTACCAAACCATATCAACGTATGGAAGTTTCATTTCTACCGAATCGTTTATAATATGAAGCAAATGGACTGTGTATGGAAATAAAATAATTTAGGTATTGATTAATGTTAAAATTATATTGGTGAATACTTTAAGAAGAAGAAGAGTGTGCATTGTCCTTGTTCTTCTGTGTACCAATAAATTCGCCATTAGTTTAACATATGTTGTTAAGGAAGATGCTTCAAATCAGATTTTGCTCCATAGAATTTCAATAAATGGGATGCTATTGTTTCTTGTTTTGTAAGAAAGTCTGCCCCCATATTCTTAGTTGCCGTCACGGGTCTTGATTCACTTGATACCGTCTTCCTAGTGGTACATATAGAGACCATGGTAGCCTAGGGGTTAGGACATCGGCCTTCTGTCCCGATGGGGGGGGGGTTCGATTCCCAATGCTGCCAAAGCCCCACTGAGTACATGCGATATACGTGCTCGTTAAAGTTGGGGAATCGAAAGTCCTGTGGTCGGTCGTTGAGCAATTACCATGGGTGTAAAGATCTGGAGAAAATTTCCACTCCCTTCAGATCAATATCAAAACTGAGGGAGTGGATCCCCTGGTAATGCCATCTATCAGAGGATTTGAAGAGCAAAGTCGTACTTTCACCTTCGTGGTGCTCTGATTAAACGAATGACGCTCTCTACTAACTTAGATTCGGATAGCCAAGGCATAGCGAGCTCTGCTTGTACATATTGAGTTTTATGTATTAAAAAAGAGATGTATTATCTGGGTTATCTATTGCTTGAATTGTAGAATTACTATCGCTCTTGATGGGGAAGTTGGTAGGCTATGGGCAACTACATAGTCTAATGCCAAGGGAATGATTATGCTTCTGCTTGGAAGACTGAATTATTTTAATGAAGTTGAACTTAAGATGTATGAATTTCTTGGTATTTATATCAAATAAAACGAATGCTGTACCTACACAGTTGTCTATTTTTGATTCGTCAATGAAAAAATTAAGGGTTGTTAAGCTATTTGTTGGAGATGTACTAAAGGCTATGTCTTTATCACTGATAATATGAATTTCCGTCACCTTTCGTTATTGGAAACTTTTTGCATTTGGAAATATTAACTACATAAATTGTTGGATCCAATGAGAAGATTAGCGTTGAGAAACTAACAAACTCATATATTTTTTATAAAGATACGACGGGAAATTTAATTTGGTCGGTTTTCCGTTATACTATTATTTTAGAAAAGTAAGCAATACAATATATATGCTTACTCATAATTGTACAAATGTCACGTGAATGCATATCTCTCTAAGTGATGTTAGTGCTGGCCCACCCGAAGGTATTCAGCAAGACGTGAATGCATAAGTAATTATATAAAAAATAAGGGGAGCTTTCATTTTTCACTTCGTTTTCAAATCATATGATATAAGAAAAAATATAAAAACATTGTATTTGCTTAATTCCCTACATAGTTGTGAAAATTATTATATCATAAATCCCATTATTAATTAGGTGATACATGTACATATTGTATGAAAAATATGTTTTATTATTTATTAATATATACAGTATTTCCTTCAGTATTTATAAATATACTATATGCATATACTGTTACAACTATTGTTTTGTATTTTTAATCCATAATATATATTTTTCATATAAAAAAAGAGAAGATATTTCTTCAAACTATGTCAATTTTGCCTGAGGAAATCCTTCAAAAATAGTACTTTATAGATATTCCATTGAAAGTTAATATTGAATCAATAGTTTTTATTGAATAACGGGAACTGTTTCCGTTATTCTTCTTAAATATAATAAAGTTTAAGTATGTTCCTTATTATTTACCAGGACATATATGCAAAAGAAATTTTATAAACTATAGCTTATTCTAACCAACATCTCCAAAGAAGGTTTTCAACCTTGTCACATAAAATTTGTCATACTATCAAACAAAAACTAATTTAGGATGCAATTATATTCCTCCCATCAGTTAAGGAGATTTGATGAATAACAACAAAGTGTATTGAATATTCAAAAAATTAAGCTTAATAAAGCCCTGATAAAAAAAACTTAATATTAATCTCACGAAAAAGTCATACTGGAAGCATAGTACCCTATCAATTCATCTCTGAACGGATACCACCCCCTGAATAATTAAGTTGTTCATTTCATCATGTGGACGGCGGAAAACATCAATCAGTACGGGCAATAATCGATTCTACATGCTTCTATGGGATGCCTAACTGGCTTGCATGAGGCAAAAACGGTTCCAGAAAGCCAGATTTCACGCCCATCTCATCGGAAGTGACTGGAAGTGATTGCACGCTTTCTCATTTTTCACGTCATGAACCAAATTAACAATATCCGATTAAAGAAAATCATGACTACAATGGGCACACTCTCAAGTTTCATGAATAAATCATACTCGAGTTTATTCCTTCAAGTCAATTTTTTGTATTGAGCAGTGAGCATTCGGTTGTTTATATTAACTAGCTGGTATCCTGCAGACATATCGAATTTCTAGCTATATGATATTCGTATAATTGCCTGGCAAAAAGAAATAGTATAATATTATAGTATTATAACTTTTTTAAGGTATTTTTTTGCAATTTTAAAATAAAATGTAAATTAACTGAAAGGGATTTTCGGTCGAAGATCAAATTTTATGAGAGTTCAATTATGGCACTTAAAATGAATAAATTTCTATAAATGAGAAAATTTTATATTTTTACTGTTTTTTTTTAAAAATTTATGTTTTTTTATAGCGTGCGCAGATTAATAGCTGTATGTTTGAGCTGTTAGTTGACTTATACTTTCCGAAAAAATTGTCAACATCGTCGCTATCAAAGCGAGATTATCGTTTTAAAGCTGATTTTCTAATATATTTTTGTTTTACTCAAAATTTCCAAACCCCATTTACGTGATATCTTCAGTTATAAGGGAGATATTCGTATAAAATTTGGCTTGCATATTAAGTGTTATTTTCTATGGAATGAAGCAAAACATTGAATATACAAGAATAATTTTTTTTCATTTACAGCTATTTTTAAAGGGAATGTTCAATAAAATTTCAAAAAATATCTCTATTCTTATATTTTTTTAACGGTACTTTCCTTATCACTGAATATTATTCTTAGATTTTCTTCATTTCAAAGAACATTATCGCATACACCTTATACCCAAATCAAATCAAGATTGATGCATTATAATTTTCTATACAATTTTAGTCATTTTCTTAAACATTTCACTAAATTTTGCTAGAAAATAACCCATTTCACAAAAGTATGCTATATGTAATTAAAATTTTGGCTAATTTTATGTTTTTATATTTTATTGAAAAACAAGATAAAAAAGGAAATTAAAGTTAACTTTTAAAAAAGTTGCCTCGAATGTAGGAAAATACCTTAATACCAAATAAGGAAAACTATGGTTATTCAAAACTACCCAGAAGATTCAATGATTGAACATAATTGTTTTCGGAACCATAATTCAGCCTTATTTTGGTTATTTTCAACAAATCTGTCAGTCTAAAAAGTTATATTTTTTTCAACTTTTAGGATAAAAAAATATACTGGATTGTCAGATAACTAGATTAATAATCTGGTAAATAAATGATGACTATGATAAATGTTTTCTGCTGTTGCTTATTCATCTCACATATGGATGTTCTAGATCTAATGAAGTATTTTATGGTCTTAAAGCATATTGTGATTTAAGCTTTCAAAAAAAAAATAAATAAAAAAAAAAAGTTAAGTTTTACATCTTTCTACCATATATGTGTGAGAAATCGTAAATAATTATTATAAGAAAAAGGTGTGTGAGTATTAAAAATTTCTAGATACAACAAAATTTGATGTTATTTTGAAAGATTTGAAATTTTATAAGAAGTTCAAATAACAGCACAACCGATAGTGATAAAATTCAAAATCTTCGATTTAGATATTGGAAATGTAAATACATATGTGCAAATCTATTAAAACATTATTTTTACTTGAAACTAATTGTGATTCCAAACAGTATCAAATGTGTCAATATGCAAGTAAGATAATACATAGAATTTCAGGTTTAATATTCTTGGTTATTCTATACTTTATTTAAGATTTAAATTGAAATTAAAAGGTTTCGAAGTAAAGACTTTTTTAATAGATGCATACATATTTTAATTTTTTAAAAAAAGCGTTGATTTTTTAACAAAATATATGTTTAATATACTTTGTTACTGCGATCTTATACATAATCAACAATTTATTTTAATATTTTTCAAATAAATTTCTTTTATTTTTCCTTCTATCAAAATAATTTTCTTTCATACAAACTCATTAAAATATGGGTATCAACAAATGATCTTGGAGATCTCAATTTTTGTCAAACATGAAAATAACTGTTGGAAATTATGTATGAAATTCACGGATAATTATTCATCGCTTAATAAGTATTCATCCATTTTATTTTCAGAATTTTTCTCCAGCACAGCTTCATCATCTTTGTATTATGTTGTAAAATAAAGGAAATTCCTTTTCTCTTGGACCATAATTCACCGTGAGGGGAAATTTCATTCCCGCTTAAATAGCAACGTGTCTAATTTAACAGGATAATTAGAGAGGAAATTGAATGAGACCGCCGATTGTGATCAGCTACCACCTTCTCTCTGCTAAGGAAGTCAAAATTCGTTTCATTTTCGAGAATTGGTTTATTAAGTTTGTATCCTTTAAAACTCCTAATTCTAGTTGATTAATGGTTTTCATGGTAATTAAAGGATACAACCTCTGTAGGGTGTTACACATCTGAAAACAAATTGCTAAAATCAGCCCTCTTTAACATTTTTTTTTTGCTTCATATGAATGTGCAAAGAATAGGAACTACGTGTTTTCTTGTATATTATATACGATAATTTGAATCTTTTAAAACTGATGGTCTTTGAAGGCAATACTTAAATATTGAAGAAACAATTTTTTACTACATTTTAATCATCATGATAATAATAATTGTGGACTGAAAATAATTTTCTTCTATTCAGACACAAATAAATGTCGCATCACATTAAAAGGTATGATGTTGTTGCACCAACATACTTTCATATCCGGAGCATTGAGATGTGTTCTGTCAGTAAGATAGATGCAGCCTGTTGAAACCTTCGGGGTTTTGATACAGGTACCAAGTAAAAGACCTACAATACTTGGTCACCTCCTTTAGTGGTATCATTTCACTTGGAGGACATTGTAACCACGACCTGTTTAATGTGACGCAGCCGACATTCGCGAACACGTCTGATCATCTGTTAAGATGGGCGACATTTGAACTCACTTACCTTCAGATAACCTTCGGGGTTTTGAAACAGGTACAAAGCAAAAGACCTACAATACTTGGCCACCGCTTTTAGTGGTATCATTTCACTTGGAGGACATTGTAACCACGTCCTATTTAGTGTGACGCAGCCGCTATTCGTGAACACATCTGATTATAAGTTAAGGCGACATTTGAACTCGCTTACCTTCAGATAATAGAAACGACACCGTAATTTACCAGACCATCATGGCACCTAAATATATGATGCACTAAATCTCTTCGACTTACAAGTTTATATATATTTTAATGCTGCATAGACAGTATTTAATATTCGAATAAAATATAAAAATGGAGGGAATAAAATTCAGGGCATGCAACTGAAAATTCTTTATATTAAATATATGAACAGAAAAGATCCATTCCCTAGGAAATATTTTAAGAAAAAAGTATGCTGAAAAAGGAACAATTCACATGATAATGGGAATCATAACTGTAAATGAAATCTGAATGCGATTAAACTATTCAAGTGTAAAAATGAAAGAGAAAGCTCAAGCATCACACTTCTTTAAAACAGCTAATGTCGATGAATGTAAGAATATGCGTTATAAATACAGTATTTTAAAATCATATTTATTTTAAATATTGGTATTAAACTAAGATTACTATCAAATGAGAATTTGAGAGTATAATTATTGCTAAATACTTTTAAAAATTTTCTGAAATTAAAATAATTTAATGACTTCCCCTACCTTATACAAATAGTTGAAAGAAACTATGCAATTAATTTGAAAGAGAACTTTAAATAACCGGGAGTGTTGTACATGTCCCTAAAGTTAGTCGGATAATTTATTACCACTACTAATAAAATACATATCATATAATTGTATACAGTTAAGAAGATAATTTGATGCAATAAAAATCAAATCGTGATGTTGTAAGTATAAGAATATGCTTTTTCATAAGCGATTCTTAATTAAGAAGAGAATTCTAAAATTGAATGATTTTTTGCAACTTTATACAATTATTTAAGCTATGAATTTAAAAAAACTGCAATTAGTAATCATTAATAAAAAACATCAACAAAATACATTAAATATTTTGTTTTGTATAATATATACGTGTTATATCGAAGGTATTTTTAAGGAAACATACTAAGAACTATAATATACTTAAGTATAATTTTTATTACTTCTATCTTATAAATTAAACTTCACGCATCAGATGAACTAGAATGTGCTTACATACACTCAAATTTATTTGAAAAAATTATATTTTAAATAAGCAATTAATATGTAGAATATCATTTAATCATCCATTTATCTTATATAAATTACATCGCTCATATACATAGTAATTTGCTAAATAAACAGCAAGCGTAAATTTAATATATATATATATATATATATATATATATATATATATATATATATAT
The DNA here is from genome assembly GCA_037975125.1 of Latrodectus hesperus. NCBI lineage: Eukaryota > Metazoa > Arthropoda > Arachnida > Araneae > Theridiidae > Latrodectus > Latrodectus hesperus. The sequence goes on from CM075857.1 coordinate 89,395,815, forward strand.
ATATATATATATATATATATATATATATATATATATATATATATATATATATATATATATATATATATATATATATATATATATATATATATATACAGGTAATTAACTTACCTTTTCACTCTTGTAGAATGTATATAGTCTGAATTTGTCACCAAAATTTTAATCCATCAATGGTATGAAATTAATTTCACACCCATAAAGCGTTTTTAAATTACTTACTAAAATAAAACTTTATTGAAATCATAATAATTTTAAGTCTTCTATTACCTTATCTAAATACTTGAAGGAAGCTAAGTAATTAACATTAAGGAAAATTTTAAGCGATAGTGAATGGTGTGCGCATTCCTAATGTCAGTCAGAGAATGTTACTACTACAAATAAAACCATACATGTAATTGTATACGACTAAGAAGATAATCTTATCCAATGATAATCATATTGAGCTCTTATAAGGAAAAGAAGCTATGCCTTTTAAAAACGATACTTATTTAATTAGTGAAATCTAAAATTTCGATATAATTTAAAGATTGTAATAAAGATAAAATTATCTCTTATATTACAAGAATTGTTTCGTTGAAAACTTATTAGAATTTATAAAAATATACAATTAACGCCAATCACTGCAAATTACTGATATGATATTTGTCACTTGAGTGAATAATGTAATGCATATGAAATGAATGTGTTGATAAAATCGTAAAAATAGTATAATTGTAGAAATCATAAAAATATTAATAAATTTACATTTTATTCTATTTTAACAATAAATGAGGATTTTCTACTTCTGTAAGCACAACTGTCCCGATGAATGGTTGGAAATTTTCCAATTTCCTCTTTTATGATACTTAAATGCGATGCATTGTCAAAGAAAAATGATCAGAGATTCAAAAGCATGCTCTGTTCTTTCAGTAATATGTTCCGAAACGTTATAACTGCCAAAAACTATTAAAATAAAATGAAATTATTAAGTAAGAAAAGAAAATGAAATTTCCCATTTCTAAATTTCATTAACAACCTGAATTATTAGAATAACATTTGTAACTAACCCCTTGAACTTTCAATTATAAATTGTAAAAGTAAGATTATACATTAAATATTATAGATAAAATCAAAAAATAGAGCAGAAAAAACTTAAGGAAAAATTTTCAATAACATTATCACTCATCAGTATTAAATATGTCTAAAATGAAATGTCCTTGTAAATATAGATAGATCTACGTATGTATTGTGCGAGAGATATGAAGTAGATTATATGCACATTTAGCACTCTGAAAATCAAATTTCACTTTAACAAAACATGATACCCATTATTTTATAAATATATGGAATACGAAATAAATCGGTTAAAGGAAAATTTTGATTTGTTTGTTCTGTTCGCTTAGTACCTGATAAAATAAATTTTTAGAGCGAAACGTTAACTCAGCAGCTTCTCTGTCTCTTTAATGTAACGAATCAAAAAGTCTGTATGACAGTGATTTAATTATTCCGCGAAAATTCCATCGGTTTGTGGAGGAAAAGAAGATTTATTTCGTTAGATAGAGTGGCAGCACTTTGCTCCTTCATCAAAATTAACGCTCACGTGACGTCATCCCTTTCTATTTGCTCCGCTCTTTCCATCCCTCTCTCTTCTTCATGGTTTGTCACATCTTCATCCTCCTGCTCCTTCGACATCCCCATTTTCATCTTGATCTTCCTCATCACTTGTCTTCTTTTATCTCCCACGCAGAAGGTGCTGTCATCTGGCGACAAAGGGATGAGGCCACCGACGGTTTTCATTCATTGTCTCGCGTGGTACAGAATTCAAGTCTATATCGACTTAGGTATCTATAGGGAATGACTGTTATCGGCGAATAAAGAGTAAATACCAGATGGGGAAGAGTGCAGAGATAAGAGCTGACGTTTTGTTTTGAATCAGAGTTTTTTCCCCCTATTATTCCTTATTTTCCCTACCCCACCAATTCTCAATCAGATTTTGACAGAATTTGATTGCCATATCACATTTTCCTCTAAGAAAAAAAAAAGATATACTGAATTATCTTCTCAAAGGAGATGATTTCTCTCCTAAATGTATTCATTAGGATACAGAAACCGATGGGATTGTTTAGAAATAAATTAAGCTCAAAAATTCCTCTAGTATTTTTGTGTTCTCGAATTTTTTAATACTCTATTTCAGCCCAATATACAAAAGATTCTACAAACTGTACACAAATATTAAAAGTTCATATGATATAAAACTAAATTATTTGAAAATTTTAAAAAATCGTGGTAATTGGAGATTAACAATGTATAAATGTAGTTCAGATTTGTTCATCCATTGACGAACTATTTTTATATCAAGCAAAATATTGTGTTAAAATATCAGCATGTTTCTAATGCTATCAAAATATATAATTAGGATTATTAAAAATTAATTCTAAAATTTTATGAAATTTGTTATCAATAAATATATAATTGTAATAAACTCAAAATTCCCTCACACTGGGTGTACTAGTGCTAGGCTAGAAAACAACATATAAAAAATAATATAAACTATTCACAATTTTAAATATCGGATAATTCTTAAATTGAAAAGAATTGACGATTAATGAGCTCTGATGATGTATTGTTTATTTGCCGTTTATATTTGGTTTGTTCTTCTTTAGTTGTTTCGTCCAATTTATGTGTCTTCTGTTGGTCAATATAATAGTAAATATGTGTTTGAAAGAAATGGTAACACTTTTTTTGCAGATAAAATTCGCTTGCCATAGGTAAAGTTATAAAATTTTTTACCCAACTTCAAAGTTATGAGCTACAAATTAATATGGATGAGTTTAGAGAATTCAGTGTCTTAAATGTAATGCAAGCAGTAATGCTTTTCTGATCTTTGATCTTTAAAAATCTTGCTTAGATTTCAATCAGTAAATTTTTATTAATTTTTCTTTCAATTTTTTATTTATTTTGTTGTATGATTATGAAAGAAATTATTTTAATCGATTCATAAATATGTGTAGTTAAAATCTTATTTTGCATTATTTTAAGGTTTAGTTGTTCTGTTCTAAATGTCCTTTTAATATAGTGAAAGATTTTTTTATACTTTTTTTTCATCCAATCCAAATTCAAACTGTAATATTTTGAATTTCAAAGATAAATACATTTTGGACAACATCTAGAAAATACAAATTGGAACATTAAATTGATTTGACACAAAAATAGATTCTATAAAATACCGTAAAATTAACATTCACTTATTTTTCTAATTAAATAATGTAATAATAATCATAGATTACCAAAAGAAATGTTTACAGTATAAATAAAGGATTTTGGATTAATTCCCTTTTAAAATAATTCGTATCTATTAACCATAATGTAGTTGTTGTTGTTTTTTGTTGCAGAAGAGATGATGATTAAGCCACTTTATTACAACTCTCATTGGTTAAAAATATCCATGACGTCAAATAACGTTTCATCTACGTCACATCGTATAGAGACGGCGTCGTAAATCCGACTTGTAGACGAATTTGCTGCCTGGTTTCAAATCTCATTCTTGGAGTGGCAGCAAACAAGGCGAAGTTCACCATCGAATTTACATTCGATAAGAAAAAATCCAATAATGATTTTTACCAGTAAAAAATCAGTATTTTTTAATTATAACTTTTTCTGTTTGTAAAAGTTTTCAAAATCACGAAAATTACCTGTTTTACTAAATAATTAGTGTTCAAATTTTCAAATCTTTAGCGATATTGATTCCAAAATTGAACACGTTGAAAACAGATCAGACGAGAAAAAACATCTTGTCTTTTATATTTTGCTTATTCCGATGATTTAATTTTTTAAAGACTTAATTTAATATGTAAATGTTTAATTCATCGCAAAGACCCCATTATGGATCTTTAAATGTTAAAGAAGAAAATAATTCGGCAATATTTTTTAAAATTATTTATTATTATCGTTTTGCAAAATATATTACATTTATTCTTATTTAAATGTATCAGGTTTTAATATTTTCCGAAATTAATTTTATATATGAAATTTACATACTTTTCTTATATATATAAATATTGTAAATTGTTTTTTTATTGCAACACACACACAAAATATGTCTTTTCTTTTAGTCAAAGTACTTAAACTTAACTATTTCTTGTAAATAACTAATTCAATTTAACTAAAGTCTCGTCTGTGGTACACAAAATGGTCTACATTATTATATAGCCATCACCAGTTTGCACGATTTTACAACTTGTGCCTATGTTATAAAATGCCCTGATCTCTTGTAAGGCAATGTTTAGTCATTTGGAGTTAGAATGATGTCAGATTGTTCTACTAAGACTCTACAGCCTATGGCTAATTAGTAAAATCACTAATTTCAGTCCCAGTTCCTGTATCACATTAAGGCAAATTTCTCAGCTGTTGGCTGAAATGTAGGTCTTACGTTACATATTGATTCTTATTGTGATTTGACTCAGTTTTATTCCTTTATTAATGTTATTAGCTCTAAGAAAGATATCGGTTGTTTTGATCAATAAATATAAGCTATCATTCTTTGTTTTTTTATAAACTGTAAGATGCCATGGCGCAATTTATATATCTACAGGACAATATTGATACTTTATAACAAGGAATTTTGAATTCAATAACATATTTCGAAATGCAATTGGTTTCAAATATTACTCTACCTTCAAAGTTATTAATTCCTAATATGGGGCCCCAATCATGTTGGAAATATTTGATAAAAATTATATCAAATGTTTCCAACATGATTGGAAATATTTTATATGAATTAGAGTGATTATAACTTCCATTTTGATGTTAGTACACTCTATTTCATGAATTCTGGCTTTGTCTCGTAACAACTGAAAATATACACAAATTAAAGTAATGTAATATTTTTTTTCCAATGGCGGGCACAAGCGGGTATAACCCTATGCCACAACAAGGAAAGAGACTGCTACTCATTTGTTGTTTCCCAGCAGGCACCTGTGAACCAAGTCACGGAGGCGAATAGCGTTACCTGAGCCATACCACCACAAACCCATTTATAGGACTGGCCACATTCATACAACATCACAGAAGAAAGGACAGAGAGAACAGAGAAGGAAAGAAACATCCATGCCTGAACCGGGATTTGAACCCAGGACCCACAGCTCAGGAGTCAGGAACGCTAACCACTCAGCCAATCGGTCGGCCAATAATGTAATATATACGTACATATATATTGTATAAAAGTATTATGAATGCAATTATTATAACAGCTCGAGTAATGATCTCAACAACAATATTAAATAGAGATGTATTAATAACATCATTACATAGCACAATTCCCTTAATTGTAGTCTTGAATTTCATGAATACACATAAATTTATCTCCTTCCTATTTTCTTTGATCAGTAATCAGATTAGTCAATATAAGCTTACGTCTCGCAGACATTTTTTATGGGTTGTAACCGAGCCATCCATCCAAAAGCTCATCCTTTTCTTGCACCCGGAGGCGACTTTGGGGCGCTATTTTCTTACACTACTGAAAACCAATGAGATATTTTACCTTAGACAAATCCACTTTCTGGCAGGAAGTGGGATGATATATCAGCGCCTCAGATAACTTCGAAAGCAAACCCCGAGTCGCGGTATATTGCAGGCATGGACGACACTTAGAGGAAACCTAAAACGCTTTGTCGGCGCAAAAATCAATACAGTTTATCGAGATTTGTTTGTTAGGCTGTCATTTGTCGGATGTTTGGCGATTCACAGGGTAGCTGAGTAAGTTGCGAATATGTGAGTTCTTCAAGTGAGAGTTTATAAAGCAAAATTTGAAGGAATTTTCTTTTTCATTTCTCTTGCAACGCTAAATTTTGTATATTTTTTTTCTTAAAGATTCAAAAAACAAAGGTTCCGTTGACATTCATCATAAGGCAGGATATATGAGTTGATGTTAGAATGTATTTGCAGACATTTCTGAGTCGATTAGATGATTATAAATGTTTTGAGCTTTAAATATAGATAATCTTTTAGTTAAAGTTAATTGTAAGTTATAATTTAGATATTTTTAATTTTAATGTTAGATAATATTATATAGATAAATATTTAGTGTTAGCTTTTGATAGCAACAAAGGATTATGACTTATTACTCAACGAGAATATATTTTACAAAATAATGTAAATTATTACAGTATATATTTAGACAATGATTAAAAAATAAAATCGACTTTAAGAAAGGTTCATATGTATAACTCGCATTGATTTTGATATTTGTGATTACGTTCAACTGAAGAAAATTACGTACAAAATTCAATTAATTTACTACTTTAAGAATAAAATAAAATATTTATAAGGATTTGTGTTGAGTTAATGGTTAGTTTTATATTTTAATTCTGGATCAAGACTTAAATTAAGATCCAAATGACAGATATTAATTGGAAAAATGAGCATTTATTCAGGGAAAAATCTGTTTATGAATAGCTATTAAACAATGAATGTTAAATTATCTTCATAATAATCTATTTTGCAACATTATGATATCCTGAACCCCAAATTTAGTAATAAAAACTATTAAAAAAAATACAAATTAACTGTATAAAGTAGCTATTTTATTTATTAATATAAGCATTAATTCTTGCTCTAAATTTATATTAAATTAAAGAAATGAAACGTTACTACTAGAAAAAAAAGTAGTATATTAGAAACATTCTTGATCGAAAACATGTGGGAAACAAAATAATCCTTTACTAAACAATTTAAAGCAAATATTTAACTACATTTATGCCACTGTCTTGAAATGACGATCCTGTAAAATGTCAAGATATTAAAAGAAATTGTAACTTTTAACTCTGTCGTATTAAAATCCCCAGAATGTGTTTAAATCTAATTATTATTGTATACTTTAAAGATTATAAAAATTAATGGAAATATTGTAGTGACATATTAAAGGAAAAGCAAAAACTAAATTTACACTGTGTCACTTTAAAAATCGGTTTTACTAATAGAAAGTAAATATCAATTAACTTATATTATTTTGATTGCTTATAAGTAAACTATTTTAAAGTTAGAACAACTTAAATTATTTTAATCAACAATACTGATAAACATTATTTAGTTAGGTAGAATAATCAAAGCTCATTATTTATTTATTTATTAGGCTCGTTATAAAATGTATTCAAAATGTAATGACAGCCTTTTATTGAAGAGAAATACTCTTGTATTTCTTAAAACATTTAGCTATAGCTACCATTTTCGAGGCAGTATTTCGATTTTAAATTTACAATATTTTTGTATTTAAAAGTGAGTAATTGAATTATAAAAAATTGTGTGTGTGTGTGAAGGATTCTTTGTGTAATCTGGAATTCAGCAATTTGTATTGCATTCCGATTAAAGGCTTTTTAGTTTCCTGTATTTATAAATGCAGATAAAATTTTCAATAAACTTCACTGCAGAATCTTTGTACATTTGGTGCTCAAAAATCAACTAAATTCTTTTATTCATTATTTTGAAACTACCAAAGAGAAAAAGAACTCACAACACAAACCAAAATAAGTTACTTTTTAAATTTAAAATGAGGCTTAGGTTACAGATTAAATGTCACAGAAATATATGGCAAATGACTTTAAGGCCTAGTGTAATAAATAGTTTTTTATTTTATTTCCACGAGAGATTCAACTCTAGTACCTAACTACGATTGCCCTGTAATTTATGAAGATACTAAAATTAACATAATGCAGTTTCTTTTCTTTAATGGTGGTCTCAAGATTTTTCTATGCCATAATAAGTTTCAAATTACACATGCATGGCAATGTTATTCTATGTATGCAAGAATTTTTTTTCCACTAAATTCGATACTATTGAAAAGTTTAAAGAAAAGGTTGGACATTTGTGTAAATACAAAGCAAATATATAAATGAAAGTATTTGTTTTTAGTACCCATATATTACAGATATAAAATAAGAAAACTGACAGTATTTATTTGCTTCTGTTAGCTGAAAACAATGATTTCATTGGTTAAACAAAGTTTGCTTATATTAATTACACACGCTAATTAATTATGCAAACATAATTAATTAGGCACGTTATGAGTATATATGATTCTTGCTAATACTATGAAATATAAAGTAAACCAATAATTTAATGTTAATTTTTCACACGAATCAAAAAAAATTAATTTTAAAAGAGTTAATTTTTTAAATGAAAATAAATTTTTCACATGAAAATATTTGTCAAAAATTATTTACAACAATCACCATTTGAATCATTAAGATAGATATTTTCATCTTGATTCCAAAATATGTATTTTTAATGGAGATTTAAATTATATAAATATACTATACTCTCAACTAAATCTTGATTTTGATTTGAGAATTAATGTACTACCTGAATTGAGTAAATTGAGATAACAAATTTATTTTGCTGATTTCTATAATTTTTATTTAGAAAATGTATTTTATTTTAAAATAAAAATTTATTCCAGCATCTGTAAAACATTTATACATAGTTTATTTTAATGACTTCAGTTTGAATCCATTAATCTTTCTGCATAGCTTAGACATATTTTACCAAGTAACTTTTATGTATTTATCATTGAACTTGATGGTGATATCTGTGTAGGCAATTTTATTTATCGTGCTTTTTATTCTATATTTATTCTATTTATATTATAAAAAAGAAATTTTAAAAATATAAGTTAAATTAATTCAGTTTTTGAAGAAAATTTAGATTTATACGATATAAAGAAGTAAAGGAATTGGATATTACTAACGATTTATTTCATCAGAGAATTATTAAAGCTGTACATAAAGATTTTACGATGTGGCTTCAGATTATCAGAACATCCATCAAATTCAATAATATTTCCTTATCAGTTAAAACATCGCTCATTTTAACAATATGATTTTACCATAATTGCATTAATGTGATCATTGAAAAATATTTGTTATATTTATTTGTTGTGAAAAACATTCAACGCAAATTTTAAAGTGAAAGTATTTTCAAAGTGACACTGTCTTGTATAGCTTTACTTATCAAGCACCTTTTCTGATTTTGAAGACAATTAATTGTATAAGGAATCAGAAATATTTAAAATCACATATAATTCCACTGCCTAGCAAGTTGTTTTCCTTACATGACTTCCAATTAGTTTTCTCTTCTTTACATTAATCAAAAGCTTACTTAAAGCTCCAATAATTAATCAAAGTTCCAATGAATACGGTAATTTTCTCATTATATGTGTTGTTAGGAATAAGCGATAAATCCTTTCCCGAAAATACCATAACTTCTATTATAATTATTTCACAGATATATTTTTAGTTAGATTTATATAACACCCCCAAAAAAACTGTTTCATGATGAGTAAGAATTTTCAAATTCGCAAATTTACAGCTGAAAATCGAAATTAGTAAATCTCACCTGTGTCCGACGATTGTTATTCCTTACCGAAAATCTTGTTTTTTGCTAGTTGGAATTTCATTTAAATACTTATATTTTCATGTATACCACAAGTATACAAGCATCAAGATAGCACCCTACTTTTTAAGCATTTTTCATTCCTGATATCTGTGGCATTAATTAAATTTTTTTTATATATAAATTTAAGTGAATGTGTATAATTTTTCTACTTTTATTTCTAAGAACCAAATTGATAGCATATAAATCAAAAGAAAAATAACTTAATTTTTCACTAATCTTAAATTTTCATTTGAATAAAATTTTGAGTAGAGTCCAACAAATATATAAAATGGCAGATTTTGATAATAAAATTATATATTTATAGAAATATTATATATAAATGTATAATATATATAATCTTATTATATATAAAACAGTGATTTTGAATTCTTTATATGAAATAAAACCATCATGCATTTTTTATATTAAAATATTTATCTTTTTAAAATATTTTTATTCATACAAATGTTTGGGGAATTAAATATTGTTTTTTATTCTCGTATTTTTTAAATTATATGAAAAATGTATCATTTATCACATATTTTTAAGAAAATTTCTGAAGAAGCTTAATCAATAATTCTACCTTCCAGCCTATCATCTGAAGCCGCTTCTATAAGCATGGTAGTTTGAAAGACATGCCTTTCAAATAAGTAGGCAGTTATCTCGGAAACATACACTTTTTTTTTGCAGATAATTACTTTCGGAGATTTCTTTCCCTACTCGAAGCACTCTATTCATTGGCATGGATTTCTTTTCCACTTGCAAAGCGGATGACGTGGAAGAAGGTTTTATATTATGACAAATGCATCTCCCCTTCCCCAATCTGCTTATCCGCGCCCCTGTAATCCCCCTTTTCCTTTGAATATTTAATCCTCCCAGCAGCGGGGGCGGGGAAGGGCTCATCCAAACAAGGGCGACCATCTCCCTCTCTCTAAGCTGCATATATCACACCGAACTCAACAACTTTTCGTGCATTTTGATGGACTGCTTCAATCTCAGAATCAACGGCTTCTTGAATTATGAAAGTGGCAGAGGATGAATGTTTGAGACCCTAAAATGCTCTTCAGCAAGAAGCGTGGAAAGCGGCCTGCTTTTGCAGATACCACACTCGAGGATTACCTTAATACCACTTGAAAGTTGGTATAAGGAAGAAGTGGGGATCACAAATCATGGATATACTTTCGTGGCATGTAATATACCATACTCTTCTCCGTGGGGTGGCGGATACCATATCTTTTGAGTTTTCAATGGGTTGAGATTGATGGGTTTTTCGGTTTGAACCGAAATTAAAAATTGATAAGTACACACGATCTTGTATTTTCCCTTAGAATGTGCTTAATGTAATATTTAAAATGTTATTTTTTTGTTTTCTTTTGAGAATTTTTGGTTGCATAAGCCATTGACATATTTAATTGGGTTTTAAAATAAGTATATTTTCTGTTTCAATGTTTTAAATAAGAGATATCGAATTATATAAAATGAACTATTCTTTGAATTACACACAAATCAACTATTTTAAATCATTAAGTCAAATAAATATGATGTTGATTGCAAGATATATTGACATAAAATTGCTCCGAGTTGTAATTTTTTACCATTTTGAATGTCATATTTCAAAATGTTCACTATAATGATACACTTTCTTATATTTTGCAATATTTATGACATTAGATTTGAATAAAAATTATATGCGCACACCTCTTTCTAATATTAATGAAGTATAATATATCTATATATACATTTATATATATATATATATATATATATATATATATATATATATATATATATATATATATATATATATATATATATATATATATATATATATATATATATATATATATATATATATATATACATATATATATATATATTGCTTTACGTTTAAAATTAAACATTAAATAATTATTTCTGACTTTCTAACTGTTGCCATACAAGGATTCATTTAAGAGAGTACTAAAAACAGTTATATTTACATCTAAACTTAAATGAATATTTATACTTGGATATTTCTTTATAAGCTAAATTTCGTACTAAAAATATTAAACTATAAAATAATTTTACATTAATTAACTGGCAACATTGATTAGTATTTAAATCTTTCAGATTTGCTTATAAATTGGTCAGAAAATGTAAAGTTATAGATTAACATAAATTAGCAAAAACTCTTATATTTAATGCAGTAATAAGTATTGTTAATATAATGTTGTTGTGTGCAGGCTAGGCTGCCATTAAGGAGTGCGCTGCTCCACTTTTCCAACTGAACTATATTTTGGTGTGGAATCAGATTTCTTCAGTACACACATGCTTTAGGTATCGTTTATAGGATAGGCAACCATTCACAACCCATTTTTACAGGGAAAGGACAAAGACAGGATAGATAGAGAGAGAGAGAGAGAAAATACATCCATGTTTGAACCGGGATTCGAACCCAGGACATCCCTATTCGCAGTCAGGGACGCAGACCATTAGACTAGTTGGGTGGCTGTACAGTAATGTAATTTAGTAAATGAGAGATTAAGACAATGCTGTATTCTCATTTATAATGCTTGATAATTTTAAATGAATTTTATTAATTATAAAAAACAATTTTCTAGACCTGAATTAATAATTAATATAATTCTAGAAAATTATTTTTTAAATTATTAACTTATGCTTTGTTTCTTATATAGATTACTAACGCATTTTTTCATTTTTAGTGGAGTAACAATTACAATAATTTACATTGTTTTCAAAGGGTCTTATAGCGCATGTATTTGATGTAAGGGGTGGTAACCAAAATTACAAGTAAATATTTTCTGATTTTTAAACAGTTTGATTATCTATGTATATATATTATTATCTTATTAATAATATTCTTTTTATTATTTTTTTATTAATTTCTATTAAATTATTTTTATGCAATTTATTTAAGAATCAAAAAAATCAAATGTAATAATAGCCCTAGTTAATTTTTTACATTCTGTATTATTTTCACACTCAATTATAAAAAGCTGTTAAAATTATTTATAAATCTGAATAATTAAACTCACCTTCTTTCCATTTAACATGATTTATATTCATTTCCGTCAATTTATTTTGAGGTAGTGATATTTAGTAATATAAAAACACACAGAAAAAATTCAAGGAAATATCACTTAATTTACTAACAAAGATAACGAAGTTTCGCTTTAGTTAATTATAGCCAATTATTGAAGAAAAAGTTTTCTCAAAAAAATGGGGAATGTGTATTCCTCAAAAACGATGTTTTTCCTTGTGAATAAATGTTTCTTGATTAAGTAAGAGATTTTTAATTCTTAGAAATGAGAATTTTCATATATGTTTTGACTTTTATTACAGGATTCTTCTTAACTACAGATTTTTGTTTATAAAAGAATTAATTTTTTATGCATATATTTTGTAGTTTTTGAATAGCATGAGGTTAGAATATCATTTATTAAAAAATAAAAGCTTTTCTTCTTTTTTTATTTATTTTAAAACAGGAAAACAATGTTTGGAATATTCCAAAAATAGACGAATCATTGTCTGAAAACATTCCGATGATAAATAATTTCAGTTAGTTTAACACTATAAATAATTTTTTTTATTTATGAGTTTTTAATAGTTCTACAGCCTTTATTAACTTTTAAATAAAATGAATACAAAAGATCATGTTGATAAATATTTTAAAACAGCATTGTTTATATAGTCTATGAGTCTGAAAAGAATAAGCTAGATTCTAGCAGTCAGATGGCCTGTTTTATGAATTCAAGTATTGGAATAATCATGAATTTAAACTGGTACCCCTGTGAGTTTTGATATAAAATATCTATGTCATTTATTCAAACTAATTCAGATATGAGAAAAGCACTTTGAAAAAAAAATGTGAGAGTTATTTTATTTTGTCCATAAATTTATAATGCTTTTTATCTGAAGTTTAGAAACATACACAAATAAACATTAAACACAATTCTATAAGTTAAAATTCAATAATTAACTTCATTTTTTCAAGGTTAATTAATATAGATATATACATTTCAAAATTATATTAAGGCTAATAATAGTTGAAGTTAAAATTACTATTGATTTTTGTATTGTTTAAATATTTCATTTGATGAATTATATGATAATATTATTTAATTCGTAATAATATTTTCTAAATATAGCTCTTTAAATATAGTACTTTATTTTAAAAACATTAAAAGTAGTGTTAAATAATATACAATTGTTATGTTTAAATGAAAATTTAAGGAGAAATTACTCAATTTTCTGGGTTAAAAAAACATCTGGGCAGTTATTGGAAAAAGTTTTTTTGCTTGAATATATCTCCAATTATTAATTTTACCATTAGATTTTAAGCAACTTAACTGAATTATTATACACTAAGATAGATATAATCCTAACTTCATTTTATCTATCTTTGTACACAGAAATGTTTGTGGATTACTCTTTAGGTGAAAAGAAATATAAATACACTTTGGATAGTATATATTATAGCTCTTATTAATTCATAAATAAACGCCAAGTTTCCTGTTTGCTTTTCCAGGAATAAAATAGATCCAATAAATCCATGATTCGTTGGTAAAAACTTCTGCAAGATACTTCCAGTTCGCTGCCTGAATGGTAAGCAAAGACCAAAGCCTCTTTTCATTGAACTGCTCCCAAATGAACAGCAATGTCTTTTCAACACTTTTCAAAACACACCGATAGGAAGATAAGTAAGGGCGTGAGGAGGAAACATCTGTCCATGAACACTACCAACCTGGTCCTGCCTTCAAAAGAACATCGTATACCAAAGCCCTAACTTTACGCCCCCTGGGTCCTCACAAAACAAGGATAGCAGGTACAATAAGTCCTCATTGTGTTCCATCTTTCTTAGAGGTATACTTCCATCAGAATGTTCTTTTCATGGTGAATACCTTCCCTCTTCTTTTCGCTTCTCTTTTATTCATATTCCCTTCTTCCATTTTGTTTATGTATTCCTTGCAAATTTTTTTTATGGGGTGAGAAGTTTTAGACTATGCTCGAAGCATGCGCCTATTCACCTGCTAGGGTGCTCTGCTAGAATAGGGTCAATATTAGAAAGTATTTGGCAGTTACCTTCTTGTAAAAAAAATAGAGGCAGATGCAAGGTAAAAGAGGTTTTGTATGAGTTTGATTGGCTGCAACCATTCTGCCGACGTGACTTTGAAAAGAGTTCAAATGTAAATTATTTACAGTTCAGATACTGCAAAACGTGAAGAATAGAGCCAACTTCCCATAAAACAAAATTTGAAATTTTAATGTTTCTGCTTACGTGAGAACATTTTCATTTTTATTGTTAGATTTTGGATATATGAAACTATGACTATCGTATAATCAGCATTCAAGAAGTAAGAATTATCAGAATTATATGACATGTGATTAATTAGTCACTGTCATTTTTAATGTGAGGCTAATACTATTTAAACTATTGATTTAAAATAATTTATTTCAAGTTTTTTTTAAAACATTTATCAACTTAACTTGGAAAAAGCAATCTCTCACATCAAAATATAATTTATTATTATTTAGCAAATTGTGTCTAAAAAAAATTAATTTAATAGTAACTTTTTCGTCATTTTTTTACAAATACAGATATAAAATCTAATAGTAATTTCTAATATAAATTGATATATTATTTTAACAAATGTTGAAAACCTTAGCAAAAGTGATCTTTTTGATTAAAAACTGCTGTTAATTATTTTCACTCACCATGTCATCTAATAATAGTACAGCTTTCCTGAGATTGTTATGTTAAGTGTTTAATCCTTGCTACGAAGGGAGATTGAAGAATTTCTAATCAGTGTCTGTAAATCTTTCTAGATAGGTGGTTTGTTTGTTGAGGGTTGGTTCTTTTTGCAATAATAAGGATAATTAGCTATAAACTTGCCGACCGATTGGCTGAGTGGTTAGCGTTCCTGACTCCTGAGCTGTTGGTCCCGGGTTCGAATCCCGGTTCGGGCATGGATGTTTCTTTCCTTCTCTTATCTCTCTGTGTTTCTCTGTCCTTTCTTCTGTGATGTTGTGTATGAATGTGGCCCGCCCTATAAACGGGTTTGTGGTGGTATGGCGCGGGTAACGCTACTCGCCTCCGTGACTTGGTTCACAGGTGCCCGCTGGGTAACGACAAATGAGTAGCAGTTTCCGGCCTTGTTGTGGCATAGGGTTCAACCCTCTTGTGCCCGCCATTGGAAAAAAAAGCTATAAACTTACTAATTCTGAACTATTTAAAACGTTCAAGCTTTAGTTGGGAATCGGACCCCCGATTTATAAAGTGCAAGGCCTGAAATTTAACCACTTGGCTGACAGAACAGAAACAGTATTAAAAACAGCATTTTGTAAAAAAAAATTTGCGATGTCTCAAGAATTAAAATTGTAATGAAATATATTATATAATTAAAAAACGACAAATGATAAACATTTTACCTTAACGTCTCTGTGAATTTATAATAATGTAAAATGTCATAGCAAAGAGTCATATTAATCGAAAATCTTACGTATTTTATCAAATCTCCATTTAACAACATATTTTCAAATTATATATGAGTCTTTCTCATTAAAATAATTTTCTATCCATTAATCTATTGCACAATTTTGGAGTGTTTATTTGGATTTAATTATACTTATGTAGATATTTAATCTGTGCTAAGTATTTAAATTTGTACAATACGAAAAATTTGTTCTTAATATTTATCATTAATTTTTTAGCAGAGTAACTTAATTTTATGAGTCCTTTTCTATACAATGAATACTTCCGTTTCTTTGTGATCATTTTATAACACTTCGGTGACACATTCAATGATGATACCATAAACCTACGATTTGCAACAATATTTAGGCCCTTGCTTTAATTTTGAATTAACGAATTGTCACAATTTAATTACTCTGACTCAATATAAACTTGTTGATATGATTTACTTAAAAATAAACAACTTTAATCTCGTACAGAGTGAAGCGATGAATTTGCAGTACATGAAAATAAGCTTATAATATGTATAAATTCAAGTAAGTGGTTCTATATGAAAATATAATAAATTTTGATGAGACAATTTTTAGTAGTCTTTATATATGTATGTACATATATATGTATATATATATATATATATATATATATATATATATATATATATATATATATATATATACACACACACACACACACACACACATATATATATATGTGTGTGTGTGTGTATACATATATATATGTATATTATATATATATATAGAGAGAGAGAGAGGGAATGTAAAATTTTTTCAACATGTGTCATTATCGACACAACAACTTTTTTCAATAAATTAAGAAAGTAAATACAAAAAGCAAAATTAAAAAAATGAATACATGAATTTTAAAATGCATATGTAATATTCCAGGGATTTTAATATTTAAAAAAGAATAATAAATTATATTTTTGACTTGCAAAATAATAGAAAATGTAGCCAAATAAGCGATAAAATTTAATCAATGGTCTTCCTTTCCTACTTGTCTTTGAAAGATGGGGTCAGAATTCGGAAAGTGGATTTCTCACGCTGTAGTCAACGAAGTACGAAAAAAAAGTGCACGTTTCTCTACTATACCAATATTAACACCCTCTTACTATGTAGTAATTTAGTAGGAGCAGATGGTCCTACTGACCGTGAATTATGGTCTTTACCTTTTCATCTTGTTATGGGGAGAAAGAAAACTCTGGGCACTAATGCAATTTCAGGCTTATGTCTCTCTACGCCCGTTAAAGAAAGGAAAAACAATACGGTGAGAAATAGCAATGGCGTGAAAAAAGTTAATAATTCACAATAACCTTGGAAATTAATCTTCCAAGATACAGTTTGCGAAACAAAGTTTCATTCGAATTTGGCGAGATGTGAATTTTGTCATTTTTAATCAAGAAGCTATTTGGCGAGAAATAGTTTCGCGCAATACTCTTGTTCCCAAAAATATCTATAAATAAACCCAGACGAAAGAGATTTGATTAAGTGAAGAAAATGAATATTTATTCTTGATTTTTTTTATTCCATTTAAATTAGAAACATTTATTTAACTTTAAGAAGTGAACTAACTTGAATAATAGAAATTAATCTCAGATTCTTTTTTTTTATTTTTCCTTTAATTAATCTTGCTCTAATTTCTGTCTTTTTTTATAAAATATTTTTTATGTTCAATAAAATTTTACTTATTAGTGGATTTTAATCTTAATCAATATCAATTATTCATTTTACCGGTTTAAATGAAGCGCATAGGAAATTATATAATGTAATAGAATGAAAGTATAGTGCACGAAAAAAAATGTTCATATATTTATATGAATTTGAAAGTTAGAATATATTTGCCGATTCAAAATTAAAGTATCAGTTGTTGTTCAGAAAGAAATCTCCCTGAGTAAAAACTGAAAATTCTTGAGAATAAGAAATTAATTTAATTAATAAAATAATTAATCACAAAATTAAAGTTACTTATAAATATATTCATATAATATTCTCCTGCGCGTATAGAGAATGCATCCGAATTTTAAAACTAATATTCATTCAAAATTCATTGGGAAAAAAAAAAAAGAAAACTAGCATTCATTTCATCTGGCAACAGTCATTGAAAATGGAATTTCTTTAATTTTGTATATATATATTTAATAAAATAATGGGATTCTAACTAATTTTACTTTTTCTGCAATAGAAAATTGCACTAAAAAAAGTTAAAGCTACTGAAAAAAATATTCGATTGGTTTTATAATTAATTAAATATATGGAAAAATAAAATAATTATTCTTTCTTCCATATGTGATTTGTGTATCTGTATTGAATTCAATTAAAAATTGTCGAAAATTGAATTGGAAAAAAGCTGAAATCTCTTAAGAATCATTAAAAAAAAGTATATTTTTTATGAAGATTTTTCATGTATTTTTTTAATTATAAGTTTTATTTAAATTATCAACTCTCAAGTGTCAAATAAAACCAAGTAACTTAGAAATCTCTATTAAAAAGAGCATCATTAACCTTCAAATGACTGAAATTATATACTTTCAATGAAGGATTGAAAATGGAGATAAAAAAATGCTTTAAACGTTGAGCCACGTTCTACGATGTTTATTTTATAAAGACTAGTTGACGAGAGAAAATGATATTTTTAAAAAAATCCAGTAATAGCATATTTTATATTAAATGTTAAAAATGAATATACAAATTTAATCAATTTTAGATTAAAAAAGGGAATGTGTAATATATTAAGCGAAATTTATATTTTAAAATAACTATTTATGAAATCGATATTTTTAACTATTTTTAAATTTAAAAAAATGCATTAAAATTGTTAATATATTGTCTCTACAAAAATATGCGTAGCTCAAAATATGACTTATATTAAATAGCAATAAAGCATATGCATATTGTTTTCTTTATATTTTTTGTATAGTAAACTAGTAGCTATATGTAATTAAAATCTAATAGAATATTTTATTGACTTGAAACACGCACATATATGAGCATATATATGTATGTATATAATAATAATATAATAAAAATACATATGTGCAATATATTGCATTAAAATGTTTGTGAACTAAAAGTTCATATTTGCTATGTATCAGTAACTACTTTATTTAAATATATGATCCGCGACGACCCAAGACAGAGACACAGTTTACTATCACAACTACTTCGCTATGTCTATATTTCTCTTTTCTCCGAAATCAGGAAGTAGTTTGGCGGCATATGTCTTATCTCTTTACAGAGCTTTTTATTTACTGAAACTATTACAACATAACGAACTTCGTTTTACTCACGACAGACGAATCCGAAACCTAATACTGACAAAATATCTCGCCAACTTCTGACTTTTTTTTTTTCAGGAAAAAAATAGAGATGCGGAAAAAGAGAGAAAAAAATATCAACCAGAAATAAATGTAGGTAAGTAAAGAAAAAATAAGGACAGAGAGAAAATAACCAGTCCCCAGTTTTTGCCAACAGGAAACTCGACTTCTGTCTTGGACGTTGTACCACTTAAATGGTAGGCTGAAAATGGCGGACGTTGTTTACCGAATGGAGTCACCCCATCTGAAGCATGCCTCTGTACTGGGTACACAGAGGAACCTCGTTCTGGTGAAGTAATGGGTAAACAGTGAAAAGGAGAAGAACTGACTAAAGTACCCGGTATGGTCACTTAGGCGAATCTACTGAGGGCCATAGGGAATGCTGATGTTCTAGGGCTGAAAACCTAAGAAGCCTTTAGCTTCGTATCTTATTAACTCTTCGTTAGAATAGAGTTGCCATTCAAGAAAAAGAAATTCTTAACATTTCTCATTTGAAATAAAGTAAAGAAGAATCTCACAGCTGACAAAAAAGAACTTAAAACGAGAAGTTTCGAGAATACTTCAAAAAGAACGAAAACTCTGTCTAGTTAGTCATTTATAATTTCATTAAAACAATATAATATCATGAGTGCAGACTTGGAAAGATTTTTGAAGTAAAAATTATTGCTAAAATGAATTTGATTTGACTTTCAAAACTTTACAAAGAAAATAGTTTTATTTACGAAACAAATAAGGATGAGTTTTTATTGCAGCTTAAGTTATTTGTCAACATGAATACGATTTGTTCTAAGAAAATAATCTATTGTTAGGCAATATGTATTATGTGGAATTTTGTTATCAGAAAAGAATCATTTATCGAGCAAAAATTCTGCCTACCACTTTTAGTCGGTTTTTCAATAAAAAATTAAAGAGTACTTAATTTTTTATTGTAAAACCGATCGAAATTTTTTAATATGTAATGAAAATCTCAGACTATATATTAATTCTACGAATAAATATTTTTCAAGAAAATTACATTTTGGAATTGAAGATTGAATGTATCAAAATGATAATTTTTAAATTAAGTAGCTAATGTTTAAACCTTTGACCTTTTTGATTTTTTCATGAGTTTAAAATATTCTACGATTTGACTTGTTACTTTGAAAATGCAAGTTTCAATTTTATTCGATTAAAATATCAATTAAAATAAGATTTGATTATTTCAATTAAAATTCTGAATAAATGTGTATTAATTATATTATTATCGTTAAAGTTTTTTTTAGTTTCACTTAAAATATCATGATCATATTTAATGACTTTTCTCTAAATTTTACGAAACAAAAGTAAGTTTTATTAGTGAATAAAGCTTATTAATTCATAGATATTAAAATGACTCAATTTTTACAAAATACACTATGAAGATTTAATGAAAAATATGGAAAAATTCTGCGCAAAGCAATGCTTTAAAATGGTATTTCTTTTTTGGTTTTTATTATTTTAATTTTTCATTTAAAAGGTATGTTAACACTTTCTTACATATGAAAATTATTTTAAATTATTAGCTCTTTAAAAATATGCAATAACTGAAATACATCTAGTTTTATCTAATATTTCCAATTTATATGGGAAATTTAAATTTAAAAGAAGAATAGAGATTCATAGAAAGAAGATAGAAATTTAAAAGAAGAAGATATTTCAAAGTAAATTATTTTATGGAACCAACTTTCCTATTGTGAAATATATAAATTTTAAACATAATCCTCAATGATATAATTTCATGCAATGCATGTAATTATTGAGTTTAACATACTCAATTCTTGGAAATTCAAATATTGTATTCAAATATTGAAATTCAAAATTCAAATATTCTTGGAAATTCAAAATATTGGAAATTCAAATAAAATCAATGCTTGAGAAGATATAAATAATATTTTTAGAGCAAATTAAAACATTGATCAAAAGATATTTTTAATTTTTATTTTTATAAAGGAATTCATAATAAAGAGATGAAAATGTTATATTCAAATTATATTCAAATATTATATTCAAATTTTAAGCAAAAATTGTTCTAGAATGAATGGAAGTTTTTTTTTCTGTTCCAATTTTTTCACTGTAACTTAATCAAACAAGAAAGTTTTTAAGTAAATTATTTGAGAGTCAGAGTAGTCTAGGACCCTATAGTGATTCTCATGTTTAATTTTAACTGTGTGCTTGTATTTTTTTTTCGTTTCTCAAAAAGTTTGAATTGATACTAAGTCACATAATTAAACTATACTCTTCTAATTTTTTTCATTGGTGTTAGAATAAAAAAAAACTATATTGCAATGAAAATTTATTTCTAACACAAGGAATTAAAAATCATTAGAATATAAAATATTCGTCTGAAAATGTAATCATAGTTTGGATCATAGGTAAAAATGTTTCGAAAAATAAACGAATAAATTTTTTTAATATTTTAGTGCAAAAACTCATCAGGTGTTTTCTGGTTTTGTAAGACATTAAAATAAATTGAAATTTGGATTTTGCACAAAATTAATAGCATATGCTAGAAAACTTAATTAAAATAGGGATCTATACAAATTTAAATTATGTTCAGAGAAACTAAGAAATTATAAAATATTCAAAATTATCAAATACGTTTTATCAAGTAGTTAATCTCAAGTTGCAATAACACAATAAAGTAATTTTAATTTAAAAAATAATTTCATTTTGCAATCCATTTTTAGGAGCTGAAAAATATATAATAATAGTTTACGAAACTACTCTTATAAGATTTTTATCTTATTTATATGATAAAAACTTTCTTAGGTTTTAAACTATTTTTTTAACAGTGGGAGAATATATTGTAAAATTTCATTTGGTTTCATAATTTATGCAAGATTCAACATCTGGTAGAGAAATAGAATGTCTAGATTTTGTTATAAATAGAAAAAGATAAAATACAGGATATTATGATTCAAAAATTATAATTGCATATTTCTTTTCAAATTCCCTATTCTGTATTGAAAATTGTGTCCGATTGTTAAAATTTATTGAAATATACTAGTTTCTCCGTCAATATTTTGTTAAAATTTCGCTCTTAAGACATATTGCAAATAGTATACATGTGTATACATAAACATTTCAAATGGAAGAAATGCTATCCAATATTATATATTTAGCTTCTTGGACGAAAAGCAACAAACGATGATAAACCACAAGAAACAGGTGTTAGAAATTACATGGGACACATCGCTACAGAAAGGACTCAGCTTTCAAATCTTTCCATTCCAGCGAGTAAGAGACCGAAAAGTAAAAGAAAAAAGCTGCTGGCAAATATTATTTCCAAGAGTTCGCTACCGGCAGTATAAAGACGAGATTATTCAAGTCCAACAACCTTGTTGTTACATGCTGGCAGAGGGTTTCTTTAGTCCTGATGCTCTTAAGTCGAGTGCCACTTGAAAGTTAAGGGCCGGATCGAACTTAATCCGGACTAAGCTTCTCCCTTGTGTCGAAACGTACTCTTAAGGAAGAACTATGTCTTTTAACTTACTCCACTCGAAGCAATGGGTGAAAATTTTTAAGGAGGAGGTAACTTTAAAGGAACTGCTCAAGCAGTTAGATCTAGCTCTGTTTTCGATGTTCGGTAAAGGTAGAATCACTCACCAAGCGAGAAGCGCAAAGCTTGTTTCTCTTCAGTTTATTTACAAAGGGATTACCTTTATAGTCGAGTTGAATATAGATGTTTCAGTAAATTTTACATTACATTTATTGAGTTTAAATTATTTTCCTTTTAAAATATATTTATTCAAACTTAAATATTTTTCAAATACTAACTGATTAAAATGAAGCCTGATAATAATAATATTTATTTTAAAAATCTTTAATTTTGCAACTTGATTCTGTTTTTTTTTTTTTTGGGATTGGCACCATTTAGGAATTTTATCGCATTTACTTAATGAAAATGTGCATATCCTTTATGAAATAAATCAGATAAAGCAAAAGAAATAGGTTATTATATATATGTGTGTGTGTATAATACTGATTTTGCATAGTGTTCCTTCACATAAGTTTATTTATTATTATTAAGTCATTTTTTTCTATCAATAACCAAACGAAATTACTAATGAGTATACTGTATCGGTTTGTTTCTTATGAAAGTGTTGTTTTTAATGGTAAAAATGTGTTTTTTAACTTTGTAATGGTAATTATATAATTATTACTTTAACTTATAGTCTGTAAAAGAAAGTCTTGTTTCTAAATTGTAAATCTACTCTAGAGTAACGTATATTTATTAACTGAAGTGATTAGTTTTAAATATCATTTTTTCATTTCTTTCATGAGAAATTTATATTTTGAATTTAAAAATTTAATACTTTATTTAATGTTAGTTATTTTACTATTTTCTGTATTAAAAAATTCTTTACTGAAACTGAAGCGATAATTATCAGCTACGAATTATTTCATTTTGCCATCCAAGGTTGTTAGTTATTTTATTATTTTTAAACAAATAACACATTATCATTTCTTAATGAAATTTAGCTCATAGCTTTAAAATAAATGAATATCTTCCAGCTTTCCCTATTCTTATCTTTGTAAATATGAAATGCATTTAAATTAGATCATTTGAATTATAAATGTCAATGAAAGTGATTAATTCAGTTATATTTTCTCCTATTATTTATACTCGTTCCCATATTTCGTACTTTTATGGGAAGAGTAAATAGGAAATACTCTTCATCGGAATGAATTGGCGTAGATAAAGCAGGTATTACTTACTACCAAAACACCCACCATCATACCTATTGAATTCAGAAACACATAAATAAAAGAATAATTGCCCATTCATTCGGATGAATAAAGCGATTCAGTTCACGGTACGATTAATGTTGAATCTAAAAAGAATCGCCACTGTTTGTCAAATTAACTTAGGGGCTCTCTCAGAGTGACACGTCATCGTTCTATCTACCCTAAATAATTTACAACAGGCATTCTATGCCCCATCCCTAAATGTGGCAACCAGACCTTCCGAACACCTGCTCCTGATCGTCGAAGGCGTGATATTGCAAGATTGACTCTCTGTGGACAGAGATTTTTCCCCACGCGTAGGGGAAAAAATAATGGGGAATCGTGCCTAGGGTTCTTCTAAGTTCCCCAGCCGTGACTAGCCATCCCTTGACAACGAACAGGAATTCTGGTGTATTGAGCAAAAGCAAGCATTGTATGAAAAAAAAGGGAAGAAAAGAGGGTAAAAAAAAAATAAGTAGGAAATGTCTCCTGCGGATCTTGTGTACTTATTGAGAACTGCAAAGCGTAGACTAATTTGAATATTCATGAAGCTCCTGTAAGTCGTATTTTTTCTCCTACTTCCTCTCTTGATAAATTTTTACTGTTGGGAGAAATAACTGGGGCGAACGTAATTAGTGTGGTTATTAAGTTATGAGGATGGCGGAATGTTATTTCTCACGAATTTATTATGCATTGTCAAAGTTGCTTTTGGCAAAAGCTTTTCGGGGACATTTCGAGGGACTTTATGAACATTGACTTTTTAACATCCCTCTGCAATTTCTTTTCTTTTTTTATATTTTTACTTCTTTATTCTTGTCTTGGCAACGAAGATGAAAGTTATCTGAGAACCCTTGAGGATGTGATTTTTCACATGAGTGAGTTCAAATCAAACAAAAGCATATTTCAAGGTATTAAAGTGAAAAAGGGATTTGCTTTTTAAAATCTCTTTTTCTCCATTTCTGTTTGGTGTCATTAGTAATGTACGATGAACTGTTCTGGAGTTTAATTGCTTTGGGATTACCTAATTATAATTAAAAGCAAAAGTTTCAGAGAATGAGGTATGCTTTTTTATATCTCACATAATATATTCACATCAAACATTTTAATAAGATATTACAGTGTTATATCACTACATTTTTTAAGTTGCAAACTGATTTTTGTAGTATTTTTAAGAAATTCTAAGCAAGAAAATTTAAACATATAAATAATTTCATAGTACTCTTTTTTATCAATGCAGGATATTTATTATTTGTGTGTGTGTGAAATACCATTTTATCTAGATAAATAGTTATTTAAAAAAAATATGTGGAATTATTCTAGACACACAAATCAAATCACCAAAAATCAAGTAAAAGGATTGAATATAACAATTGTATATTAGAAACAAAATATTATAAACCATGAATTATTTGCATATTCAATTTAAATAATTTTTGCTTGGATATAAATATATTTTCATTAGTTGAAGGAGTTTTTAGCTTTTTGAGCCAAATTATGAGTAAAACATTTATAAAATTTAAATAATTAAATACATTTGTCCATCCACAAATTTAAAATAAGTATCTTTTGTATGTATTTAAAACTCATAATTTACCTTGTGAGACATGTTCTCATATTTTCATAATATAAGATATTTCCAAGATTTTATGGCATAATGAAACATTAGGTAATAGCCTTCATAACTTTATAGATCAAAAAATGATTTTCAGGAAAAATTTTCTTTCTAAAATGTAAGTGATTATTTTGACCTTTCATAATTGAAAAATATTCAAATACTGATATCTCATTGATTAAAAAGTTAAGCTGTTTTGATATTTTATTTTTTAACATATATATATATATATATATATATATATATATATATATATATATATAATTCAAAGTAAAGTAAAAATTTACTAATTATTAAATCAAATTAATTGAATAATCAATAATTCAAGTTCTTTTCTGAAATATTTTTTCAGAGAATATAAAAATAGAAAGCAATTATAAAAAACAAAACAAGAATTAACAATAATTTTTATTTAAGTTAGAAAAAATTTCAATGTAAAATAGATTAATTATTTAGATTTCAATGGAAAACATGAGAAAAAATGAAATTTAGAATAAAAGAAACTTGAGAGAAAATGATTGAAGTAATAACTTTTCGTTTCTCATCCAGACAACTTAGTACAAGGGAAAGCCTTTTGAATACATACGTGAAGAGATTTTAAAAATTCTAACGAATAAGCAAAGTACAAATAAATTGTTACCAAAGACTTCGGATTAATGAAAGAGAAATGAAAAATTAAATCAAATTAAATAAAAACAAAAAAAAAAACGAACTTTTCTCAAACACACACTTACATTCATACACAATTTCGATTATAAAACGTGAGAGCATTTCATATTTTTTGGAGTAATCTTTTTCAATAATAAATAGCTGTCCAGTATATAATTACTTCATGTTTCTGTAAATTCCTGATAAATTTTCTCTTTTGAAGGAGAGAAAATCTGAGTTATTAAATTCTTCTTGATTCTTATTCCAGGTCAAAATTATAATATATCATTTTAGGGTTGTTTCATAACAGAGAATAAGAGCTGGCATTAACGATTGATTTTATACCCTTTATCCAATGATTAATTGAAGTATATTTTATGGCCCATAAGCAATAGTAAGAACTTAGCAAGACCAGAGCTTTGTCAGCAAATATATAACATTAAAATACAACAATACTAAACTGATAAATGTTTTCTAAGTACAAAGGCTATTTATTTATGTATTTCAAGAATATTTTCGCTAATGACGAAAATAATTTCTTTATAAGAACGTATTTTCTCGAGATATTCAAATAAAAAATTATTTTCTTACTTCATAAATTAGATTAAATAATTACTGTATACAACAACAAGGACATTTAATTACAAAATAAATTATTTCATCGAGTCAAATTACTAAAATAATGTGTTTAAAAATTAATTTTGGAAAATCATATGCTATCATTTGCAAACGTATGAATGCTCGCGTCTTTCAATTATAATTAAGAGTAATTTTAAATTTAAAAAAAAAATTAAAACAGCAAGCGATATGTTTACATTTTAAAAAAAAAGTTAATAAAATTGTAGGTAAATGAAAACTAAAAAGCATCTCAATCTCTAAGTATTTCCCTCTCAATTGGTATAATTATTATAATGAGAGCATAAACGAAGACAATCAGTAAAGCGGAGGTTTACAGTAACATCATGCAAACAAGATAAGAAAAAAAAAGGATCTAAAAAATTTTGCTGACGGGAAGAAAGGGAAGTAAAATCTTCATTATCTAAACAAAAGAAAAACAATAACGCTTAATTGTTTGGAAAAGCGGACGTAATAATTTGGTGCTATTCTAAACAGTGAACTAATTAGTAAAATTACTCGGAATTTACTTGATGGGCAAGCAATTCTGAAGTACAACTCTCTACGCATCAAGTGAGGCATTAAAAGATGCATGGTAAACGGCAAGAATTTTTTTATTTGCTTTTTCCTCAGCGTATTTATTTATTTTTTTATTTAACTCACTAAGCATTTAAAGCAATGGAAATTGAAGAAAAAGTTATTTGTACATCATTAAGAGAAATAAATCTTATTAACTTATTGAAATTGAATACATTTCATGCTCAGCCAAGGGCAAAGATTTAGCGAAAAGAAAAATTAGAACTCACAGCAAAAAAATTTTAAACTTTATTTTTTTATTGCCAGATTTCGAGAATTAAGTTTTAAATTGTTTTTCTTCATACACAAATCTATCGTTTGAGTTCATTTCATTGGACTCTGTTCAGTTTTTAAGATTAACAACATAAACATAGTAACATTGTGTAGTTTTCCCCAGTGTAAAAGTATTTTTCACTTAATTTATTTCATCAAAAAAGCTTGATTAATGTTTTAATTCCTAGTAATCTTCAGAATGTTAATCAAATGAGGGAGTAAAAAAATACTGAATGCTTTATTTAATTCGGTTTCAAAAGTTATCATGAACGAAAAAATATAATGAGTTGAAAATTCTTTCAATCTTGAGTGTATGCTTTTATTTTTAATACGCAAAAAAATCTCATGCTATATTGTTTAAGTACTTCAATAATTATTTGTTTTTAATCTTAATTTTAGTTTTATCAATTAAAATTGTATAATGATTTCTAAAATCAGCGTTTAAGTAAGAAATAATTTAAAACTTAGTTATTTTTTATTGTTCGGTATATAAAAGTAGAATTCCTTATATTGGAATTGAAAGAGTATAATATATGTTATTTTCTCTCTCTCTCTCTCTCTCTCTGTATATATATTATTATAATTATCATTATTATTTTGCATTTATTATGTACTGATGTAATGCAATAGAAATTTTAGAATAATTTTATTTTATTCTAATTTATATAATGAGAACTGCTATAATTTACACTTCCAACAAAAGCTTGGAGCATCTTCGGACTAGAGATGTTGGCCAGTGATGCCATCTGGTGACGAAGTTTATCCCAACTAACATGGAAATACGAATTGCAGACAGGTTTTTGCCATTTATGAGAAGAAAAATGCTTGATCCGTTTGGTATAAAATTGTTTGCCTCACTTAGCCTTCAAAAATGAATCTGAAGAATCTCTCATGTAGTTAAACTGAGAAAAGAAAATTAAATATTCATACGATTCTTCCAAATGTTGTTTAATTTCAATACTCAAATTTATTTTAGAAACGTGGAATTAGTTTACTTTACTATCATTCATAAAATACAAACTGCATTTTCATGAGTTTAAATGTACGGTTTATTTTACTTCTTAAGGAATTTGTGATACCCAAGGAACAAGGTCGAATAAATAACAAGAATATATTTATAACTGTTCCTGATAATGATGCTATAAGAATAATTCAAATAAAAATATCTTTTTGATTGTTAGCATTTTGTAAAAGAAATTAATGACATAAAAATCATATTTCAAATGTATTAACATTTAGCATTATTCTAAAATATTAATTAAATTTTTTGCTTTTTAAAAATTCAAGTAATTTTTCCTTATTTAATAAATAATCGTTTTAAATTATTTCATAAGTTTGCATTTTGTCTAATAATTTATGAAATTATTTCATTACAATTAAAGTATCACCCAAAATTTCTGTTTTAAAAGAGTTATTTCAATATATTTAGTAGAAAAATATAGAATAATATTACTCTGTAAAAAAGTTCGTTTGTGAGAATTTTTTCAACACTCGCAGCATTTTTTTTAAAAATGTTTTTTTTCTCAATAAGATTTTAATTCTTTATTTATTATTAACACCCACAAAATGTTAACGGAGTAAAAAATATGTAAGCCTGTAAAATTTCCCTAAAACACCTTTTCACTTATATTGCAACTCAAGATCTGTCTTTAGCTATATTGTGTAGGCTGAACATAAAGTATTTATTCAAAAATAATTTTCTCGAAAATTGCTCAGCATATATAGCGTATTTGATGCATTCTTTTACAGGAAATGAATTATATATTCAATGTTCACTGATTCGGATATTCTAGTCTCAGTTTCTCTAGAGATGCAATTACGCATCTGAAGCAATCTGTTTTCTTGCGCTTACAAAATTTTTGTTCGTGCAAACTGTATCGTGTCGATACAATATCGTAAGAAATATTGTATCGAAATCCCTTTGGAATGGTATTGTTTTCTTTGGCAATTTTCTTTACGAGTGCTTTCGATTTTTCACTCATTTATTTTTTTTTTGGTTACATCGTGACAAACGTGAGCAAAAAACAAGAACAAAAAGTGCGTTTATTTTTATTGCGCCATAAACAAATGACTATTTTTCTGGTCTTGTTTCCCTGAGGAATTGAAAACCGAAACAACAAACATTGTATAGAGTCGCAAACACCACTGAGAATATAAAATATTAGAAAATTCATTTAAAGTTCTGGTTGAAATATTTGAATGGTATTTGGCATTTAAATTATCAGAGGAATAAAAAGAAAGAAAATTATCGTGCAAAGAAATTATGTTTTTGCCCGATGTATTTAATTCCTTTGATTCTGATAAAAAACGTGGCTGAAAAATATATTTGCCCAGTAAATAATTTATTGTATTTACATACTATGTAATATTTAATAATTTTTTCTAAGATTTAAAAATAATTAAAAATGTTAAAAACTAAAACAGAAGTTATAAATTTTTAATATTTTCGAAAACTAGCAATGGGGTTTTCCGTTACTTATTTTTTTCAAAAATAATAGTTCTCCGTTTCAACAAATCAGCTGCTTAGAAAATGCAGATGCAATGTTTGAAAAAAACTATTTTAAAAATATCCTATAACTATTCATTCTTCTGTTTTTAAAATATGTAATGTTTGTGATATTATGCGTGAATTCTTTCTGAAAAGTGAATAATCTAATAGACATATTTAAATAAATTTTCTGCTGCATTTTGTGAAATGATAAAAATGAACTACACGAATTTAATAAATTTGACTTATTTTAATGGAAGATCTCTTTCTGTTTTGTGTATGAAAGAATTGTTAAGATTTTAGAGCATGTTTAATTCATCAACATTCAACTGTTGTCATACAGGTAACAAATAAGAAAATGAATTAAAATCAACTTGTCAAAAACATAAACCACAAAGAATTGAGTGAAAAGTATAACGCGAGATTATAATTCGATTCTACAGTTTTAAGGTTTTGCTTACAAAATGAAAGTATTTTGAAAAATTAATATTGTGTGAAACATTTTATAAATAAATTTAAGCAATCCAAAATTCAACTCACACATCAAATCTTACAGAAAAATTTGAATATCTCATGGAAATTTGATGTGTATTCAGATAAGTTGAATAAGAAAATATCGAATTAATGCATTTACAAAAATTTTAAAATAATCTTGTTTATACTGACATAAATGAATCTGTAAATGAATAGTTTACAGATTAACATTTGGTGTAATGTTTTAATACTCATAGCGTATTATTGCTTTTCAGCAGAAACTTTTTATAAACAGTGTGTCGTGTTAGAACCGAGAAAACAAGGATAATCCCTATGACAGTGGCTGATATCGAATCCCTGAACCTTTGATTTCAAACAAAACATGGCATTAGACCACCAAACCAAACTTGATGTTTTCCTACACAATAAGGATCTGATATAATTAAGGAATAATTATTTCATCACAAAATCACTTATATAAACAAAGTTTAGTAAAAGAAATTTAACCTATTTTACTTGTTCTTCTAAATTATTTAAACAATGTATTTGACTTTTGTTGATTACATGCAATTATTTGATTTTTAGTTTAAAACTCTGGAAAACTCATTAGAATAATTTTATCAAATATAATACTATATACAAATGACATTTTTTTTTATCTTTTTTTCAATATTTATTTATTTCAACTGATCAGGATTTAAAAAATTGGTTTAATGAAATAAATGGTTTATTAAGCAAATTATTACTATTAACTAATTTAAAGACATTACTTACTTTCATATTATATATGCATTCTAAAATTCTGAAAGTATTAAAAAAGTGAACACTTAAATTAAATGTAATTTTCAAGTGATACATTATTTTTAAAATATATTAAAAATTTATTATAAACAGCATGCTGCTAAATAATTTAAAATTTTTGATTAAGAGGCGCGTAAATATATAAATCAGACATTTTTTTTTATTTCTCTCATAAAATATGTTAATTTTTTCTGTTGAATTGTTATATATGAAGTAATACAAAATATGAAAATAAGTTATTTTTAAATAAATATAACAAAAATCGAAAAATTTTAAAAATTATGAATTTAAATTTGATTTGTTCATATTCCTTTCGTATACAATCAAATAATGCATGTTTTATTGCATATAGGTTTATGCCCTTTTCTGGTAAAGAATAAAATAATTCTTAAAAGTTAATCGAGGAACGTTCTTTTTGTAGATATATTGAATAAAGTAATTGAATACAAGTTGAACACATTGAATATACAAGTTAAATAATAATACTTTAATTTATAGTGTAGAATGAAATGAAGAGAAAAATAAGCAAATATTTTTGGATTATAGCTTAACGAAATTGTAAACCATTAGTATTCATGCTAATAGTGTTTTGTTGAAGAAAAGCTTTACGGTAAATTTCCTCAGCTTTGCCTATAGATACAGCCATTTTTTTTACTTAGATACCTACCGCACATGCGCGAATGTCGTCAGCGGGATACTTCGGAACAGCTGCACTGACTTGGAAATTGGCAGGAAAACAAGTATCTTGTGATGAACGTTGAACTTCATTTTTTCACCCCTCGCTCCTTCGACAGGCAGCACCTGTTGGAATAGAGAAATGCTCTCTTTTATTTTTTGAAATGGAAAATGTTTAAAATCCAACCGGGTGATTCGAAAAGTAGCATAGAGTACATAAAATATTCGAAAAGTTGCAAAAGATATAGAAACAAAATAGAAAATTTTATTTTGTTTCTATATCTTTTGCAACTTTTCCCAAATAAACAAAAATTTTATTTGGGAAAAAATTATGTTTTATAACTAATCAAGAGGACAAAATGCCAATGATATATTTAACAATTTTTATATGCAAAAATTATTGCTATTTAGGAAAAGAGTTTTAGTTTTTATAAATATGTAAAATAAAAATTCTTACTAAAAAAGTCAAATTTTTATTTTGGAATCATTTTACTTATTTATTCTATCTGCTTATAAATATTTATGTACATATACTTACAAAATATATTAATGAACTATTTCATTATATATATATATATATATATATATATATATATATATATATATATATATATATATATATATATATATATATATATATATATATATATATATATATATATATATATATATATATATATATATATATATATATATATAGTATACATATATATATATATATATATATACATATATATATATAAATCCTATTTACAAAACAATAAATTAATCGCTTTCTTTTAAGAATATTCAAAAGAAATTCATCCGCGATTATTTTTTTACCAAATAAATGTTTAATATTAGAAGCAACTTGCTAAAATTGTTGAGATAATTAAAGTTCAAAATGATGGTTTTGTAGGTAAAGTTATAAGTTAAACTAATTGTTTGCTGTGTTATAAATGGTATTCATGAATTTGTTTAATTTTAGCCATAATAAAGATCATGGAAAAAGGTATAGGTTAAAATGTGAAGCCTGTTTTAGGATATAATATTTTTGGTAAATACTTGATTTTACAAGTGATTTTCAAATATGACAGTATATTAATTGTATAATTACATAAGAGAATGATAATATCTACTTTATAAATATAATTTTAATTTAAAGTCACTTAATAACTAGCTATTCCTATCATTAACAATAGAAGCACGCATATAATAACTAAAGAAATTTTGGGTCCAATGAAAAAGATCCAATGAAGAAGCCCTATTTTTCCATTTCTTTAGAGTTTAGGTAGAATTTCTTCCTTAAGATGGTAATATATTATTTATTTAACAAATTCTAAACACCAAAAAAATTAGAAATACATGTTACATATTAAACGTTAACACTCTGTATAAAATGCAATTTTTTCATAAATATTTAGATGAATTTCTCAATGATAAAAATTTGAAACGTATAAATACAATGAAGATTGCATTGGTTTAATTTTTAATAAGAATATGTAATTTAATTTTGCAAATTTTAAGCAATTACGTTATTAACCGTGTGATTTTTAACCGGTAATCTATTTTTTGACACAGAATTGAAATGAAGATGATCTTCCTCTTAATCAACAATTCCTCATGATTGAATTTTAAAAAGGTATCGTTTCAATATAGAAATATTTTTTGACTGAAAAAAATATTAAAAAAGATTTGAATGAATATTTAATATATAGAAACTAAAATAATAATTGGTACTAAATATGGTTCTGTTTAATTAAAAATTTTGAATATTTATATATACTGTAGTTAATATTGTAACTCAGTTAAAAATCAAACATGCTTCATAGTCATCAATATTTATGTACATTAAGTATGATACTTGTAAATTAATCAATTGGGTTATTATTGTCTTTAAATTAAAATATTTTTAAAGACAAATCATTGATTCAAATAAATTTTATAACGAAATAATTCCTTTATTTCACATTGTGTCTTAAATACAGTTCTAAAAACATTTTAAGAGCATAGACTTTTTAAAAGCATAGACTTTTTTAATCAATATTAAAAATATCCTTTAATTTCTTTCATTTTACAATACAGGCTAAGAAATATTAAAAGGATTGAAACATATATATTCAGAATGTTAAATAAAATTTATTTTTGTTATTTTATATGAATTCCTTAAAATGTCATATATTTACTGTCTCTCATATATAGAACTAAAAATATATTTTCAAAAAACTGGTTGATTTTTGATTCATTCGCCGCTACAAAATTTTAGATATAGCGTATTATGCATAATTACATAATAGTAACACACAAAGAAAATTGAGCAGTATAATATAATTACATGAGTATAAATTACTTTAATATTAAGTTTAAGCAATAGATGAATTAATCTTTAAAATCAACATTAATGATCACTTACTTAATGTCAAACTATTGCAGGTAATCTTCAAAGGGATTTTGCAGCATTATTTTTCGTATTTTTTTATAATTAACTGCAAGAAATCTCGTATTAAATAGATGCGATTACACTCCAAAAACTTCAATAAAAAAATTCCTTTCAAACCACCTGTTAATTAATTTTTTTAGAGGCCTATTAATAAAAATATGAAAAAATAGTTTTGATTACTGGAATATAAAAAAATTTTGAAAAATATTTCAGAGCATTAAGTGTGATTAATTAAAACAGGTTGAATTAGTATATAGAATGAGAAGCTTTGTGCTACATACTTCTTTGTTAAATTTAATTAAATATTCACACATTGAGTTTCCAGCAAAGAAAATGATATATATATATATATATATATATATATATATATATATATATATATATATATATATATATATATATATATATATATATATATATATATATATATATATATATATATATATATATATATATATACATAATGTAAATTATTTTCAAAATCTTTTCAATGTTTTTTAAAAATTATTCCATTTAAGTGCTATTTTATTGTAAACTCAATTTAATAAAAGATTAATAAAAATGCACTAATATTATAATCAAAACACACACACACACACATAAATATATATATTAGTTTTGTTTGCGTAAAGTTCATCGTGTCTATTGTAAATATATTAAACTGAAAAATGTTTATAGAAAGATAGGCAGAATATATGCATAAAACAAAAAATTAAACAATATAAAAATGATTCAGACTCATTATTAAAAAAATGGGAGAAAGCTTTATTGGCGTGATAAATTCAAATCAGCATTTTGACATTCTTCAATATATATTGCTTAAAAAAGATTTTCCAATAAATGTTGAATTACATCACGAAAATATAATTAATTTCGATACATCTTTTGTATACGTTTGAAACAATTTATAATTCTATTATTTTGGTAGCAACTTTCAACAATCCAATTATATGTAGTTTCTATAAATGTTTCTATGATAATTATACAATTATAAATAAACAAAATCCTTTATTTGAAAACATTAATCTTTTAATTCTTAAATTAGGCATAGAAATGAATTTAAAACTATTTGTTCAAACAATGTATTCTTTCAATAATCTTTAAGTTCCTAAATTAAGCTTAAAAGCTTCTAAAGAGATATGTTATTAGTTAAGCTCTTAAATACAAGAAAAAAAGACATGTTGTATCGAAATATATTTTCCATACATTCTTAAATTTACAAATATTTTAAAAACATGTTTACAATAACAGCTCTTAGTGAATTACGACGTGATTCATTCAAATCTGTCACAGATCATTTACATTAGTTTTACCCAAAC
Organism: Latrodectus hesperus; assembly: GCA_037975125.1. Classification (NCBI taxonomy): domain Eukaryota; kingdom Metazoa; phylum Arthropoda; class Arachnida; order Araneae; family Theridiidae; genus Latrodectus; species Latrodectus hesperus. The sequence goes on from CM075857.1 coordinate 89,431,669, forward strand.
AGGAAAGAGATAAAAAGGAAAGATCAACAAATTGGCGATATTAAGAATTCCGAAGTCGCCTAATAAGGTATCGATTATCCTGGAATGTGCCAAGACAGCATCACGGAAAAAACATCATCTATTAGTGTAATTACTAAGAAATAACTTTAGCAGGTTTTTCTGGGTTATGTCTAATAACATCAACGTCAGTCTGGTAATAAGATCAGGTCGGTAGGTGTCAACAACAACGGTAATGTATAGAATTAGGGGCCTGTTACCAGTGATAAAGCTTTTTAAGCGTGTATTGGAAATTAGCACGGATGGATATTATCGTTTTAGAAAATAATCTAAAATAAAATTCAATTTATTGTATTGAGAAACTATTCCAAGCACAAAATTTTAATTTTAACACGCAAATTGATTTAATTAACATTACTCGATTATAACAATTACAATATTTAAAAGTTGCACAATTCATCAATACCTTCAAAATAAACTATAAAAACATTGGACTTGAAATGCATAAACCTTAACAATTTTGAATTAATATTACAAATTAGTTTCATTATTTAAATCTATTTTTTATTTTAACCACAATTTTATATTTTTATTATTTTCATTTTTGAGAAAATAATATATAGGTTAATATAAATTCCAAAAACTATGAGATATATTATTTTATACAATTAATTACGAAAAAAATAACGTTGCTAAAAAGATAGTCCTCATTATATATTTTTGAAACACTAGTCATTATTATTTCAAATAAAATGAAAACATTGTATTACGAAATTAATTATCTTCTAATTATTTTAAATTAATGTCTTTTTCAATTCTTTGCTCGCTCTTTCCTTCGTTTCTCCTCTATTGAGCATTATTTGAATATATATTTTTAAGGACTCATTTTTGAAAAAATTCTTCACTGTGATTTTTATGTAACAATCAAATTAAATTTGCAATAATCAGAAACCATTTACTTGTACAGTATCTTAATTAAGGTACAATGTTTGAAAATAATCACATTTTTACGATTTTCAGGTTGCAAATTTTGATGGAAGCAGTATTATTTTTCTCTGCCTTTGAGGAATAATAACTTTCGTTTAAATTTGTGGCCAAAATATCTTTGTTGTTGTAATGGACTGCAAAATAATTAATGTGTAATCAACAGTAAGCATAAAATTTATAATAATGATGAATTATATGATAAATATTATAATACTTGAACGTGCATAAAATGGTTCTTATTTTTGCTTATCGCAAAATAGAAAAAAGAAGAAGAAAATACTTCATCATATACAGAATGTGCTATGGATTTACAACTATAAAATTATTCATTATACTTTAATTGATATCTTCATAATGCAAATAATATTTTCAATTATTAATTATTGATGCTATAAATAATTAAATAAAAATTAATTGATAGAATTCCAGTTGTAAATGTTGCACTGTATAGTGGGAGAAATAAAAAGAATGAAATTAGCCATAAAAAGAATTAAAATTTTCATATTCTCCAGAAGTAAAAAATTTCTGAGTTGAAAGTATTGATAATAATGAACAAATCCTTCTGAATACGTAGACTCAACAATTTTTCATATTTACTAAGCGAAGCTATAAAATACGAATGCTAAAAATGTATACTTTATTCACTAAATTATTATACTTTCTTCACTAAGTAATCATATTTCTAAACAGAAACTTAAAAAATTTGATTGAAAGACTAGCTATAAGTACAAGACAGTGTGGTTGTCTTTGTATCACATACAAAAACTATAGAGAAAATTTAATGAGATGCTGTGCTAAAGTTTTATCTACATATCAGATTAACACGTAGGGTTAATAACAGGATATTAAAACTGATACGAATAAAAAATGCCTTTATTAGACTTACAAAAAAAATGTTAAGATTTCAACTCTGAAATTGCATGCAAAGTATATATACAAACATTTATATAAAAAAAATTTATTACACGACGATTAAATCAACATTACTAGAGACGATAGCAAAATTATATATATATATATATATATATATATATATATATATATATATATATATATATATATATATATATATATATATATATATATATATATATATATATATATATATATATATATATATATATATATATATATATCCAATGGCGGAAACACAAGGGTGACTGAACCCTATGCCACAACAAGGCCAGAAACTGCTACTCATTTATCGTTACCCAGCGGGCACCTGTAAACCAAGTCACGGAGGCGAGTAACGTTAACCGCGCCATACCACCACAAACTCGTTTATAGGGTGGGTCACATTCATACCACAACATACACGCATTATAGAAGTAAGGACAGAGAGAACAGAGAAGGAAAGAAACATTCATGCCCGAACCGGGATTTGAACCTGGGACTCACAGCTCAGGAGTCAGGAACGCTAACTACTTAGCCATTGGTCGGCTTATATATATATATATATATATATATATATATATATATATATATATATATATATATATATATATATATATATATATATATATATATATATATATGTGTGTGTGTGTGTGTGTGTGGAGAGAATTTTATAGAAATATCACAGTTTAAAAAAATAATTAGCAGTAGGAGAATTTTCTTCCAGTGATTCAGTTATTTTTTACTCTCTATAAACCAATTTTCATACTAAAAATACAAGAAAATTTTGAAGAATCTATTAATCTACATAAATTTATACAAAAACATATTTTTCTTTATTGAATAGGCTTAGATTAAATTGCTTAAGTTATTTTTTTCATCCTCAAAGTCACTAAATTAAATATCATTCCAAACTTGAAAATATTTTATAACTTGTAAAATTAGAAATGAAGATATTTCCTAGTTTATTTCCAAGAAAAAAAAAAGCTCTTCAAAAAGTACAATGCTTCCTTTCTTTCAATTATCTTTTCTTAGTTAAGTATAAACGTCAGCGATTAAAGGGACATTCACAAGTGCAATAAAAAGCTAGAATGAAAACCATTTCGATTCGCTCAATTCTGGAGGAATTAAGGCCCGCTTGTAATCGGTGTTGATAGTTGGGAAAGCAAAGTACACCCCAAAGATTTATGGCAGCTGCTGCCAAGGTAAAGTGACCATAAATAAGCAGGTAAAAGTTAATGAAGTACGTTTTCAGCTAACTCAATTAACTCGGTGTTTTCTGTTGCTTTTTAACATAGCGTGATCTTTTGGAGGCTGCGAGTTGTGAAATATGATTGCTAATTCCAGGGAGTTTTTTTCCTCCTCTCCTCCGGTACTAGTTCTCTCCGGTCCTGGTGCTCTTGCACCAGGTCACGCCAGGAGGAAAAGGGATATTTATCACCCAATAAACAAATGTGAGTAAAAACATTGGAATTAATTCCTAACAACGAAACGTGACTTTCATTCTTTGCTGATAAAGGTACGCTGGAAGTCGTTAAATTATTGTTTATTGAATCTTTTTCGTATACCTAAGTGGTCTAAAGTGGTTTTTTGGTAGAATGGGAAGTTGTGGTTTTTATCAGAATGATGGAGGTGTCAGGGAAAAAAGAATTTATGCCGAAAATTTGCATGTTTTACTTAGAAAGACAGGTTAATTACTTTTTCAGGAAATGTGTATATTTTAGGAAAGTTTCTTCGAATTTGTAGCAGCGGAGGTTTGTTTCTTACTATTATTCCGTTGGCTAATATTAAGGATTTTATGCAAAAAAATATATTTATGTTTATATCTTAAGAAGCACTTTATTTGAATATATTCTAATTAAGTACTTTTTGTTTCATCATATTTATATTTTGAGTTTGTCGTATAGCATCTTATATTTATTGCTAAAGGAAAATAAATAAAAAAATTCATCCGTTTTCTTTACATTATGACACAATAATGTGCCTCATTTATGCTAATTTAAGAATGAAGTCTTAGTAAATAAGACTCGTTGTATAATAATTAATTAAAATAGACCTTTTTTTCGAAAGAAATCCAATTATCCGAATATATAATTATTCGAAAAGGGTCCGGTACTAACATATTCGGATAACTTGAGTTCTTCTGTACTTATACAACTTATATGATTTGCGCCTTGAACTGTCAAATTTGAAATTTTAGGGATTAATATACTCATTAGAGAAAGATAAAATTTTAGTTTTTTATTAATTTTTGTTATCATGCTATGTATTTCTAAAAATATCACAAAAGGAATTAAATAACCGAAGTAAAAATTACTTAAAATATACGCAATAATTTAACAATTTTAAACAATTTCAATGCATGATTTTACTTTCATTGGATTTCAATTTAGAAAAGAATAAATAAAACATTACATTGGTTTTGGCATGAATTTCAAAATTTAAACAAATCAAAAAGTTAAAAATTCATAATTAGAAACAAATTTCTTAATTAATGACACATAATAAATGCTGAAAGAAAATTATCTATTTTCAGAAAGCTAACTGATGAATATAATGCTTTTTATCAGAATAATTTTGGCTTTTACGCAAAATAGAAACCACATATAGTTCAAGAAAGTAATTTTATTATTTTAATAAACAATAAATTACACAGTTCATAATTTAGTAACATTTATTTTACTAAAAATTTTCTTGAAAAAAATTATTAAAGATATCTAGAGAAAAGACATAGGTACCATATGGGAATTTACTTCATTATACTGATTAATTCACTTTATTATACTTATTAATTCATTTAATCATTCATTTCATTAGTTTGTAGACAATTACAAATAATTTTTTTAATATAGGTATTTCATTTTAATTTTTAATGCAGTAACTATCGATTCTTTGAAAATGGCTATGCTATTTCAAGAAATTAAGCTAAGAGTTACACAAAAAGAAGATCTGATAATAACTAAGGCGTTTTTTTATTTTGGAAATTGAATGAGTTACTTTATTGTTTATTTAAAAAAGAGAATCGAGAGTGAGATCTATTGTAAAACACAAATGAATAGATCTCACTCTCGACTGTGATAGTGAGATGAGATAATGACAAAGCAATTGTTTATATTGAAAATGAACGAGTTATTTTGTTGTTCATTTAAAAATGACATAGTCGAGAATAAGATCTATTGCAAAACACAAATGAGGATTTTCTAGTAGACTATCAATCATGAACGCAGTTTACTTTTGACTCAATTTTTTTTCAAATTTTCAAAAATTTCAGAAATATTAGTTTACAAATTTCAATTGTTTATATTTAATAGTTGCATTATTTATTACTAGATGTTTGTATATTTATAACATTTTCTCAAAAATTAAGATTGTATAAATCTGAATAAATAGTTTTAGAATTTGTTGATTATTTACAATATTTCCTTATTTATAGTAAGGAAATGCTGTCTTATATTTACAACATTTCTTTACTACTAAACTAATTGCTGTTTTTTACCGACTACTAGAAAGTTTTTAAGATTTCGTAAATAGCAACAATTTACAATATCTTAAAAACTTTCTATAGTAGTCGGTAAAAAATAGGAATTAATTAACTAAATTTACATAAACATAAAAATTTTATATTTCTTAGCCATGATTACATCAATTTCCTTATAAAAAGTTTTAATAGAATTCTGATATTCATTTAATTAATACTTGTTATCAATTTAAATTAACAAATGATTTATAGAACTAATTTTATCTAAAATAAGTATTCCTTAATATAGATCGAACATTTCATGCCATGCCTATCCTATTTATTAAGATTTTTAAGTCATTAAACCATAGGTTCCCAAAGTGGTCCACGTGGTCCCCCAAGGGTCCATAGGAGACCACACGGGAGTCCACATAGATGTGAAAAGAAAATAGGGGTTCACAAGTTGTAAGTGGGGGTCCACGAAAAATTATCTGGTTTTCATAATAAAGGATAAGACATTTTGGCTTGGATTTACCTATCAACGTAGGCAGGTAGCATTATTCACTAGGTAGGTACTCAAAAATATTCGAGATTTAGTTCAAACACAGAATTGAATAGAACAATAGATAATAGTACAAGAGTACACCACATGTCGAGTCTTGCAAAGTGCCGCCCGTGCGCCATCTCATTAAAAGTATGACTATTTTTTATTGTTGATTTACATTTTAGAGTTCATTATTTATTTTTTGTCAATTGTTGATTGTTTGTAACAATAAATATTTGTAATTTTGTATAAATCCAAGTATTATTTTAACAAATAGGACACAAGAAAAAATGTGTCACTTTTTTTTCCTTCATAACATCCGCAATTTTGGGTGATAATTTTTAGGAGTTTCGGGAATACAGTAGAAATGCAGCAACAGGGGGTCTACCGAAAATAGTAAAACTTTGAAATTGGTCCACGAGAAAAAAAAAGTTTGGGAACCCATACATTAAACAAAAATATGAATACAAGAAAATATTTATAAATTTCTTCAACATCTCTTCTTACGATAATCGGTTGAATCATCCAAAGCCAACGATGGGAACTCTTCCCATTTCCTGTCTCATCCACCCTTTCACTATTTCAAAATCTCTTACCTCGCAATTTCCCTTTACGTTTTATGTATTTTTACATAATTTTGCCAGCCGACAATTAGCATCTAACACTGAGGATATACGCACTTTGTTCTTTCCTCTTCGTTCTTTCCCAGAGAAGGTTGTAAACTACACGTTTCCCGCGCTCTGTGTACTTTATTCTAATAAAGTTCCTTCGCGTGCTGCGAATTCCAGTTGAAGGAAGACGTTCGCCCGCATACATACCCAAGCGATTTTAAGAAGTTAGGACGCCCCCCTCCACCAACCGTTTGATGGGGCTCACGCCACTGTCGGAATCAATGGATGCTTGCGGGGAAGGGTTCCCTTGATTTGCATTCATTTGGTTGGGGATGAGAAGGAAAAGAGGAAACTCTCTATTTAACGTCGGTGGGCGACATTAAGGGCTTGGCTGGAAGTTTCCCTGAGACCGGAGAATATTGAATGCAGCGGTACACCGGCATGTTATGCAGGATGCTAATGTTTCCATATGAAACTGTATCCAGAAATTCTGCTGTCTTTGAATTCAGACTGTGTATACGAGGGCTGAGTCGGAAATTATGAATTAAAATCAAGCAAGGAAATATTTTTATTTACTAAAATATATTTCTTTGCATAATTTATGGCTAAGAATAATTGAGCCATTAGGATCTTAATATCTGTTCTTTATTGAGAAATTGGGCGATAAAATCAATGAATCAGCATAAATAAATAAAAGAACATGGTATTCACTTAATGCAATAATCTTTTACCAATTTGCTGACAAATAATAAAAGATCACTTTTCCAAGATCATTTATTATGTTAGATTAGCTATCCACATAAACCATAGATTAGCATATCTATTGAATCAAAAGGAAAAATTGTAGCCTGACCGATCAATTGTGAAAAGAGAGTCATTATTTAAGGATTCGAATTCTTATATTCCTGTTTTAAAATTCACGAAGAATTAATAAATATTACGCTTAATAAAAATATATATACAGAGATATAGTTTTACTTTAATTAAAAGTGATATATCCTAATTGAAAATTAGATCTATTTACTTTAAAATTAATCAAAATATAGAAGTAAAATTATTTCCCTCTCTCTCTCTCTAATTTTACAAAGAAAGCTTAAAATAATTTTTAAAACAACTTTCATTTTAAGATTAATGTGAAGTAAATTTAGAAATTTATTTAAAATGCAATACAAGTTAAATAAACTTTTTTTTAATTTGTGTACTTATTTAAAATATAAACTATTAAAGTTTTATTTTAGCAGCCATATCAAGCCTCAAAACCCATTGAAATTTCGTAATTGAAACTCATTTGATTAGTTTTCAATTGGTTGAATTTAATATATATATATATATATATATATATATATATATATATATATATATGTATACCAAAATTATTCACGACGGTATTTTTATTACTTTCATTATGTTATCAAATAATACGTAAATGTGTATATAATAAGAATAAATATATTAATGATGCTATAATTTAAACATTAAAAAAATCTAAAAGAAAATCGTTTTTGTATGTGAAGTACAGAGTTATATTTTAAAATTCTTTACTACAAAATACTTCAAATATCTAGACATGAAATATTTAATAAATATATTTTCTGTTATTTAATTGTGATTTATTTAGATGGTATAAAGGGAGAATTTAAAACTATTTCAAAATCCTAATTTAAGAAGAAAATTACTGAGCACATAAATTTAGCAAATACATATTTTTATATAATCTAAACTTGATTTGAATTATTGGATTTAGTAAATGTAGAAACAAATCTGTATTATACATTATATCCTTATTATTATATTTTTATATTTTATTGAAAACAATAAAATTTGTAATTTTTCTATACACGTAAGAAAAACATAAATATGAAAACAATTATATTTCTGTTTCATTTCTATGGAAATTTGCTTTATGGTACAATAGAAATCCAATCTTCCGAATGAACTGAGACTGAACCGTACCCCATTTAGTTTTTCAAAAATTCAGATAATTTGATTTTTGGAAAAAAGGGTCTATTTTCATTAATTATTGTACTTTAAGATGGGAGAGAAAACGAAATATATTTAAAAAAAAAGAATTTTAATCATTCAAATAAAAATGCAAGACTTTGACAGTTTACAAGTGCTATGTATGAAGCTGAGATTTGGATTTTATCTGATAGTAAAAGTGCAATACATAGCATTTGGCCAGATGGCAACAAGTGAGAGACAGGATTGGGGTTTCAATACTTCAAATGTTAAAACGGATGTCCGTATCGCATCATATTCACCTACAGTGGATTCCTTCCCACGTGGATCTCGAGGGGAATGAGATTGCGGACACTTTGGCCAAAGCTGGTGTGTCTGAGGACGGTGTGCCGTCGGCACCTCTCACATTTCAGGAGATTCACTCAAAGATTAAACACGAGAATAAAACCACTTGGATTGTCCCTCCTGAGCATCATTGGTACCGCTGCGCGCGTGCGGAAGCTTCCCTGGCTACTGGTCTTAATAGACAAGAACAAACGGCTATTGCCCGTTTCAGAAGTGGCCATCTTAGTAACTTGAAATTCGTCGAGGGTACGAAGAAATTCGAAATTTGCTCCAAGTGTTTAAATGAACAGGCCTCTCCTGAACATATTCTTCAATGCCTTGGTCTCTCCGGGAGAGATCTGATGAAGAATCCACTTATGGTACTGGACTTTTTGAATGTGTACGTGCTCATGGACCTGGTCTTGCGTTGCTGACCTCGGGGGCATGCAACAACAACAAGTAGTATACATTAATACGATACGTACGTACAGTGCTGTAAATGCAAATCAATGCTTACTGAACATCTCGATCAGGATAATCTATTTCACTACTTTTGTCCGCGTTTTTGGGCAACCAAGTCCATATCCTTAGGATACTGAGAAGTTGCATGTAGTTACATTCGGGCTCCATCCATTTCAAAGCAGTTTAAATCCGGCAAATGCTTCATCAGTCTGCTTCTATTTGGATATTGGATCTTAATCAATACTTTCAAGTTTACCATCATTTACTATTTGAAATCTATGGTCTCATTCATAATTCTTTCTCCTGTATCTTCAGTACAAATTTCTGAATATCCAGGAATTTTCAAAAGAATATTTTTGAATTTCTCAAGTGACACACCTTTTTCATATTCTCCCTTCTTTTACTTTTCTTTTTCTTGAGTTTTTCCCTTTTTCTCATTTTTTTTCTATTTTTCAAATTTATTTTAGTGAAATTTTGAGAACAATTCGGATAAACAGAGTTCGAATAATTGGAACTTTATTTTATAAATTCGACTACCTATAATTCTGAAATCTCCTAAAATCATAGATATGCTTTCTTTTGTGTTGCTTATACTTTTAGCAATTTTTAATAATCTCTTTTTAAAAATTTTCTTAAAGTTAGATTTTTGCATTCTTTTATATTCTTAAATTATTGAATTGACAATATATAATTTCCATTACAACGCTTTTCCTTCCAACAATTTACGTATTGATTCCCTTTAATCTTGAGAGATTAAAGTTTGGATTTTTTTAGAAAACGCAACTTTTGAATAATCAGTAGTAATCAATCACGAAACTGTTTAGTTAGTTCATTTTTTTTTGTTAATTTTCCTTGACTAATGCAATTTTAGCAGATTTTCTCAACTTTAATCCTGTTTCATTGAAGCGATAAATTAGTTGAGATAAATTATTCAAAATTCAAACTTTCTCACAGGATTAAAGAACTTTGTCAAAGACACATATTATAATATAATGTATGCTATAACAGATAATTATAGAAAAATTTTTATGCTTCAATGCATAGTTGCACAGATAAGGAAATGAATATAAGTTGCTTAAATTTTCGATTAAAAATAGTTTAGTTTTATCAATTTTTATTATTACTGTGTATTATAAAATAATATACTTATTTTCCATACAGATATTTATCTCAAATTATTTGATACGTGAATAATGTGCGCTAATGGTTTATTTATGCACATTATAAAGTTTTGATTATAAATGAGCTATATATATATGACTATTCTTTCCATTATACAATTGAACTAATATGAAAAACGAAAATGGAATATTTTTTGTGTCATTCAAATTAATTATTACTATACAAATAATAATATACAAATATGTTTTGATCAAACTCGAAAAAAATTAAATTTATAATCTGTTTGACTCTTTTTTATTCTTTTACTCGTAAATACTGTGATAAAACTGAATAAAAATAAGTTTTTTTGCTATTTGTTTTAGACTTTATAAACGAGAGAATATTTCTTGTTTTATTCTTTTCCGGTGTTGTGATTGAACAATAACATTCAAGCATAAGGTATCAATACATATTCATATATACATCAATAGCTGATAGTAAAATGATTTGTATTCATATTCAAGTATCGAGTGTGAAAAAGAGTTTCCATTTGTTTCAATCAATTTTCAAAAATCCTAGTAATTCCAATTTTATAGGTGTTTATACAAATGAAATGGACAAGAATAATATTATTGTATATTCCATCTGTAAAATGCTGTAATAACTATTAAAAAGTAACTTTATTTTCACTCTATAAGTTTTTAAAACAAAAATTGAATTTTTTTTCAATGAAAGAATAAGAACGCCCTAAAGTATGAGTTATCCGATCCTTTGTTTGAACATGAGCCCTAAATACTCTCAAGTAAAATAAAGCTTTATTTTCCTATTAATCATCTCTATATATTTTATATATCTTAAGTTTTTAAATGAAAAAAAAAATCATTTTTCACTGTTTATAAGAGTTTGTACGAATAAAAGTTAAAAATTAAAAAAAAATATTTCATATTGTTGCATGCTTGGCATTTACATAATAAACTATGCTGGTTGAAGTTACAAATAATTAAATACTAAATAAAACAAAGTTTATGTTAAGATAAATTAAATAAAATATTAAAATTTAGTGAAAATTTTTGACTGTCCTAAATAAATTCTTCCCACTTAGCTTTTGATAACTGAAATACTGAATGGTTTAACTGAAATTCCATTTTAGTTTTAAGTAGAGGGTGTCCCCGCCGTTAAAACATATGTATAAAAATAAATCTGTGATATCAGCACTGCAACAACGATTTAATACCAGCGCTTTTTTCTTAATGCTACGAAGACTGATTCCATTAGGAATTACAATTTTCTGAAATAGTTCCATGAATTTCAATATGATTAAAGAAGTTAACAGACTGAAGATGTTGTATTCTGTATTCTATACGGTGAAAATGTTTGTCAATATCAAATTGGTAGGAATTGATGAACTTAAAGAATTCTTGTCAATTATCATCGCAAATGAAAACAGGATTTTGACAAATGTCTTTCAATACAGATTATCTAATGATAAGGGATTTGTAAAAAGTCTTTGGCAGATCGGTAACGTGCTTGATATTGAATCATACAGAATCTTGAGTCTCTTCTTAAATAATTCAGAATTTAGAAAGATATGAAGTTAAGTAACATATTGTCATATATTTTAGTAATTTTATTATTGTAAAACAGTGACATGAAATGATTCACACAAGTAAAAAGTACTGTGCATAACTAAGTATATTCATGACAACCGTTTAGAGAGGGTAATTATTAATGAAATAACAAAGAAAGCAAAGAACAGTTTTATTTCTTTAGAATAACCTTTCATCTTCATCGAAACAGACGCAAACACATCACACATGATGTAATTTTTTTCAAAACTAGAAACTTTTTTAGTAAGGCATACTCAAGTTAAGATTATTTTCCTCTGCTTTTAATAGACATATTTTGGTCTACCCAATCAAATCCCTCAATAGTTATAACACTCATAAAATTCGAATGTAGACTAAACAAGGTCTCATCTGCTAATAATGTTGAAGCAATAAGATTGGCCTTTTATTCTCGTAAGTGCGACTAGTTGAAATGTTAATTTGTTTCAATGTTTTGCTTGAATAAGTTAGACGCGAAAAATATGAAGTTTATGAATTATTTATGGCCAAATTAAAAAAAAAAACATCGTCTTCAAAAAACAAAAAACGAATTAAGTCGTCTTCTATTGTGTTCATAGAAAAATACTTTTTTTAAAAATTTTAATATTTAAATATTATTTTTGAGACAATCAAAATAGAATAAAAACATTAGTAAAATATATTTTTAAACATTTTATCATTTTATAACTTATGACTATTTATGAACTATTTTTTTTATCTAATTTAGGATTATAAAAATGTTTAAGATCATGATTTTCAATGAAGATAAATAACATTTTTTCCAAGAAGTTAAAGTTAAAAATGTTATGAAAAAATTATGAAGTTAAAAAAGTTTCTTTTTCCAAAAAGTTTCAAAAAAAAATTAAAAAGAGATGTTAACCTTTTTCCAAGTAGAGTGAAACTGAATTATTATTCAGAATCTTCAATGAATCTTCCAATTTTATTCTTAAATGAAATTACACTCGAATTTAGATGACTATACTAATTTTCGCTTTTAAATTTTTATTTTTATTTTATCCACATTATCTTTATGTTAACAAAAAAAGAGCTTTTAATTACGAAAAAATACTTAAACTAGAATTAAATATTCAAAAGAATATTTAAACTCCGAAATATTAATCACATTTTATTTCTATACACACAACCCAATTTAAATCAAATACCTACAGCTGAAAGGAAAGTTCTTTACTATATTTCAGATTAAAACGCAATTTGAAGCGAAATCTTAGGCAAAATTTTAATATCAATGTAATTCAAGAACGTATTTAACATTAGCTTATTCGAAATTAAAGATTCGTTGGAATTTAATGAGACTGAAATTCATGGCTGAGTTCAGGAATTAAGACTGGCGTGCTATTAGAAAACTTCTATTTCAGCTCCTCCGAATTCTAAAGATACGAAGAGATATCTCCTTATCAATTTGATCCTTAAATATTTTGGAGATGGATTCTCTTCTCTATATCGAACCAGGAATTCTCTTTCAACCAGATGGTTGAGAGGGCATATTTGGTTTATTTGCTTCTCTCGATAGCCTTCTACAGTTGAATTCTTGCTGTTCCACTCCATTCCGATTCATAAACGCGGATTGGAATGATTTTAGATAGACGCTGGGTTGATATTGGAATTAGAAATATGATATTTGATGAGAATCCATCTTCGTTCCATGGTGATAATGTTATTGAATAGAGCAGTCTGCAGCAACTGAATGAAAGTTATGGGGAAAATATTTGGGAAGTAGGCTTTCTGATTTCTCTTCTCAACTGGAAAAGTCTAGTTGAGGAAAGTGTAGTGCCATGGGAGGAAGAAGAATAAGGATATTGGGGTGGTATTTCAGTCAACTAATTATGTGCAATATTCGAATTTCAAGCATTATGTGATTAATTTGCAAATAAGTCTGGTTAGATAAAAAAAATTAGTAAAATTTAATTAAAATTAAAATGATGAAACATTATGCAAATTCAACCTTTCGCAAAGAAGGCATTAAAATTTTATTATACACAGGGCAAGCATCGACATAATGAAAATAATAGAGTAATTCATAAAAAACAATATCGTAAAGTTCATTTTAAACTAACAGTTACTATATGAATGAAAGAAAATATCAAATAAACGTAATTAAACTGAAGTGAAGAAAAATATCTAGTTTGAAATTAAAAATTTATTCGAAAATTTGTACTCGATAAATAGGAAAAAGTAAGTAATTAGTGTATATTAATATTTTCTAATAATAAATTGTAGCAATAACACATAAGACAAATAAGCTTAAGAAAATTTAAATTTTTTTTAAAGAAATAAATATTTATATAAGTAAATAAATTTAAAATAGTAAATCAAGAAAATATTTTTAACTACTGCATTATTAAATGATATTTATCTAGATGATTATAAAATTAGACTGAAGCTTTAATTTTAAAGTTGTAATCACTATTAGTTTAAAAAAATTTGATTAATTTATACTGTCTTATATATATTTCACAAAAAATTCCATTATTAAATCAGACTTCTGCAAATGCTATAGTTACATGGTTTAACTAAATGCATAAATATCATTTCAGAATGAATGACACGTGGTGCAACACAATAATTTGGAACGCACAATTTGTCATTTGCTTATCAATATTTATAATGAGGAAATGGCAGCACTTAAAATAGCTGGGATCTGATATATATTTGGATCTAGTCTATTTTCAAGAGACCAGAATTTAAAGAAAAGAACTTGACCACAAATAACGAAAGACAGGATAAATTAATAATAACATAAATAACTAAGATGAGAAATTAAGAACTTTGATATCTCTTTCCTGTGTAAAATTTATTGGCAAAAAATTTTTTGTAAATAATTAGTTGGTATACTTAGATATATCAATGTGTATTTTCTACAGACATAAATTAAATTCTTCTATTAATTTGAAATTAAGACTGATTTTTCCGCACCACATACCCATAATTTACTTTCGTATCATCTAAATCTTACTTTTTTCACTTACCGTTTGAATTTACCTAAATGCAAACATAATCTGAGAAATTCTATAAGATAAACACATAAAAGAAATGGATTTTGCTACAAACATCTATAAATTCCGTTTTTTCTGCTAACTTCGTCTCTACACATATGTATAAACTTAAATATTCAACAAGATTTGATTAATTTATTTTTTTGAAAACTTGAATCATTTAAATTCATGGAATTCTACAATGCATGCAAATTTTCCAAATTTTGAACACCAAAATAAAGGACAATATCAGTAAATTAGCATTGTGTTCCAAATTAAATTCATCTACAGTAGAAATAGGTGTTTATTTTTCAAATTATTAAATTTTCGTTCGAATAATTTACAAGAACATCTCATGTCTCTTGGTATTTCAATAATTATCTCTAATTATGCGTATTAACAGTTTTTAATTTAGGTGCGTTGTTTATTTTTGATATGCAATAACATTGCTAAATAAACTAAATAATATTGAAAAATTTATTTTAAAATATTAATTAATGTAATCATGAACTAATTTTAATGTCGAGAAAAGAATAATTATCCTTAATTTCCTATTTACCGATTATTTTATATAGTTTATTTTTGAAATATTAACGTTAATTTATAAAATTAACTGAATACTTTAGTGAAAGAAGTATTAATAATAGCTTTAGAAATAATTAGCAATGTAATCATGACTAAACTATTTTTCTAACGAGCAGAATTTTAAACATTTGTTCAGAAGCAAACAGTCTACATTGAGAAAGAAAAAATCACATACTTAAAACAATCTTTTTTATAGTTAATTTTAAAATCATGGAGAAGGATTCACAACTCCAAGATGTTTACCTTTGTTGCTTGGAAGAATTTAGTTCCAGCAAATATGAATATCATTTTTTGTGCAATTTAAAATACGTAAACTATACAACACATAATATCACCATGCAGTAGTTATAAAATACCATAATTATTCAAAATGATAGATTTAGCTTCTGATTTTTTTATAAAAATATTTTTATCCTGTTATTTTATATTCCATTTACTATTATCTTTATTTGTAAATCTGATTACTATCAGTGTTAAACAAAGTGCAATTAAGTTAAAGATTTTTCACAAAGCAAAACGGATGAAATCAAGTATTTTTTGCATTGCCAATTTTTATTAAGTTGTATTTTCTCATTTATTAAAAATGCCTACCGTATAACATTGTTTAATCAAAATATTTTATGTATTG
This sequence comes from Latrodectus hesperus, assembly GCA_037975125.1. Lineage (NCBI taxonomy): Eukaryota > Metazoa > Arthropoda > Arachnida > Araneae > Theridiidae > Latrodectus > Latrodectus hesperus. Next base: position 89,447,815 of record CM075857.1, read on the forward strand.
TGCTTAAAATTATGGACAGTTTTTTTGTGTGTAACTTTTAACATAAAATTTCGAGAAATTCTTCCAGAGTCTGCTATCTATAAAATTTATCACTGACACATAATTAAATTTTTATACAATAAAGGTGATCAGATGATTATAAAAAGAGTTAATATTTGTATATATTTCAAACAATATTGGAGCAATACATAGCGATGCAACAAAGCATATCTTACCATCATTAACAAATATAAAATATAAAAATGCTGATATTTAAAAATACGAAAATTTTTTTAGCTGTGTCTGATGTTAAAACCTCCTAAAATAAATGATTTTGTAATTGTGAATAAAATTTTCAACAGATGAAATATGTTCCGTTATTTAATTTTTAGTTTGTTTTTAGTCAACATAATTTTCTTGCCAAATTAATTAACTTTTCAAATTTAATACTCAATTCATGCATTTGTTATTATAACATATATCTTAAATTATAACAAAATAATAAGAAAAAACCATAAGTAGATTAATATAATAGTAAAAAATTATAAAGTGATGTGTGTTTTTAGTATAACATCCTAACAAAAATTAGTTGCAGTACTTACGATATTAAATTAAAAGAATTAATTAAATTATTATATCATATTATCCACGTTCTAAGAAAATTAGAGTTATATATTGTAATATAAATGTGTCGCGAAACACAAGTAAGAATTGCCTCTTTATTGAACTTTATTTGACATATTGTTTGTATATAAAAGTTCAATATACCACTATTAAGTACAAAAATTGAGATATGTTCATGTTTTTTATTACCACATTCTCTCAAAGCCAAACTTTTTGTGGTTCTCTGCCAAATAATGCATCGAAAAACATGCTTTTTGTATATATAAGTAAGTATTTGGCACCCGTTTAATAAAACATTCCCATCCCAAAGTATGATGAAAGCAAACGATAAGCAATCGTCACTATTTTCAAATAATAGAGACGATGTTGGAAAACCGTGATAAGAATTTTATTTCCTTTAAAACTTGCGAGTTTTTTTTCTTATTCCTTTCTCCCCTCCTGCTTTTTATAAATAATTAATAGTGATGGCGTTTGTGAGGGAGTATTCTGGAATATTTTTTCTTCTCTTCACTTCATTTCTTGAAATCTGTCCCCGGGATTTTTTAATGGAAGGCATTAAACATTTATTTACCTCCAAAACGAGGAGGAAAAGTATTAAAAGAAGAAAGAGGAGCATTCACACAAGGAAATTTACATATATTTCCATCCTAACGTTGGCTTGGCGTTGGATTTTGTTTTGTATTCTCAACAACTCTTTCCGAAGTTACTATTCTCATTATTTTGCATTCTTATTTTTGAAGGCTTACTTAAAGAAAAGTTTTCAAGCTTACTTACGTATGAAAGTTTAATTTAGTTTAATTTTGAAAGCTTTTAGTTAGCGTAGACTTTAGTGTTTTTGATTAATAGTTTGAGAACTTGAAAAAGCATAATTCGTGGTTTGAATTTGTTGTGTGACATTAAGATTTATATAATTATTTTCAAGATTTTGAATAAGAAACACAAATTTGTTAATTTATTTAAAAATTAGAAAATCCTGAAATTTATTTGAAGCCATTAGAACATTGATATATTAATCCCCTGGGGTTTAAACTATGAGTAAGTTCAAAGCAAATCATAACAACTTATTGTTTCTAAGATACATTCCTAAAATGTAATAATAAGTGGAATTATATTCAAAATATCTTTTTCAGGATTTTCAAGTAAGTATTTTTTTATTTCATGATTTCAATTTGCCTTTGAATTGAAGAAGCTTTAATTTGCTTTAAGTAATGTTAGACTAAACAGTTTGATTGTTAAAATTTATGATAATAATAAATAGTTTCTATCATTTTTTAATAAAAATAAATAATCAGTCAGACTTAAGTTACAAAATAAGTCAGTAGTTATAAAATAAAAAGTCAATGAAATTTATTGCATGAAGACATTTTCCTTGGAGTACTTTCTACTTATCTTTATTTTGGTATGTCCATATTCTTCATGTTCTAATACAATATCTAAATATACCTAATAATTAGGGGCATATACTTAGTAACCTGGAGCAGGAATATGTTTATCTCTTTACAGTATTTTACCTCTGGAACAAAGGAAAAATAATCTAAAGTTACGTAGATTTTGTCAAAATATGTATCAATTTAAGTTAATAATTTATTTTCTGATGAATTTTACACATACTCCTTCAATTTGATTGAATAAAACCAACAAAGGTACTGAACCTAATACAATTGCTGATGTTAACACACACACACACACACACACACACACACACACACACACACACACACACACACACACACACACACACACACACACACACACACACACACACACACACACACACACACACACACTACACATACATATACATATATATATATATAATATCCATCAGCATTTTAATCTTTATTACAGACTAGATATTGATTTGTATTACATACTTATACTTTTAATGAAGAGTTTATTAATTATTATATTTTAGACAAAGGAGCATTGAAAAATATATTTTCATATACTTGTAACATTATTTTTTTAATTTAACGACATTTATATTTGTCGCTGTGACTCTTTATAGTTATGCTTTTTTATCACGATAAAAATCAGTTCTCAAATCAACAACCATTTATAAGTTTCTCTAATAATTTATGCTCTGTTCCATGACACTTACATAGTACTTTTGATTTATTCGGATTTATAATTAGGTTACCTAAACAGTTTTCAATGCAACTGTTTAACAGGAAACTATCGAGTTTGCGTAAACAAATTGATTGCCGAGCATTCTTTTACTTTTCGTATCACCACTGAAAGTGTCAGTTGCTTCTGAAAAGTAACGAAGATCTGAATAAGTTCCACTATAAAAATGAAATGTTCGAAATTCGCCTAACTACTCAAATATTGCTTTTAAGCAAGATTGACTTTTATTTAAGGCTGTTACCAGCAGTTTCTTTGAATTCATTCCAAATGATTTCCTTTGAAGAACAGTTGTTGTGCTGACTTTAAAACTTTAATGATTCGGAAACAGCTGTTGGAGATGCCTTTTGCATTTGTGAGCAAGGAAAGGCTTAATAGCGGCGAAGAAAGAGGTGATTAAGTCTCTGGATGCATTGCAAAATGTTTCAATAAGTGCACGATTAAAGCTTTGAATCGTATGTATTAAAACAAAAGGAAACTATTTTCAAACTTCTAAAGCAACTTTTTGTTTCCTTTCAATGTGCGTCATTAGATATATGATGATAGCAATTTCTTCGTTTCGTTTTCTTTGTGGTATTCTTGTAATCGTGTACATATATTTCGGTATTATTCGAAAGTATTCATAATGAAGGTAAAATACATTGAGAAAGAAATGATCGATTATCTTGAATATATTTATCTATAATTCTAAAACATTGAGACAAAGAACTGGTTCTTTAAATATTTAATCACTCGATTCATTAATAGTTAAATTTCTCTAAATAAATTGAAAGTATCGTGAAACTATTTCATACGAAGTATTTGGGGAATGTTAAATATTACTGTGGAATGAGAGAAAATTTATTGACATAAATTAATTTTAACACTAATTCTTAAAAAAACAATTAAAAAATTAAATCAAAATTCTAACAGAAGATTGTTACTAATTAGGTTTGCTTGCATATTGTTATGATAAAGAAAGTATTCTCATAAGTATATTTTAGTCTGCTAAAGTTTTTATATTAAAAGCAAGGAACACTGATGTAATTTTTTGGAATTATAAAATTGCATACAATTTTAAAATGTTATAGAATTTCATTGATTTTGGGCAGTGTTTGAAGTTTTTCGTATTTTCTGTTGTTATTTTGTAAAAAGTATTGATAAAATCTTACATATAAAAAAGTACTATTAAAAACTCTTTCTTCAAGTCTCCTGATAATAGTGGATAATACTGTAAGTAGAGTAAAATAAACAGTAAATAAACATGATCAAAAATACTTTGCTTAAAGTTATGCTTTGAGATTTATATACAACGATTGCTATAGACAACTATATAACGTGAATTAATTCCATATATTTTGCTAAAACTCTCAATATATTTGATTACTAGGTAATTGAAAGGTAGAAATTATTTTTATAATTTGAGATGTAACTCTTCAAATATTATTGTTATAATCGATTATTTAAATGTATGATTTTGCTTATAAAGTATAGTCTAAACATATCTGTGTATTTTTTACAAATATTTTTTTCATTCTATGCGTTTAAATGTTCTGACAAATAATATGATCTATGCTTCATGTCAATTTGTTAATTAACATCAATTACAACAGAGATAAATTTTTGAAGCTCTGTAAATGGAAACAAAGATAAATTCTCTCATTGGAGTATCTTTCATCCATGACAATGGAGCATAATTTGAAACGGCACATTAATTGTCTTCTAGATTCTATATAATATTTATTTTTCTTAATTGCTTCTAAAAAGAATCACGAGTTTCAATTTCGTAGGAGGACCGATCTGTAAGAGCAGAAATATCGTTATTTTCAATGTTTTTTAGACATATTTATAAAAAATTTTTGATATACTTATGTTAAAGGGATAATTGAAAAATACTTTTCACCCTGATAAATTTTAAGTTATTTTAATCAATGTTATGCATTACGATATTGAGGAGCATTGTTTGAGAATTTAGTTAACTAACTTGATGCAAATTAACTTTTTTCTTTATACCATCTGACAAAGCAGTAATTTGAGAATATACCGACAGCATGAACAAGGAAATTGACAAATTGAGTATCTTAGTGAAAATTTTAGACTTCTAATAAATCGTTAGATGCATTAAGATGCTGTACTTTGAAAACCAAGTAAACTATTAGGCATTCAGTGGTTGACCCACTTTATATGGAATGGAAGCTCTCAGATTTGAAATTTCTATTGAAAGTTACCTTTCTGATTTGTCATTCCATGGAAATCACATATCTGTCATTCTATGGAAGTCATTATGTAGAAGTCACATACCTTTCACACAATGGAAGTTATTCTATAGAAGTCCCATATCTAACATTCTATGGAGGTACCATATCTGTCATTCTATGGAAGTCTCATGTATGTCATTCTACGGAAGTACCATTTCTGCTTACATTCATTCAATGTTGCTATTTCGTTATATTTTTATATTTGATATCTTTCCTTAGTTTTCTACAAATGTGTAAATTATGCACATTTTGTTTCACATTATATAAAGTTTTTCTTCCAATAAATACTGAAATATACTTTAACTCTATGAATTTCACAAAAGGAATAGTAAATAACGAAAATTTGAATACATTGCAATCAGCTATTATTCTAAAGTATTTAAATTCTTTCAACTCTGTATTCCTTCATTACGAGCCTTAATTGATTTAATGACGTATGCGTGCGAGGCAGGCAAAATTCCTTGTTCAGTGTGTCGTTTAATGAATATAATTGTTTGTTACATGCATTCTTACATAATTCCTTTGTTTATGACACAATTTTTAGGAAACAAATTAAACATTTCAGCTCTAATGGATACATATCGATGCAGTAATTTACATTTTATTTTATTGTTTTGTAAAATATTTTAATTTGATTTAGTGAATGCATACATTATACATAAATGTGATTATATTTTAATGTGATATAAATAATATATTTATTATCAGGCAAAATTTTAGATGTGTGATAAAAGGATAAAAAATAATTTTTACTAAAAATTATATTATGAATACTGACCATTGATAAATGCTTTACCAAAATTAATTGATCATCAAGTATATAAAGAGATGTGAATTTTGAAGTTTTTCACAAGTGAAAATACAAATTTCATCTTTTGTAAAATATAGAAGGGATAGTTTTTAAAAGGTAAATTAAAATGTCTTATAAAAGAAAATATGATTTCACAACTTTCATTTCTTATTATTAGAATAGTATTTTAAAATTAAATAGTAAACATAGAGGAAACTTAATCTACTTGTTAGAATTAATCATGAATGCGTATTTAGAATAAACACACATTAATTATGCTTTAGTATGTTAAAAATGTTATAGAATGTATTTCACACAGTAATGTCTAACGGTAGCAACTTTTAAGTATATGGGATACATAAACCGTAAAAATTTTTTTATTTATGCTTGGAAGTAAAATAAATATTTTTGCTTTCAAAAAAATATATTTCCGATACGAGTAATATCAGTTAAACTGATTCATTTGTTTAATAATCATGCTGTTTATAGATATTTCTCTATAAATTTTTCTATTTGTCTTCCAATGAGCAAAAAGTTGATAAACAAATCAATGAATTTTAGAAATTTCATTGTAAATAAAATTCATGGTACGTTATTTTAAATTACTTTTACTTATTAAATAATTGTTTTCATTTCGTAACATTTTTGGAATACAATTATTATATTCCACTATTGTTGATGATCAATCAAACATTTTTCAGGTAATTTTCCAATTATAGGGAACAATGGTTCTTTTATTAAACATTGCAGAGAAGAATAAGTGATTATAAAACTATAAAATACGCCACATCATTTTTTCTGTAACTTCGTGATCAAAAGGAAGATTGATTTGATTGCCATATAATTGCCCCCTCAATTTCCGTACAAAAAAATATCATTGACACGACAGCATAAGGAACGGAGTCGAGAGTCAACCTGGGTGTATTTTTTTTCAATGGCCCGAAACAAATTAGCGAGTGTCACTCACATTTGAAAAGAACACTATTCAAAATCAAGCCAAAAGCCATGCAAGGTGTTTCCAAAACGTAAGAAACAAGAATTGGCTTTACTGAAAGTATGACTTCCTTTTTTACAGGGCGTAACAGCATAAGTTGAGGTCATCTTCGCCGGTCAAGATGAAACGCTTGGGAGAGGCTTAGAGACAATGTAGAAAGAAGCAAGTACTCCTCTTTCGCCAAAAACATTTCTCATGTTTCTTGACAAGGGAGTTATTCTTTTGCATACAAATAAGGCAATCCAAGATATAAAAAAAGCCAGAAATGCGAATTTCTTATTTCAGATTGCGCTCATAAATTCTTTTGGGATGCTTTCTGAAAATTGAATACTCTTGAGTAAACTCGTATCTCACACAGTTCGGTAGAAACAAACCTGTACTGAAAGTCATATAATACTAAATATTTTCATGAGAATTTTGAAGCTGGAAAAGTTTTAAGATTCCTTGATATTACCGGTATAAATTAGTTTATTTTTAAGCTAATTTATTAAATTCCAGATTAAATATTTAGTATTGCTAATGTATTAATTAAATTGTAATTTGTTGAACAGAAAACGGAATCTATATAATTGATCTTTGATAGCTTTTTCTTGATATCAAATTATTTACGTTGGTTTTTTGAAATACCTTGTAATGCGTTAAAACTTTGAATTATATGCCGAGAACGTTCTATTACATCGTTGGTAAAAAAAATCAATGTTTGTATAATATAATAATAATTTGTATAAGTTATTTTTAAAGTAATTTCGAGTAAATTAACTCGAAATTACTTTGTGAATAACTTATACAAATTATAAAAATTAATCTTTTTATAATTTGCGACAAAATTAACTTAACTAATCTTAGTTATTTCAGATGGTTTGGTATCTTGAACCATTTTATTCTCTCATGCTGGGGAATTAAGAACTTGTGGGTAGTTCTCTCTCTCTCTCTCACTCCCGCTATTGTTATTAATCCCCTAAATGTATTCGAAAACAAATTTTATTTATTTTTCAGTGCCACTGTACTTAATAATCTTTTTTATTTGTGGAAATGTTAGAATTCGCTGAATATTATTGGAGTAATCATGAAGTTGTATGTCTTTTGGACTACAATCAGTCAGTCAACTGATTCTAAGAACTATATGTTTGATACTAGTTTCAATTATTTTACCGTATCTTTTTTGATACAAAGAGCAATTTAAGTTGAAACAAGACGCCATGATTCTCGATATTCAACTCGAGAACATAAAATTTAGGACGACCATTTAGGAACTCATTTATTCTTCATCCGCACTTTTATCGGTGGAAAGTTTTAGTAAACAGTGAAGGAATGTAACTATTCATTTATATGACGCCAAATAACAATAAGTTTAGAGTAATTTTCGACAATTTATCCTGGCTTTTTTCAATCCTGTAATTGGATTAGACATTATTTGATCTTATATTGGAAATGATATACATACATACATACATACATACATACATACATACATATATATATATATATATATATATATATATATATATATATATATATATATATATATATATATATATATATATATATATATATATATATATATATATATATATGTATATATATATATATATAATATATATAATATATATCTATATATATATATAATATATATCTATATATATATATATAATATATATATATATATATATATATATATATATATATATATATATAGATATATATTATATATATATAGATATATATTATATATATATAGATATATATTATATATATATATATATATAGATATATTATATATATATATTATATATATATATATATTATATATATATATATATATATATATATATATATATATATATATATATATATATATATATATATATATATATATATATATATATATATATATATATATATATATATATATATATATATATATATATATATATATATATATATATATATATATATATATATATATATAATATCACTGACTCAGTGACAGCGAGAACTATGAATTCATTATTACTCTTGGTATGAATTTTATAAAATTACTGTCTATCACCACTTATCTCAATTAATTTAAAACAAAGGATTTAAATTTTCGTCAAATTCCTTTTTTCCATCTTGGTTTAATTGTTTTTAACTTATTTTACGTTAATAGATGTGATCATATTTTACCTCGACTATTGGTTTCCTTTAAATATTGTGCCGCGTGGCTCACTTCTTGCACAAAGAGGAAATGAGATTATATCAACTATATACATATATTTCCAAATGTACAATTTGATGTGTAGATAGATTATGATGGTAATATTTCAAAAAATATTATTTTTACTTAGTACGTGTAGTGACATTCGTTCGGAAAAAGTTTGCAAAATTATAACTATAGTTCTAAATTGCTTTATATGTATATATATACATACATGCACACACACATATATATGTGTGTGTGTTTGTGTGCATGTAATGACGTTTTTATTCTTACAAATCATAATTGGTATGAAAATTATCGTTTTGAAATCATATAATGTTATTTATTGTTCTGAGTCCTTGAAATATGTGAAAGAAATTTGACAGAAGAGAATAATAATCAAACAATAAAATTAATTAATAGCTGAAAATATTACATATCATATTAAAATATTTTCTATAAGTAATCCAAGTTACAGAATTTCAAGTAATTAGGAATCGTGCTGACCTGCACTTCAGAAAATGATCTGCGTTTCTACTATAACGAATTTTACGTATTTAATACAGATTAATCTATAAGCAAATCAATTTATTGTGATATTATTTATTAGATTTATTTTTTTTACAATAAAGTATGACTGAATAAGCACCATAATGAAATGTGAAAAACCAATCCCAAGAGTAAGATATTTAACACTACAATTAATGAAAGCAACATTATTTAATGAAACTAATTTTAAATAATTGATGTATTTAAATTGAAATTTTATGTTTAAAGTGACAAGACAAATGATAAATAAGTAATAGATATAAAAATAACTCTAGGTGCTCTTATATAAATTTAAAAATCTAATCACATTAATGGCAGCAAAATTCATGGATCAGTTTCTCATTGCGAACAAGTAGTAACTTACTGTCTTAAATTTCAAGAAGTACTTTATCTGAGATAGTTGCCAAGGAGAAAAGAAATATCAGAAACCATCCTCTTTAGTGTTGCCAATTAGCGATGTGCTCAAACTCCTTTAGCACTAAAGCGAAGTTTCCAAACTTAAACGTCCCCTTCGCCGACCTCAACACAGTTGATCTATCCGCCTGAATGGGGATCCTTCGACAACAAGGGGTTTGGTGGTGAGTCGTTACTCGATAATGACGCCTTCTTCCATCAATCACGTGACCCCAGATAAATTCCTTCGAAGTTTTCTGAAGGATTTTCGAGTTGTCCTATCATCCTGCCATACGCCACTTATTAGCTCGAAAGGGAAGAACTTTCTTGAGAAGAAAGGATGAAGTGTTCAACTTTAATCACGTGCTTAATCCTTGTTGCCTTTTGAATCGCTTTGAACTCAACTTTCTCCTATTGTCAGCACTAAAAGATATTTTGGTTGTAATAAGGGACTAATTTACATAATCTCACTTATTTAAATAGTCTTCATGTGTCTTGATACGGTTTGGGATTATTGGATGGGAAATTTGTCCATTTAATAAAGTGGTCATCCCTTGGAAATAATCCAACACGATTTATATAATATTTATTCAAATTTTAAATTTATGCATTTGATTTTAGATATATAAATGCACTTTCGCTTCAGATTACAGATTGAATGATATACTTTGAATGTATGCAAATAAAATTTAGCATAATATCAACACAACAATTTATAAGATTTTCAAAAATATTATTTTAAAATTATCAATTTGCATTTATTATACTCGAGTAAAAATATTTTATAAACCTATATAAAATTAATGAAAATTTTGGTTATAAATTTGTATATTTAATATATTTCTATTCTGTTATTATAACTAATACTAATTTCATATAATCTTTATTAAAAAAAACTAAACTTGATAATGTAAATCTAGAACTACAAGATGTCCTGCTCTTATTTGTGCTCCGAACTGCATATTAAGGAATGGAAGTGAGCCCCGGACTGTATGTTAAGGTTAACAGGTTTGAAATACTCGTTCGTCACCAAGTGTTTTGTAATTTTTATAACCTGTTATTATAACTAATACTAACTTCATACAATTTTAATTAAAAAAATTAACCCTAACATTGTGAATTTAGAATTACAAAATGTCCTGTTCTTATATAGATATGTGCCCCGGACTGTATCTTAAGGATTGGAGGTGAGTCCCGGACTGTATGTTAAGGTTAACAGGTTTGAAATACTCGTTCGTCACCAAGTGTTTTGTAATTTTTATAACCTGTTATTATAACTAATACTAACTTCATACAATTTTAATTAAAAAATTAACTCTAACACTGTGAATTTAGAAATACAAAATGTCCTGTTATTATATAGATATGTGCCCCGGACTGTATCTTAAGGATTGGAGGTGAGTCCCGAACTGTATGTTAAGGTTAACAGGTTTGAAATACTCGTTCGTCACCAAGTGTTTCGTAATTTTGATCCACAGTCAAGTGACGAGATCATATTTGAGTTAACACCCTCCTCTTCACATCCACACCACATCAACGGAAAAGCTTTGAACGTCACAGATCAACGTGGATATGTCCACCGAGCTCTAGCAACCCAGTGAGTGGAAAGAGTATGGTCGTCCTCCCAATCCCAGCCCGAGTCAAATGATGCTTCACTTTGATGATCGTACGGGAATCAGTCAAATGATGAGGTCACACCCTCTTTCCCACGTAAACGTCACCGGAGCTCTGGTGTCCTGAACTGTAAAAATATTCCAATTACAGTGCTTGTTTCCTAAGTATATTATAACAAGCAATTAGCTTGCAATTTTCTTGAGAATCGAAATTTGAGCCACTGGTTTGGAGAATTAAATATATCACAGCTATGCTGATTGAGCTCTTCAATAAAAGAATATTGAAGTAAATGTAAATGCAATTTATAAAAAATATGACTATGGAAAGTTAAAAAAAATAGAAAAATTGTAATTTAACTGGAGAGCATGCAAGCTATTAGAGATATTCCTCTTTATTATCGTCACTACAATCGTCTTATGGAAACAGTTTTCTTAATTATTTGTTTCATTGCCTCAAGATAAATAAAATTTATTTGACGCACTATTATTTTAGTATATATGTACTTTTTATTGCGAGTATATATCTTAATTATTTTATGAAGAATAGATAAAAATGTATCAGATTACATAATATGATGCATAATGATCTATATATTTAAAGATTATTGTACATTTCATTTATTGAAAAAAATATGAATAAAAATATTTTTTTCTCAAATCTATATATACGTTATAGTTCATTTAATAGTTAATAGGTGTTTATATTTTCTGTAAGAACATACTGCTATCTGTATTTACCATACATCATCCCTTTTATGAAGGAACCAAAATCATTTTTTTTATATTTTAGCATTTACGTTTCCCTCTCTTTCTAATATGTTATGACAATATTTTGAAGTGAGGAATGTACAAAATTTGAAAATCATTTCGAAGTTGAAATGCTTCAATATTCACATTTACACTTGGCTTAACAGGTAGATAAAAAAACTATCTTTACCTACACTTGTTATTATACACTTGATATGTTCCTCTTTACACACCCTCTTATCCTGTTCAAAGAGTCTTTTCTCTTTAATTCATCATTTCACGGTTGCAGTTTACGCTTATTTGCACTGCTGGAAAATAATACACTGCCCAAAGCGACAGACCGACGTATCAACTTTCTTTAAAGACTGGCAACAATGTTTGTTCAAGTATTTTAGTTTTCTGTTGACACAGTGGGGAGAAGGGAGAATGTGTTATTTTCCGAGAGTAAGCTAGAACTAATCTTTAGGCACTGTTAATGGCAGTTTACAAGCCGTTAAAAGCTGGAATTCTAAGTATTTCAGACAACATGGGTTGGTTTTTTACTTTTCAATAACCGTCATCTGACTGCCTGAGGTGCTCTTAACACATTTGGTTTATTTATTTTTTCACGTCCACATATTTAAAGAAACATAATTGTGATTATGTTATGTTTTCAATTGTTCTTTTCTGGCGACGGAAACTTGTGTTTCCCGTTGTAAGAGTGAAAACTAATATCTATCACTTTCTAAATTCTCAGATATAAATGATTATTGTGTTAGACATATTTTATTTTTATTATAATTTAATGTGTTTTATCGAAATTATATTTTTTTATTTAACATTCCAGTTACTGTAAAATATTTTTACACTTTGTTAAAAGAAGCTTGTATTTAGATTAAGAGGATATTGTTTTTTTTTTCTAAATATCTAATGTGGAATAAAATTAGCTCGATTGCCTTAAATGATTTGTGTGCAATGTTTCCATACAAAATTACTTCATTGTGAATTTTATAGATTTAAAAAATTTCAGTGTAAATTTATTAAATTGTTAATAATTTTTATCTCGTATAGATTGATTAAATAAATATTTTCATTCATAAGTTTCCCAAAAACATAATATAGAAATTTTAAATTTTACTTTAAATATGTTTAAAATACGACTGATGAATTAATTATTTCAGCTGTAACGAGTGAGAATTTTTTTAAAGATGACATCCAGTTCTTTTGTTCTGTACATTTCAATTCAATAGTTCATGATTTTAGTTCAAACGAATGAGATTATTTCTAGAGAAGGCAGCTGAATGGTTTGTCCTGTGCTCTTCAGCTCAACTGTTCATGATTTTAGAATAAACGAATAAGATTATTTGTAGAGAAGTGAACTGAATGGTTTGTGTTGTGACCTTCAATTCAGCAATTCATGATTTTAGTTCAAACCAGTGAGATTTTTTGTAGATATGTCACCCGAATGGTTTGTGCTGTGGCCTTCAGTTCAGCAATTCATGATTTTAGTTCAAACGAATGAGATTATTTGTCGAGATGGCACTTGATTGGTTTGTGCTGTGCCCTTCAGTTCAGCAATTCATGATTTTAGTTCAAACGAATGAGATTATTTGTCGAGATGGCACTTGATTGGTTTGTGCTGTGCCCTTCAGTTCAGCAATTCATGATTTTAGTTCAAACGGATGAGATTATTTGTCGAGATGGCACTTGATTGGTTTGTGCTATGCCTTTCAGTTCAGCAATTCATGATTTTAGTTCAAACGGATGAGATTATTTGTCGAGATGGCACTTGATTGGTTTGTGCTGTGCCCTTCAGTTCAACAGTTCATGATATCAATTTTCGTCTTGAGAGGGGATGTTTGTTGTAGTTCAAAATTTACTTCGTACCGTTATTACCGGTTGAATTAGCTTTCGTGTGAAAAAGGTGACGATATATAGTGACAAAACAAAATAAACTGATAAAAATCCTTAATGAATTAACGAAATGACACTAATGCGCAATTAATTTAACTCATTGGGAAAATATTATTATATACAAATGAACACACAAAGTCTCTAAATTAAATTCCATATGATACTCATTGGTAAGTGCTTAAGAATATTAAAGGCGAATAAATTTCAATATTTGATGCTACTTTTGTTAATACGATGTAATAACTGTTATTAACCTTAGATATAAATAACATTCTCTGACAAAATTTATATGTTTTTTGGATAAAAAAATATGATAATAATAACTCTCATTTACTTTTCAATAGACATGTCATCAAAGCTAAGTGGGGCACAACCGCCGTATATTCAGGCATGCTAAATTCTGATTTATTTTGGTGACGAAGAAATAATGAGATAATGACGTACTGTGACGTCTCACGATGACTAAATGCTAGGAATTCCAAAATGGATTTTTTTTATAAAATTCATATAGGTCTCCATCTCCATGGTGTAATGAAAACTAAGTTGCCACATAAACTAGAAAATCCACCAAAATACTCACTGGACTCCGAAATTGGCACAATTTTTATAATTATGAGTCCCTATTTAAATCCTAAATACATTCACTCTTAAATTTTTATTCCTTTTGGAAGAATATTTTAAGAAGAGAATTTTTACTAACCACTTAACAAGTTCTGCACGAACTCAATCTCTTTTGTTAGATCGAATATCAATCCTATTGAATGTAGATCAAAAGAGAAATACTACAAATACAGTTAACATTGATTCCCGCCTTACTTAAGCGTTTCTTTAATGATTTACTTTAAGTTGCTTTAAGAACCGCAAAATGAGATAGTGTTCATGGATTGGAACTTAATCTTAAAATACCAGATAATTTTTTTCAAAAATAATTGGACGGGAGTTACATAGAAATTCAATAAAGCTTTTACCTTGGATTTGAACTTCAATTTATTGGAGTTAAAGTAAAATAAGAAAACCTCCATATCAATAAAGCGTAATTTCGATTGGAAAAGTTTGTTATAACTACTATAATTTCTGCATAATGAAAGTCTTATTAAGAAAAGCTTTCGTGGCTTAAAATATTGTTGTAAAAAAGTAATACAGAAAGTTTTTGATGATGATAATAATATAGTAGAATTTATTTTTTACTTTTTCTATGTCCCAACTAGACTTAAAAATATTAACATTTAATCCAGGTAGAAAATTCAGTATGTGATAGGCTTGAGGAAAATTAAATGAATTTTTCATTATAAAAAATGATAAATATACCTTATGTATTCCTCTGAAATAATTATTTAAATAATTATAGTAAATATTTTATTTGAATGATTCACTAGCTTATTTTACAATTGTTATTGAGTACAAGGATTTCAATAACAAATGGAAAGTTATGAATCATGTAGAAACACATTTTACGAATGCATTTATATGAATACAAACATATTTCAAAAGTTTTTATGTCATAATTATATTGATAATAAATTTATAAATTGAGGATAACATTTACAAACCAAATAAAATTAATGTGTAATTTTATGACAATTATTAATTAAAATATTCTCATTCGTCTCACCAAATCTAGGAATGAATACTTTTAGTTAATATTTTAATATTTATTAAAATTTAATTAAAATGATACTCATTAAAAATTAAATTTTTTTCAGTTTTTTAAATTGGCGAATAAATTTCTTATTTTAAATATATGTTTGCCTGATTTTTTTTTTTCACTATGTTTCTTGATAGCATTAAATAAGCGTATGTCTATATAATTGGACAAAGAAGCACTCAGTAAAACACACCCGAAAATAAATCGATGTCAATAATTCTATTATTTATTTTATTCTGTTGAATATTTATAACCCGATTTTTTTTTCTACTCGAAACATAAACAACAGCACCAATTAAACTTGTTTATTAGGAAAGAATATAAAAACAATGTACCATAAAATTCATAAAGCAAATCAGAATTCTTCAAGGATCATTAGAAAAAAGAATAAAATTTCTCTGTACAATAATCCCTACAAAATTCATTTCTAGAGAAAAATTCGTGGGAGGCTGACTACAGGAGGCCCCACACAGTCCCAGCTGGTAACAAACCTCTAGCTGTTTAATGAATAGCATAACTGAATCGTTTTTGCATAGCAGCTATCACACAGCTATTAAAATACCATCTTCGTTTTCTGAAGGGACAAGGAGGACCCTTGCTGAAACCGGTTGTGGACTGCAGGGAGAAGTTAAGTCCTGTTCTCCACACCCGGAATGAAAGTAAACAGATTTATTTGTCATTAACTCTTCTGGATTGGCGAAGATATTGCATTTATTAATTTTAAATTATCACATCCGCAGCGCCTGGGGTTAGTTTGAGGAAGTAGACAAGACTTTTGTGTGTGACCAACAAGTAGACACGTGTACCCGGTATGGTGACGCCGTCTTCAATGTCAGTGTCCGATAAATGTCTTCTGTATCTATTTGGAGGCTTGACGTGTAGGATTGTTTCCATGAGGACAAATCGCGAGACAAAATCTGGTAGCTATTAACTGACCTCTCAAACAGGGTAGGCTAGAAAGAGCTTTAAACAATAATGAACTTCCTCTATTCTTATTTGTATATCAGAATGGAAATTTTTTGAAGAGAATACTTTTATTGTGTGTAATGTTTTCGTTAAATTGTTTAATTATCCATATGAAACTTTCAATTAGACATTAATATTTGGAGTGTTATAAATGGAAGTTAGATTTTGAAATCAATGAGATATTTTTGTTTCATTTTGATTTTAATTTACAACTGTTAGAAGAACTTAGATGAGAATTGTCAGATTTTAATTTAGAATAACTTTTTTCCCCGAAATTGCATTAAAAGCGGTATATGATATATCTTGATAAATTTCTAATTTGTAAATGAACCTGATCTTACAGCATTAAATTCTGTTATTCGATTCAATTTTATGATTTATTTAAATTGTTGTATATTTATTATTGCCTGGTATAATATGTAATTAAAACTCCATTTGAAGAATTGATTAATCAACGTCTATTTCCAAATAAAAATTTTAGTTTCTTTATGAATTAAACTAAAATTTTGGAATTGTAAAGAAATACCAGCGACTTTGTTAGTTTGCATCTCACCAGCATTAACTATAAATAATTATACAGAATCAGATAATATTTCTCAAAGGAAATTAATAAGATATAGTTCTCATTTTCCTTGGAATTAAAAATTTTGATTAGTTATGAGCACTTTATTTTTAAAGAATTCGCATAAGAGGAAACAGTTATATTTTGAATAAAAATGCGAAAGGATTCAATGTTTCCATTCAAATAATTTATTCAATATATATATATATATATATATATATATATATATATATATATATATATATATATATATATATATATATATATATATATATATATCTTTTACATATATATATGTATATAATCTAAATGTAAAAGAGAAAAGATGGTCATCGATAATATTTCTTGGATAGCTATATATATAATTTTTCAGAAAGAAATTGAATAAATAATGAATGATATTATCAAAGAAAGAAACAAGGAAAATGGTATTCTTTCATTGACCTTGCGTTTTACAATAATCAATTCAGTTATTTCTCTTTTAAAGATGAAGCATGATTTTACCATCTGAAGAAATATGCGTATTAAATGCTCTGCATTTGTGGAATCGGAATAGGATCATTTATTAACTCAATTAAATCCTGTAATTTGACATTGATTGAATCAGCAAAACACTGTAAATCTCTGAAAAAATATTCAGTCAAATTATCATTGCTATTCATAATTTCAAAAACATTGATGGTCATAGAATATTTACTTGATATGATCTTATAATCATGTAAAAATTATGATCTTCCAATTTATGAAATGTATGTTTGAAGATACGATTTTCCCTTTGATATCCAATGCCTGTTTGTAGGCTAAGGTGTCTAAAAACGTATTTAATCAAAGCATCAACTGAAAATGTTTATTAATTTCTTCAAACTAATTACAAAAAATTTTCTTTCGATGACAAGATGTTGATTATCCTCCTGTATAATTAATTATTTCTTAGATATAAGAATTCCTTAAATGGCTTTAGTTTCTCGAAATTAAGTGCTTGAGTCATTGATTCGTTCAGTTTCTCAAGGGAACAAAGTCAATGATAAGAAAAATTTATTCGTTACATCTTGAGCAACGAATTATTTAAATAACATCACTTTGCCACTATGAGCTATAGAAACCTAGCAATTTGTACCACTCTGAAAATCAGCTCGCAGCTCTCGTTAATTTAAATCATGATTCATTTTTACAAGGAATTTTTTTCAATACGTCAAATTACAATTGATAAATTCAATCACATGATTTTGTTAATATTATATGAGTTAAACTTCTCGTATCATGCTTCATCAACGATATGTTTCGTAACGCTATTTTACCAAATAATTATTAAAGAACTCATGCTGACCATAGGTATTACTCGATGCATTATTAGTTGCCTGTTAATAATGATTTTTCTATGCAATTAACGTTTGTTGAATAATAAATATGAGCAATCAGTTAGTATTGTACAGCAGGTGATTCCAGAAACTATATATCTTTGGTATAATATTGAATGAATAGAAAAATGGGGATTCACTTGAACATTTCTGAAACTAAAAGCTTTATGCTGTTTTAACTAGCACATTCCTATATTAGCTACTTTCAATTGAGCTGCATTGAAATATCTGTAAGCTCTTTACACAAAAAGAGTCTCTAATTTTTCAAGTACACCTATCCAACAGGTGATCTGCACTTTTGTTCGGGAGTTCCATTGAAACTGATATCATCTCTACCCAAAATAATTTTTTGACAATTATATACATAAATACGTTTTTACAGTCTTCCCTGATAATACAAATAATGAAGTATTTGATCAAAGAATGAGCCATTTCACATTACAATGTTATCACTTTGTTATAGCAAAATTTTACTATTAAACTATAGTTTCATATTGTGGTGTGGTATAGTATTTTAAGAAGGAGATGCAAATTAATGTATGACAACTTTTTCTCTTGGCGTATAATATAAGCATTATCTTTCAAAGTTTTTGGAGTTTCTTCAATCCTTTCCAATATTAGAATGTTGAAGACAGGGACAAGATAAATGAAAACATTTATTGATATTAATAAATACATTGTAAATTGAATTGTTTCTTTTTAAAACACGCTATTAGTTATTGAAAAATAATACTCAAAAGTTAAGAATAACATTAATATATTCTTTAGAATATCAAAAGAGCAAATTTCCTAAGCAATTCTGAATTACTTTTAAATTTACAAAATGATAATTTCAAATGAATCGAACCTTGATAGAATCAAACTTAGAAATATTATAAAATCTTTCGTAAGGAACAATTAGAAAAGCAAATGAATTTAAAGGTATGTAGAATGATTAGTTCTGTATAAATTAATCTTAATTTCTTAAATTCCAAACATTATCTTATTTAACTGAGCTTTGACATTTGTCTAATTAAAAGACTAATAACGAAAGTAAATTCTCTCCACTCTAAATCAAGTTTTAAATTGAAGTTTGCAATATTTGATCCTTAACACAGCATCAAATTCTGAAATCCTATCAAGACAATCGTTAAAAGCAATCTGAAAAGCGATTGGATTAAAATATTTCTATCGAATGCAATTAGACCAGTGTCTAACAAAACTATAAATTTAGAGGAAACAGTCGCTTAAATTCCAAACCTTATCTTGTTTTATTGAGCTTTGTCATTTGCGTTAATTGAGAGTCTAATAATCCACACCATTGTAAATAATCTTTTCAAGAAATCAAGTCCCAAATTAATGTTTGCAGTTCAGAACCATGTTTTGTAAAAACTAAAATGATTTAAATAGTCACAGGAGCAACATTTAATGAAATTTAGACAGATAAAGAGAGTCTATGTAGATTTCCAATGAAAGAGTTAATTCAGGATAAGACAAGACATTAATGCTGTAAATAAACGCTTGTGTGCGTTTATTATTAGACAGATCCAATATTAGACAGTAGCATAAATAATAATCACATAATCTTATAAGAATAGCAATAATAAATTATGCAATAAACATGAACAATTATTGATTATGATTAACATTAATAATATCATCATTTACATATCATGTATTTAAAAGAAAATTGTTTACTAATAACTAAGAATAATAAACGAATAATAGAGAAATTACTGATAAATTAAACTGTTGTAATTAAAAACATCAAAATAATAATGAGATGTATTAAGATTATATTACCACTACAAAAGGGTATTTGTTATATTATTATGTATGTATTAAACAAGGGTAAAATAATTATTTTCAGTCATGGAACGCAGTATATATCTTTACTGCTGTAGTATGAATTACATATTTAATGCAAAATATTTTATTTAACTATCTAGTAACTATTTCAATATACAATATAGATTTTTAATACTTGAAATATTTTTCTAAAATTCTTTATGTTGTATAATCCACATTTATTTTCATAGAAATGCTTAATAAACTAAACCATTAAATGTTTGTTTAGTTATTCTTTATTATTATACTCGTATTGTTATTATCTATAAGAAGCATTATTTATTAAACCGTAAAAAATTAGTAAATGAATTCAAACGCACAAATATTTTAATTTTTTAATATGAATAACATTCCATAATACATTTTTTATAAGGAAAATGTATTGAGCTTGTATTTTTAATTTCTTTATGTAATCATATTATTTTCCATTAAAAGTTATTTCCTAAAACTTATTTAACTTGAATTTTAAACTACAAGTGTTGTTGCTTATAACATAGCAAAGCTCACTACATCATTATTTCAGTTTATGGACAAAGATATCATAAATTCAACAACGTACACTTTCTCTTTCGGAAACAAATTATCTGATACTTGTGATCACAAACTTAGGTCAATTTCCAAGAAAGAAAAATTATCTGTCCACGAAACATTTTTTTTGTTGTTGTTGTTTCTTTTCGTAGCACAAACAAATCCCAAAACAAAACAGGAGACAAAATGCGGTTGATTCAAAAATAAGAAGTAACTATTACTTTTTTGGGCGTTCAGAACGTTAGATGTTCGAGAGTTTTATTTTGATCCTGTTATTTCTTGAGAAGATTAAGTGCACTAGACCTACCTTCCTATTATCCAGAGCTGCAACATTCCCAACGCCTAATGGTCCCCTGGCATCAGGAGAAACAAAGGCATTGAATTTGTGTTGCAATCAATCACAAGGTTTCCGAAACTCTACGAAAGTTTCACAGTTTACCTCTACCACAATTTCAGAAAAATTTTTCTTTATTATTAGAGCAAGATCTAATCTTAGTCTGTGCCCACATTGAGACAAAGAGTATTATATAATAGGATAATTAACAATAAATATTATATATTAAATTTATGACAAATAATAAGCAATATTGAAAACAATGCTATCGAAAATATTTCTTTGATGGTTTGATCAAACGAGGTTTTCATATCATCAATTTTTCTTCGCATTTTCAGTAAAGGTAATTTTATATACAACAAGATTTTGAAATTAAAAATTATATCTCTCAAAGAAAATTTGGGTTCACTGTCCATTGCTTTAGACATGTTATTTGGAAGTAACAAAAATTAATAAATATACCAATATTGAATTTAAACTGATGAATTTATTATATAAAATGAAAAAGGCAATAGGAAAATATGCTAAGATACGTTTTCAATTTTTACATTTTCACTCACACCAATATTTGGTACTTACTACTGTCCTTACTATTTTGTTGACTAAATTTAGAATGAATGTTGTTTTAAAATACTTGTTATAAACTGGAAAATTATCAAATAAATGTTTTCCAATTTATAATAATTCTTGTAAAATAACTATCGTTATACAATTACTTATGTAGATAATTGATACAATTTATGCATGTAAATAAAACACAGTCAGACAATACTTAAACTTCATGGCTTAAAAATTAAATAATTATTTGCACATTTTCAATAGTTACTTCTAAATGTTAATACATTTATTAAATATTTCTAGATAGTAATGAAATCATTAAATATTATTAAATATTAATATATTCATTCTGTTTTGCTGTTTTAATATTGATTAAATTGATTTATGAAGTTTAGTTTTCTTGAAATCAACAATCATTTCATATAAAATTATTTTTAAATATCATAAATCAAAAATACTTTCTGTTATTATTGAAATAATGATGAAAAAAAATTTAATACAAAACTAAATCATTTATATGACCTTATAAAAAATTAATAAAACATTAAAATTATTTATTGTACTGTGAATTCTGGAAAACTTACTATCATATTATTGAAAATTGCAAGTTTAATATTTTAGTGACTTGAGTATTTTTCAATACCAATATTTATCTGTAACCTAGATTAGCTGTAGAAATATTTTAGTAGTGGATATTTTGTCAGTTAACTTCCAAGGAATTACAAACCTAACTAACTTGAGTTGATAGAAATCTGCCTTTCAGCTGGACAGCTCTTTGGTTTCTCTCTCACTTTAAAAATGAATGTAATAATAGTTCAAGATTTTTATTAAATTGTAGTTCCTAATAAGACCTCATAAACCGAATAAGACCTCGCCTGCAAAAATTATTCATAGAGCATATTTTATTCTAATATTTCATATCAGAATAAATAGTTTACGATTTAGATTCAATGCAATGTTGATTTTCTCCAGTTCACTCCCCAAAAGAGAATATTAAAGTCATCAAAGTATCATATAAATTATGAAAAAGGCACATTATTTTAATTTTGTTAAAAATGCTATAAAATATACAAATTATTTTCATTTAATTTAAAATATCTGCTTTAGATTTCAAAAATATTTTAGTTGAAAGCAAACAATTCGGTCTTCTAAGTGCCTTTAGGTATCATTCTTAAGAAATGAAGCTTTTTATAAAGAGCAATTACATTCATCACTTTTGTTTGCAATGACTAATACCATTTTGCCCATTATAAAGCTAGAAAAAATTTCTTCTATTTCCCCTTTTCAGAGTTTGATTTCTGTCTGAGTGTTTTAGTGAAAAGAGCAGTTATCAAAACGTTTCATTTACCTTGGAACGTTTAAAGCGTCTACACATTCTTCTAAAACAGTCCGTTTTCTGTGTGCCTGCTGCTTAATGATCTCTTTAAGATAAGACAGAAAAGAAATAACTTCTTTGACACACAATGATAAGGACATTTCTTTTTTCTTTTCCTTCATTACATTCTCTTTTATTTCCTCGATAGGGGGGAAGTTCTCTGTTTCAACGTGATTTTGTTTACTCCAGGACCTTTTCTTTGTTTCTTTTCCACACCGAGGTGCGTGATCTGGACGTACTTCGAAGATCGACTGTAGAAATAGCCCCAGGGTGTACGCTAGTACAAGAGTCAATTATTGTTATTACTTTTCTGGAATTAAACTGTAATGAAGTCATTCTGTTTCCCGTATTCTTTCGTTGTGTAGACATTAATTTAAAAGTTATATGACAAGGGAATTTTGTTTTATACCTTTAGAAAGAAAATGTGTATTGTCCATTGTTGGTGCTTTTCCATTTTCAGCCAGGTACGAGCTGTCAAATAAAAATCAATGTGTATCCAGGCCATCTCAGAACAATATTTATACTCTTTTAAAAGTTAATAAGAGAATTACTTTCTCATTCTTTATATCTTTTGTTTAAATGTATGTGTTAATAAGAAAAGAGTTGAAATGTAGAAAATGTTTCAAGTATATTTCGACGTTGTATTTTATTCCAATTCTAATTATACAGCGTGAATAATTGCTTTCGTTCCTATTTTGAAGCAAAAGTGGTGCATGTCAAAGATTGTATTTAATTTTCCATTTATATTTCATGATATGACGTTAAAATAAAATTTTCCACTAACATAGTATAAACATAATTATGAAACGTCATACATTATTTATAGGCAATTATTTATATTCGTTTTTTATTATCGACTTAGTTTATTAGGAAAGAGCCATAATTTGTAATAATTTAATTGGCTATGATCCTTTTAATTTCTTATGTTGATAATTATTATGAATTATTGCATATAAATTATGTTATGACAGATATTTTTTAACATTTTAGATTATTCGCATCAAGAAATTATATATAATTCAAGGTCATAACTTGTTACTTAGTTCCGCTCTTCTGCACTTTAATAAATATCTCAATTTTTAAATTTTTTTATGCCATTTAATGTGCAAAACTTTTATTTATTGACTTTGCATAAATTCAGATTTTATTTTAACATGACATAAATATAGGGAAAGATTTAACTTATTAATTGAACCGTTATTAACATAATCAATTCGCTTAAACAATAAATGTTTAATTACTTTAACCGATGTAATTGATATTACATTTGTTAATTTATATATTTGAGTGTTGATTTATTTTTTAATTTAAGGTTGATATAGTACTGATAAAAATATTGGGCAGAGAGAAAATAATCATCGAAACAAATCTTTTATCAGCAATTTATAAACCATCATGTTAAAGGGGTGTTGATGACAAAGTATAATCACATATTTTATAACAATCATTTCATCTTATTTTATTAAAGTAAATCCTGTCGACTAGATTATGAGCCATATAAAATTAAAAGTCTAACAACAATTGCTGTTTTCACTTGACCCTTGTTTCAACCATGAGTAAAAGTGAATAAAACGGATCCAATAAAATAATCTTTCAAAACTAAATGGCGTAACTGTATAGATTGTGAATGAATAAAATAAGTATTTACACACTTGTTTACGTATAAATCTCAGATAATCAAGACACACAGTTAGAAATTACAAAGTCGCTTAACATTATAATAAAATTTGAAAGCAAACGTAGCTTCTTTTTGAATTTTTATATTTCGATTCGGGAAACTATTAGAGAAATATACATATAAATAGTCTATTTATACTTTTAATATTCATTTCAATATAAATATTTATAGCATTCTTGAAATTTCATTTTTTTCCTATGCACAGTTTTTAATGTCATAGAAAGATGCAATAATATATGTGTTTGCAATAATATATGCAATAACATAAAATACATGAATGTTTATTTATTATTACAAATATTTTTGCATTAGGAAAAAAATTGAGATTTAAGAGATTCGTAAGAGTAGGGAAAATTTGCTGATTAAACTCAGAAATGTGCTCATGGAGAATATGGGATTTGCTATGTTTTATGAATAAACTTGCTCATAGATTGCTTACGATTATTAAAATTAAGTTTACTGATACAGTGAAGATAATGCTATGAATGAACAAACAGTGAAGGTAGTGCTATGAATGAACATACAGTGGAGATAGTGCTATGAATGAACCTACAGTAGAGATAGTGCTATGAATGAACATACAGTGAAGATAGTGCTATGAATGAACATACAGTGAAGATAGTGCTATGAATGAACATACAGTGAAGACAGTGCTATGAATAAACATACAGACTGGCACTAGTTTCATATATTTAGCTCTGCAAATTAAAGCCAGTGAAGCAGACATGCAGAAGGAACTCACTGATTTCTGCATGCCCAAACCCCGGACTTTTATATCAGAGGGATTTCACAGCTGAAGATACTTTGTCAGACGGTGGGGATCTATGGTAATTACTATGAAAATTCACAAGAGGCTACACTTTCAGTAAATCATTTTATTTATGGCCATTAAATAAGACCATACATTAATTAACCCATGCAATTTAAAAAATAAAAAATTAGCATTTTATTAAGAAGCTAGGTGACCAGGTTACTTAGCACAGATCCAAGGGTCGATTCTCGTACTATCCAAGGGTCGATACTGGACAAGGTGACTGAGCCTTTTATTTCTGCATTGGGTCACTAAATTGAGCACCAAACATGTTTGGGAATTAAAGATTGGTGGGAGAGGGTTAGCGTTAGGCTGATGACCACCTAACTAGGACATATGCCTTCACCCCGGGCCTTCGGTTAAGAAAACATATATGGACACTGTAGGCTTTGGTCCACACTGTCACGCCACAAGTTTAATTCATTTCAATCCGACAAATTTTATTTAAATTCGAAACTAGGTAAGCTACAAAATATTTCTTAACAACAATTTTTACTGTTCATTTAATATCACAAAAGTGCTTCCAAATAAGCATTTTAAAGCAACAATATAAATACAGTAACAAAAAGATTGTGATTCAGCGAAAATTATTCATCAAAATAGTAAACATAACAATATCTAGAATAGAAAATTTTCAATCAATTCTTTAATGAAGAATTCTTGATAGACATGACCAAGTAAAACGCTAATGTAAAATTAAACATTGTTTGTATGATTTATAAAACGTATTGCATTTTAAACCACTTGAAGAAATCAAAAGAAAAATGAGCTGTAATGCCTTTTCGAAAGAGAATAGACTTTTAAATTTTTCAGAGACAAATACATCAGGAAATACTTGCTCGGCAACTGTACAGAATCATCTCCAAGTTGCAGTCAAATATCCTTGACCTCGATAGATTCATTTGTTTTTAATGATCGCTATTTAGCGTTAATGACTCTATTCAGTTCTGAAAGCAGAACTTAAAGAGAAAAGTAAAAGAGTACTATTACAAAAGACATTTCCTTCTTTTTCTCGGAAGCACTGAAGCGATCATTGACCAAATGTCTACTTAGACATCTTTACAACCGTAACTTTAACGGGGAAACCAAGTACACGACAGTGTCACACACTTCTGGTTATATTTATTGTTATCTAATACGAAATGAAATGAGATATTTATTTTTGATAGGATGTTTCAAGTTTCAAAAACATATTAACTTTTACAATTTTTGAAAATGTAAAATAAATATCAGGGTAGATTTTGAAACAAATTTATACATATTTTTGTTCTTACAATTTCCCTTAAACGTCACTAACTTTAAATGAATAAGTGTGTCAAAGGGTTGATCGTAACGTATTTATTAAACATTTGGTGCACGCTGGAGTTTGGTAATAACATCCTTAGTGCACCGAACATACTCAGCTCATTTTGGATATAAATTAATACTTATATGTGAAATATTGATTGGACTTTTGACAAGTGAACAGGATATTGGATAATTTATTCATTTACTCTTATGTGTGCTTAAATCCAATTATTTGATTTGTGATATATGTATATGTATATATATATATATGTATATATATATATATATATATATATATATATATATATATATATATATATATATATATATATATATATATATATATATATATATATATATATATATATTATATATTAAAATCCATATCTAATTAATGTTTCATAAATTAAATCTCTTTCCTTTTATGTATTATAACATCAAAACAATGACGTTGGTAACATCATGGTTTTTTATGTATATATGTAAAATATGATCTTCTTTAAAGAGAAGAGAGCTAAAATATTATTTATCTTGCAGAAATGTTGAAAAAGCGGGATTACTGCCTACCTCATACTCCAAACTATGCGACTGAATAATAAAGTACCATCCCTTTTCCTTTTGGTTTTAAGTCTACAGCATGATTTAAGAAATCCAAAGATCTGACTTGAAATGGATGAATGCGAAAATAAATAATCTTACCCAGCACTGTTGACAAGAATATCTTCTCTGACTGGTTTTTACTCTTGTATGTATGAAAGTATGCATTAATGAAAGGTAGTATACAGTGTAAAATGTACCTGATACTTTTTTCGTTTGCATCTGTGTTAGTTGTTTTCATTCCTTTCTGTCTTTTAATATCATCATTCCATTTAAATATTTGACAGAGAAGATATTAGTAATTTATCTAAGGAAAAATTTGAGTAATAACTTTGATTCTATAGTTGCTAAATTGGTAAAAAGAAAATATTTATTACTAAAAAGATAACATTATCTACAATATTTTAGCAAACCCAAAAGCCTTTGTTTGTATTGAGAATTTGACTTTCATACGTATAAAATGAAAATTTTATACCTATTAAATTTTCCTTTTATTAATAAAAATATTTAAATTTTTTGTTATTTTAGTAAAATAATAGTATTTAATTTCAATAAAATAGCTTTTTATACATTTAAAATAAAAATGAAATTTTTTTCTAAAAATAATTTAATAGATCTCTGTTAAAATATAAACATTCATGTAAAAGCAGAAATATAAATTTATACAGATCTCCTTACATTTTGTTAATAATATCCATGTCAAATTTTCAAAAACATATCATGCAACCAGGCAATTACAGCAAGTATAATTATTTGACTTTGAAAAATAAAAAAATATTGTAGCGAATCAATAATAAAAAATAAAAAGTTCTAAAGCTAAGTTTCTAAAGAAAAACAGCTCCAAATGATGTATGATAAGGGATTACTTTTATATTTTCTGCATTAAAAAACGAAATAAATACCATTCAGACTATATTAAATGAAATTATATCGGATAATAATTTTTAACATATTTTGTAATATTTTTTCATACAAAATATTATTTAAAAGAGTAAGAATTTCAAAACTAAAATTAATTATTTAACAAATTGATTCCTTATTTTTTAAGAATAAACTCAAGTGGTTTTTTATGAACACACACACACAAGTATAAAAATTGAACTATTCATAAATTAAATTTTTGAACTATTACTAAAGATATGATTTATTTATACAGTCTAGTCATTAGCATGCAATTTTCGAAAATTCATTCTCATCGTTCCCATAAAATCGTTTCCTATACATTTAAATTTATTTCACTCAGAATAATATTAAGTACTTTGCTACTTTATTGATTCGCCTGATTAAGCTTTGTTTTGTTGTAATATATAATACTTTAATTATATTTATTTATTTCTATATATATTTTAAATTCAAAATGTAGATCATTTTAAAGTATGTTAAAAAAATCATGTAATTTATCTTAAATCAAGCAAACTTTGTCGATTTATTGAGTATATTGTATGCTATTACATCAAAGACAACTTCTATGGAACAGAAACAGATCAGTAGAAACATTTACGATTCTATTATTCATAGAAAAAGGCATAAGTAATTTGATTTCTTTAAAGAGAGTATCTCAAAAATGTTATTAATCTTACAAGAATGTTGAAAATGTTGAATTCCGAAAAATTCTTTAGCATCAAGCTCTAAACTATAGGACAGAATACCGTAGCCCCCCGGCTTAAAATCTTCAGTATGACTTAAAAAAAAAAAAAATAGAAAAAAAGACATATCGACCTTACATGAAATGGAAGAATATATATATATAAAAAAGTAAGTTTACTAAACATAGGTTCGAATACTTTTTCTGTTTTACTTTTGCTTTCTTATGCATGAAAGTATGCATTAGTGAAAGGTAGTATGTTGTATAAAAATTTATACGACGTTTTTTGTGTGTGTGTTTGTATCTACGTTTGATACTGTGCGAGTCGTCTTTTTTCCATCAAACATCTCAACTCCACCGGAGGGTCTAATCGATAAGATGGAGTTGTATTAAGAATTTAGCTATGAAAGAAATTGTGTTATTTCTTAGATTGATTACATTTAGTAAATTGGCCCTGTTTGAGCAGATCACTGTAACCGCAACCGCAGCAGCTCTTATTCGTATAAAATTTTTTCTTTTTTACATAGGAACTCAAAAAAGATGTCATACATACCTAGAAAGATGTAAAGTAATTTATGAAGAAAACTAATAAAATAATTACAATAATCATTAATTGAATTGACAAAATATTTATCTTTTTAATTACGTAATTAATATTGTATTTTAAATTCTTAAAAATTTACATAAGACTATATACATAACTCGAAAATGTAAAGACTGCTAAATTAAGGAAAATTATTGTGCAAAATTGATGATAAGTGCAGATTAGGATAACAAAATAAGCTGAAAGATTTGTTCGATTTTTTTTATAATTATTTCAAAGTATTTGTTTACTAAAGTGCAACTAACGTGCATTTTTTACCATTATAATTTACATTAAGTGAAAGTTAAACATAATTTCTGATTTTTATATCATGAAAAATATCAGAAGTTGCGTCAAAAGAGGTAGAATTTTGGCATCGAATACAAGTTCCAAATAATAAATCGATGTTCAAATCTTGAGATCATCCACGAATGGTTATTTTATAAGGAACATCAGAGTTGGATACATTTATGTAATAACTTCTGCTGTTATTAAAAAATTGAATTTTCTTAAGCGATTACAGATTTTTTTAAGTGTTTGTAATAATTATTAACTTAATCAAAAAAGCATATTTAAAGTGGTTGTCATGTTAAAAATTGATTGAATTGCCATTAAAAATAGATTGTAATTCGTGGGACCTAATAAATAAATGCTCTTATAGATTCTATAGAACATTATAACTAAATAAAATTATATTTTTAAATGAAATATTTATTTGTTGTTGTCTAGTGTCAGCTAGGATGACAATATGGGGTGCGCTGCTCCACTTTTTCAAATGAACCATAATTTGGTAAGGAGTCCGAATTTCACAGTTCACACATGCCATAAGTACCCGTGTATAGGGCAACCATTCACAATCATTCATACAAGAAAAGGATAATGATAGGAGATAGACAGAAGGTACAGTCATGCCCTAATCGGGATTCGAACCCAGGATCTCTCTATCCACAAACAAACACGCTGACCACTCGGAATTATTTATATAAAAATATCAATTAAAAAGTGTGTACAATTTCTTATATTGTTAAATCTGTGGTGATTGAGCTTGTTCAAGTTAGGTCGATTGCATTAGAAACTCTCTGAAATAAATAAATCAGAAAAAAAATAATAAATTCAAATAATTTTAAAAATAAATCTTTATTTTGAATGAATAAATTTTAGTATAAAAAGTGTAACAAGACAAAATTTATGCTATATAACTGCTTGAATATTATTAATATATATTCTTCTGTATGCTTGTTTTTTTTTTAATTAAGGAAAGTAAAATGTTTTGATGAATATGTAACAATAAGAATAAATACTGGCATATTGCAGTTAAATTTTCATAAAGAAATTTAACCATCATTGCATTTTATAATGACGCTTATTTATTTCGGCACATTAAATGTTTTATTTGAAGCATAAGAAGTGCCTTTAAAATGTTTTCAGAAATAAAAAATAAGGCTCGTTTTTAATTTAAGACGTTGTTTTGAATTTTTTTTAAGATCAATCGCTTAAATATCGACATAAAAATATGAAGTTGTTTTTTTTTAATTTAAGGGAATCTATAGTCATGCAATTATTTTCTAAAAAATAGTCTTCTCGCACTATAATAATGATGTTTACAATCTATAAAAGAAAGTAAACAACTTGGAATAGCAAATTATGAAAAAGAAAAAAAAAACTCACAAATCATATTTGAATTTTGAATACGACTGACACTAAGACTAAATAATACAAAACTGACTAAATACATTTTAAAAATTTCTTGGAAATATTAAAAATATATGTATGCAATTAAATTTTAAGTTTTGTAGTTAAAAGTGTAAAAAGTAATAATATTAATATTTAAAAATGTTTTCTGAATACGTTTTCAACAAATTCAAATTTATTCTGAAGTGTAAATATTGGAAAAATATTGAAAATGTTTTAGTCTAGTATATATTGTAATTGTAAATGATGTATTTTATATTAGCCTATGTCCGTTTCTGCAATACAACCACTAATAAGTAATGCGGATCTGGTGAAGATTCAAGTATCCATTAGTTCGGCAATAAATTTAATGATAAATATTGCCAACAAACTTTAATTTTTGGTAACCCTGGTATTATCAGCGCTTTAATTAACGAAGTTTTAGTGTTGCTATGCTTTTAGTCACATTTTGGTGCCTTTCTTGGCTTTAAAAAATCACGAAAAAATCAAGTGTTCAAATCAAACTTTTGCTAATAATGCATTGTATGTAATTTAAAGTAACTGATTGTCTAAGTTGTAAAAAGAGAAAAAAAAGAGAAAGAAAAACTTTTATTGTTATGACTCTAGTTAAAAACTTGCGAGAAACTGAGCATATATACAATTTTCCGAAATATTTTAGCTACGTATTAATCAAATATAAATGTTGTTATAAAATAACTCTGATTATATTGGAATTTAAGTTTCACTCTTAAGATTAAATATAAATATAATAGTACTATCAATAATAACATAAATAATATTTTAACTATATTTTCAAAATTATGCATATTTTAAATTTGTTCGATTGTATAAATACTGTAAGTTATAGATGGTGTATTTTATTATTCTACATATATATTGTAATTTATCACTGTGATCTTTTATATTAACTGATGTTGATTAAAATACCTTGAATATAAACACTGATTGAAAACTTATTTCGTATAATTTATATATATATATATATATATATATATATATTTAATATATATATATATATATATATATATATATATATATATATATATATATATATATATATATATATATATATATATATATATATATATATATATATATATATATATATATATATATTATATATATATATTTATATTTATATTTATATTATAATATATATATATATATATATATATATATATATATATATATATATATATATATATATATATATATATATATATATATATATATATTGGTGACAAAACCTACAGACATTAACTTTTATCTTTTATCATGGCTTGTTAAAAATAAGCTAGAAACCAAATAACAGGTACACCTTTCAGAATTATTTTAATATAAATATTAGTTTATGTGAATACCGCTATCATATAACAACTCATCTCATTGGGTTTAAGTGTCAATATGAAGACTAAATTTTGAATGACCATTGACAACTATATCTACCTTTTATTTACCAAACCAATTCGTAACTTTATACTTCCGGTGTAATGATTTTCCAATTGGTAGGCAGGCAAGTGAACGCCACTTTTCCGCCAGGCACACCCCCTTTCTCAGCTGCCACGGCGGTGTGCAGCGCGGGTCACTTGAATGCTTGTGTTAAATCCGAGGGGCCAATCTTCGAAGATGGTGTTTGCCCAGATTGCAATATTGATCAGAATCTGTCTACACACATACCATACACGCGAGAACCCTGAGCTGGAATAGGGGAGAGCTGCGGATATTGAGTAGCACGTGATATCCCCTGCAATGTCATCCATAGCCAGGGTGGAATAATACTCGGACGTGGAGACGATTGTCCGGCTAAATCGTAAGCAAAGGATTGCGCGCAGAGGCTGGATTAAGGACAGGAGGATATAGATTGCACTAAGGAGAATGTGACATACACAAAGGGGAACGTGATTTCCGTGGAGACTCCTTGCGAATTACACTGTGCTGTCCCCCTTTCTGAACCCCCCGAAGAAGTTCTACGTAATTGTGATGTGGAAAAGGGAGGGAAAGGATATCACCCGAAATATCTTCGATCTGATGCGGTTACTTAACTCTATTGAATTATATACGCCTTCCATCGCTTTTCGCTTATATTGAGTAGGAGACAAACGCACACTAGAGAATAAGTCATAACCTCTCTAAATTAAACTCTGCAGACTTGGTATACCTTAAAACTCTTGCAACTTTACTGAGTGATATCGACTAAATTCACTTTTTCAATATAGTTTTGATAAAATTTAAATGAATGTTTGTTTTACAATTTATTTTAATGGAGATAATGAGTTTGAACTAGCCATAACCGTTATAAATTTAACTTTGTTGAATAGGTGTAGTTCATAATTATTGTTGTTTTTATTAAATCCTATGCAACAAATTTATTTTTAAATAAAATTTTGAGGAAATTTATAGTAAATATTAACTTTAGAACACATTTTTATAAGAACAACGGATTTGAATCAGCTATAATCATTCGAAATTATATTCTATTTATTGGTGTATTTTAAATTTTTGAATATTGCCTTTTAAATTTGCTTTTAAAATAAGTTTTTGATGTAATTTAACTAAAATTTTATTCTTAAAATATTTTATAAAGTTCTTTATAACCTCACAGAAAGAATATGCATTTGGAATATTGTAATTAATATGCCAACTTTTTAACATTTTGTTTTCCTTTTTCAAAGTTAATTTTTTTTTAATTTAAAAGTTATTCAAACCAATATATAAGACAAATCATTTCCTAGAAATGAATTACTTTAAAAATCGTAAAAAAACAAAACTCATTTTCAGGGAAAGAATATTATTAAATCTTAAAGTTTATTATAAAAGTATGTAAAGAAATGGCATTTTCAAAATTTTTATTTTATTTTATTTATTTTAAACAATTCCATTTTTTTACTTAAATTTTTAAAGCAAGGGAATTTTTGTATTCAGATTTATAGTGAAATGTATATTGAATTTTTTTTATTTTTAAAATTGTTTAGCTTGCAGTAATTGCACTTTTTAATGACGTTTTTTCAAATAATATATTTTATTAGCTTCTGTGAAGTATACAAGAGGAAGATTTGTTGTTTAAAATTACTACTTTACAAAGTATGTAAAATCGAAAAAAAACTGCGCAAAGGTTATTAAATTTTAAACACAAAAAATATTTAAAATTACATATTTGTAACATTTGAATTACACACAATTAATTCTATATGGTCAGTATGAATAAATAATCATTCATTTATATAATACATTTTTAATATATAGCTAAAGATTTTAAGAAAACAATTTAAGCCTAAAATTCTTAATAAATACTAGTCTTGAGAGTAGATTAAATAACAAAAGTTTATTTTTAAAAAAAGTTGTTTCATTTAAATAAAAAGATTACAATGACTTAAATTATGAGAATTATAGTAAAGCTTGATAAAAGATAGGAACTAAAATTAAATTTTCTGAACTTCTTGTCTAAATTTAGCTATTTCACAATGAAACTATACATTTAATGATTTAGCATATAGTCAAATGTTTTTATTTTATTCTATAATTGAATGATATTCTAAAATCTCATTTTGTTAATGAATAAAAAGTGTCATAAATTTATTGCAATATAGATGCGAGAATTACTAATAAAGTGTTATTTTTAAATTAAAATGTTTATTTCATTTTTTTTAATTTTCTTTTACTGTTCAAATTATTATTTTTTTAAGAAATATAATGTGAAAATCAAATATTTAAAATTATTCAAAAGTAGTAATATACTAATTAATATTTTGAATGAAAAATAAATTAAAAATGTATTCCTAAGTTCATCACCTAATTGAATTAAAATTAATTGCAGAATTTCAGTTACTTCGATTTATTATTCTTACACATGTGTATTCTTCAAGTGTTATATTGATCTCAATATTTTTTAAACTAATAAAGAAAAATGATTTGTTGAGGAAATTCCCGATATTAACAATTACTCCAATATTTGAACCAACTTTTCTATAGCTGTAGTTTCAAATTATGCGAGGTTCAGTCTGGACTTTGAGCAACTTTTTATTTTTTATCATATATCTTCACGAAAGTATTTTAACATTATCAAAAACAAATTCTTGAGGTCAAAAGACCTTCTCACCTTCATCGATTAAAGTAGCTATTCATTGAAACGCATGAATCTTCATCAGTAACCAAGCGTGGAAACTGGTTTCTGGTGGTATTGAATGATTGTCATAGGAAAAATCCGAACTCTATACCAATAGATTAATCTGCTTCGAGTCATTTTTTTGTTCTAAAGCAAGCGATTATTACACGTTAACATAATCGGTAGAGAACGATTATACTCGATCACTTCTGCCCTCTAGTGGCGGTGGCGCTGCAAATTACAAGACAGAATGCAACAGGAAAGCGTTATAAGGGGAAAGAAATACATCTTGATCTTGAAGTCTCATAGAAATGAAAAACATGTGTTTCCAGACTACCATTTTCACACTTCTTGAATTAAACATGACAGATTTTATCCTGGCACATTGCTTGGTTTGGTAAAAAGAATCCTCTTAAAATAATAGGTCTGAATGTTTCCATAAAAAGACTATGGAATATGAATCATTTAAAAAGAGTTTTCAGCTGCAATACGAAGTTCTCCTTCTATTCAAAAAATTGACAGCTATTCTATGTTAAACCGAAGAATATCTTGTTGCTGTTTTCTTGACTGAATAACTTTTTAATATTAGTGACAAATCATTTAACACTGCAGTATAATAAAATGAATACTTTTAGCCTATTTACAATTAATGGTTAATACATACGAATATTATTTATTAAATAATAAAAAGCTTAGATTGTAAATAATAAGTTCTAATTTGGAATTTTCTGAATAATTTTCAGTTGAAAGCGCAGAATAATTGCATTTGTAGAAATTTTATTACTTTCCAAAATATTTTTAACATATAAAACTAATAAAAGTTAAAAAAAAAAACTTGAAGTAAATAAATATAAATCTGCCTACATTATAAAACGAGTGCAATTTTGAATGGATCTCAATTAAAAAAAATTCTATTCAATATTGTAAGATTAGAATGCAAATTATTTACTTAATCAAATTGATTCCTGAAACCGAGGTTAAGAGAATATGTAAGACTTTTATGTTCGATTAATACTTTAATACTGCAATTAAAATATTTGTGTATATTTACATTTATAATGCACCAGATTTTTAAATTTTTTATACAAAATAATTTTTATATCATTAAAATTAATTATATATAAAAATGTTTTCGGAGTATTTAATGCTTTTTAATGAGCTTTATAAGAAGAAATTTTAATTATTAATTTTGATGTCAAAAAAATAATTATTTAATACGAAACAATTAAGATAAGGAAAATACATCAATTTATAGGGTGTACTATTTCGGAATTGTAAGCATTATTCCATTTTTAGATTAAAAAAAAAAGTTTATTTTATCTATCACAATATGATGCATTATACTTCCAATGAGATAATTAGCATAAATCATTTGAAGTTTTCCAATTAGCGTTATCACACATACATTCATATCTAGCATGTTACAGCACAACAGAACCTACCGCAAATACTGGTATAATTATTCAGCAGTTACTTGCTTATTCTCGCTCACTGAATTAATAAGTTAAATGCGGACATTCTGACAATACGATCGATGTGCCTATTAATGGTACTCAAATCATATTATATTCTCACAAAATATATGTTGATTAATAATTTTTGGATTTTTACAAAATTAATTTTAGATTCTGTTGCTTCCACTGATTTTTATCGTTAATTGCCCCTATTTAGACACATAATGAGTTTGCCGAGAATGAAAAGATCTTTGATAGTTTTGATGAGAGGCAAAGAGAGCTTACTCATAAATTGGTGATCTTGGAGAGCGATATAACACAAAGGAGTGGCTGCTGTCTTAAAGAACATGGATTCTTGTCATCATTAAAGGCAAAATTTGCTGTCCGAACACAACTAATTAATAGGTTCGAGAGCAATTTTAGATTGGTAACTTTGCCCTAGTCTGTAGACAGCCAAGACTGATGTTGTCGACCGTTATCGATTCGTCGTAAGTATTTTCTTCCTATCTTTTCTCATCTCCAATAAAGCTGAGTAAATTTATTTCAGTTTTAAGTCATCTTACTATCTAAAAGCTAAAATAATGTTAAAATTCGAGCAACAAATTGCATTTATATAAGAAACTTTTGTTTCTGAAAAACTATTTTTAAAAAACATATTTATAGGAAACTCACCTACTTTTGTACAATGTTAATACTTCATTCTCCCAATGCAGTAAAACTTTAAAAGACAAGGAAAATAAGAATAAATACAAATTATATTACTAAAATATCATATTAAAAGAATTTTATATGCATAACATCCATAAATTCAGAATATAATATTGCTGTGAAAATATAAAATCGTAAATATTATAACAAACGTGGGCATTTAAAATTTTAAAGATGTCTTCTAAATTTTACATTGCAATAATCAAAGCAAAATATATAAAATGAATCTTCAACTCGAAGAATTTATAGATACATTAATGGACCAAAATATTCAAGCTTCAACATCCCTTCAAATGCAAACAAGTATTTTTAAATGGCTTCTTAAGGTTTGTCCAGTCATAACTGTGTGTAATTTGAATTCATTCGTTTTTTAAGACTGACTTTTTTGCCCACTTAAATCAACAACTTTATAGTTAGATAATCCTTTTTTTCAAAAAATCTTAACTTCAAACATCAAAAAATTGTTCAACTTGTTAGGCGAAAGATTCATTTTTTGCAACACAGCATTTCACAATCATTATAATTTTGACAAAATCTATAAAACAAAGAATGCTTTTACGTAGATTTCTGCGATAAAAGAATTTTTAAGCAAAAATTTATAATTCTACACTCGCTTCTACTATTTTTCATTTTCCGATCTTGATTTTAAGAGGTTTCAATCTAAATGATCACGGATTTCTATCCTAATAATCAGAAGGCAATTTCATAATTTTATTGGAGAATCAAAAGTCAGAGACCAAGTTTCAAGTGAGATTAATTTAAAAGAAATATATTCCATAAACTGGAACAACAATAGGATTGAAATAGCAAATTGTAGAACTTAGCAATGCTGTAAGTTTAGAAATAATGAGGCCGATACAATGATAGAAAGGTTTTATTAGCTAATTGATAATTTTTGGATAATAGTAGAGCTAACATTATGTATGAATACTCTAATTGTCATTTTAGGAGCACTAATATCTTAATGGTACTTTAAGCTATTTGAGTGATCTAATTGCTTTTTATCTTCTTGGTACCAAACGAGTCGAATTCAATAACAACGTTGAAATATATATACTGCTTTTGTTGGATGGAATTACTTTTGTAGATTTACTTGTTGCCATACCATGGATTTGTCTGGTAAAGGAATTATCAGGTACAATACAAGAAATACAAAAATTATCAGATACAATTCAAGAATGAGAGACAATTATGAACTAATGGACCAGATCAATTACAGATGTGTTTGCCAAGTGGCAAAACAACTCACAAAATCTAATGATACTCTCATTGCTAACATGCTTTATCATTATGAGTTTTATAGATACACTTTTTCACCCTATATCATTATAAACTAATTCAGTTATTTTTTAATGTTTATTTAATTTTTTGTTTTGATATTATTTAAACATTATTTATCAAGCTTGTTGCTGCATACTTTCTTTCTTGATTGTGTGGTATTAATAAAATACATGAACAAAAACTCGATGCATGATTATTACTTAAATTTTAACTGTGATTATATTACTGTTAAGTTGTTAAACGTAAAATTTTCACTGATAATATTTAGACAATTATTTATAATTTCCTCTACCTTTACAGTTCTTTATAAAATATATATTTTAACAGACTCATCTCCTTAAGCAAAATCAATTTGAATATGTAAGCCAATGTTTTACAATTAGTTTATGTTCTTATAGTATAAGAAAATATCTTACATAAAATATATGAGTAACAATTCAGTTTATTTTCCAGTTGAAAGAAAATGTTACTAAAATACATGATGAGATAAGATTAACATATGACCGTTTTGTTTTCTTTTAAACAAACCAAGTAAACACCACAAAATAAATTTAGTTGCTTAAAATTCACTGGATAAAGTCTGCTTTTAAATTTATTTTACTAAAATTTACATATATTTCCCTTTTCAATACAAGCTTTTAACACCGAACATATAATACTGAGTTATTTTGTTAAACTAATAAAGAAAAGATACTTTTCAATGTGATCTAATCATCGTTGTTGAAGATCTTTGAATTGAATCATCGCCAAAAAAAAAAAAGCTTTCCCGACATGCATCTGGGCAATAAATAAGATTATCTATTAAATAGGCATCTGCTTTGAAACTTCACCTTTGAAGTCAAATTGTTTACTAATTTCGAACTAACGCCAATGTAATTGTTCATTGTTACGCGAGTATGAAAGCCTGAATTTAATTTCTCATTTTTATTTATATTTTCTTATCCGAACTTAATTCTATTGAATACTTATGTGGTCACTTCGTATTTTTTATCAATATGAAATTAGAGAGTTGAATACTTGGAAGGTTTAATTTTAAAATAAAATAAAAAAATTTTGTTGCAAAATCTATTGATATCAAATAGAGATAAGTAAATTGTTAAATACAATGTGAATCGAAACGCATAAAATTTCCATACTAAGTTAAGAAAATAATATGCTACATTGCTACTAACTAATAATAATTAATCAAAGTTCAAAGAAAAATATTCCTTTGAACAAAATTTTGTTGTGATTTAATAAGAAATACATTTTTTATGGTCAGAAAACTTTGCTTAGATATGGAAAATAAAAAATAACGGTATACTCTTACTTTAAATAAAAAAGTTAGCATAACGGTTATGTATAATATTTGCATCACAGACCTAATACTTTTCATGCAGATAAAAGAAGACTCTTAAATTCACAACAACTATGAAGATGAATAAAATAGAGATTTATGTTTTAAAAATATAATCTTGTGTGTGTCAGTTGCTTAAGTGACATGTCTGAACTGTTTCCCTTCAAAATACTGTGTACTAATAATATTTTTCAATGACAAATAATTTTATATGTACGGAAGCTTAAATTTTTTTTCAGTTTTTAAATAACATTTTATTATACAAGCAGCATTAAAATCAGAGAATTTAGAAAATTAATTTTTTTAGTTTTTATTTAAGAAATTTAAAGAAAAATATTAATTTTTATTTTTCAAATTTTTACTTTACATCAAAAATATATATTTAAGAAAAATATTTCAATTATTAGTAAAATATTGTCTCTGTCTTTTATTCAATATATATATATATATATATATATATATATATATATATATATATATATATAAGTAAAATTTTCAAACTTCTAGATTTTATAATTTAATTTACCTTTTTTTAAATTTTCTTTGCTTTTTCTCTAATTTGTCTTCACGTAAAGAAATTTTTATGTGAAAAAAAATTCCTTGAAAATATCTTAAGGAATTATTTATTTGAAGGCGTTTTAAAGAGATTTATATGAGTTATTACATTTTTAGCTTATAATTTTTGGCAGAAGAAATATGTATTTTTTGTTAAATCTCATGTTAAATATGTCTCAAAAATGTGCTATATTAATGTTTATTTTTGATATTGACTGACATTTTATGCAGTGGTTTTAAAAAAGTTAAGTGAAAAAAGGCCGTTACGGGAAGAACTTGTACTTGAAGAATTACTCGAAGAAGTTAGCTTTTTTTTCATAATAATACAGAAACGCTATACTAAAACCATGTATTACATGATAATGCAGCTAATTTTGTTAAACATTTTAATTATATTAAATGTATATTACATAACTTTAAGAAGTTGGAAAATAGTAAATTACTGAACTGTACATTTTATTAAAACATTAATACAATTTTTCTTCCAGGAAAAATAAGATAAAGAAGAATAAGTATTAAAATAGCATAAAATGCTCATAAGCAATACCAGTACAACTTCGTAGATTCTTTTACAGATGATTATTGTCAGCTATAAAGCTTATTAATGTCCGTTATATGAGCACAAAGGTGCTCGTAGAACGTACACTAGTACGATGCAAATTAGTTCTAGTACATACATTAGTACAATGCAAATTAGCTCTAGTACATATACTAGTACGATGCAAATTAGCTCTAGTACATACACTAGTAACTCTAATACGGTGCAAATTAACAGAAAGAAGCATGCACACAGTTCCTTTATATTTAACTGTGTAGTTATGCTTGTATGAAGACTAACTTAATTTCAGTTGTGTGTTGTATTACAGCATTTTGACGTCAATCAATTTTATTCCCATGCGGGTGATTTAGTAAGAAAAATCCTCCAGTAATTTTGAAAAATTTGGAATTAGATCTAAAATACTTTGTTATATTTTTTTATCTTTAATAAATTTCTAAATTTAAGAGAGTAAGATTTTTTTGTTTACGTTTTAAGGATATAAAGAATTTTTTCTTTGACTATTGTTTTTAAAAACTTTTTAAAGTTAATAATGTTGTATAAAAATCTAAATATTTATGAAAATTATAATATATGAAATGTAAAACAAGCAACAAAAATTCTCCAGTACTTTAAAAAATGAAATTACCTGCAAATTACTATGGTATATTTTTTTAACTTTAATTAATATTATGCAATACCAAAACTATATTGAATCCTACTATACTATATTAAAAATAATGTTTTTCCCATTTTATTAAAAGAGATATATGTAGATAATATTTTATACACATTACAGTGGCAAAAAAATTAAACACGTCTCATAAATTTACAAATTAATTTCAAATGTTAAAAAAATATTAAATTTATATAGAAAATTAAAACATTTTAAAATGATTAAAAATCATAAATTTTCTGAGTGCGTGTTACGAATAAAGCGTTACGAAATTTGACTTACATCTTCTGCTAAGTAAGAATTCTCAGAAGTTATTTTGCAAAAACCAATTTAAACTCACCATAAACAATGTAAAACCTGTAAATTTTCTTATGGCTTTCAACACTAAAAAAAGAATGTGTATTTCCCTTTTTGAAACTCTATCGAGAGGACTTCTCTTACCGAAAGGGCGTAAAAAATTTACGATGCCAACATCAGCCGTAACATATTGTTCGAAAGCTCTATAAAAGTACAACAGTTGTTGAGAAACACTTGCTGGTATTGACTTACTCCCAATGAGAGAGGACGGTATAGTGTGAAGTACTTTGATCAGGTTAGGACTTCATTTACAATTTTAGAGAGACCTATAAAATGACACTTTTTCTAATAAAAAATAGAAGCGAAACGAAGCCATAAAACTGCATCTAGCTTGCATAAAAGCGCAACACATTTGATTTTTGGTGGATGAAGCACATTGTTTCTGATCTACTGCCAAGGAAGTAGTTTCCGCTCTGAAATGTTTTATGTTTCACATAAAAGATAATTGATAGAAACCTGTAAGTTAAGTTAACGCAGAGAATGAACCGATAAAAATGAATCGTTTGCATAATATGAAAACATTTCAATCATATTAATGAATTCGAAAATTTGAAAATGGATCTAAGATTTAGGATGAAGTTTCATTTGGTTCTCCTTCTCATATTTTGTTCGCGGAGTTTGACTGAATCAGATTAAAATAATCTACAAACTATATAGAATCTCTATTCCTGTGGTTATATAGTGTGAAACAGAGTGTTAAAGTGCTTGCCATTGTGATAATGTAAAATTTGCATTAAACAAAACTACTTCGTAATTAAATATAGAAATTATTTAGAACAAAAGTTGAAAAAAAAGATGATGAGGAAATATTGATATATTTATATCATGTTATTAAATTCATGGAACAATTTTTATGCTATTATTTTTCTACAGTCTTGCCATTAAGAGACATCATTTATAAAACAAACCTTCCTTAAGTTTTTAGAAAAATTATTTCCATAAGAGCTGTTGAATGTTTTAATGAGTGATTAACAATACGTTTGTATAATTTTTGAAGAAGTTTATATGATCTCATTTTTCTCGGATAATATTTTAACTATCCGAAATAATTTCTTTCTTTGTTATTAACTGCATACAACACATACTGAAATTTGAAAGTCAATATGATCCTCAGAATTCTTTTTTCGAAAAGTTGTAATATTGCGATGTTCGGTTAAATTTTTATCCGATAATTCTTAACTTATTAGAATAATCATGTTTGCAAAGTTATTATTGATTTATTTTGTCATTAGAACATTCTCTTTTCAGCGCATTAAAATAAAGGTCTCTTTATTTTTTGATTTTTTTGCTAATTATTCCTTTTGCAGATGAATTTATATCCGAGTTATTGAATTATATGATATCGATATACTTAAATTTGAATATATTTTTTATGATACTATTTTATACTTCAATACCTTCAACAACTTACGTAATTTTTATTGTTTTGTATTTATGATGCGTTTGTTTGCTGTAGCTGTATTTCTTTGGCATTTTAATTGTAAAATATAAACCCGAAAGGATAATTTCGGTTTTCCTACTACTTTGTATTTTCTTATTTTTTTATAATTACAGACATATTACCTTAAAGACATAAAGTTAAATATGTAGTGTTATATTTTAATATTTGTAGATTATATTCTGACAAAAACATTATTCATTATGTTATTTTTTACGTATATTGAAAATTTCTTACATCTATCCTTGTTAATAGTTTTGGTTCTCCATTATTTTATACGGAAAATATAATTTATAGCGAAAGTATTCTATGTTAATAATCGAACTATTAAATTTTTAGATGGATCTTAT
Organism: Latrodectus hesperus; assembly: GCA_037975125.1. NCBI lineage: Eukaryota > Metazoa > Arthropoda > Arachnida > Araneae > Theridiidae > Latrodectus > Latrodectus hesperus. The sequence goes on from CM075857.1 coordinate 89,492,115, forward strand.
ATAAGTAAAAATATAGGAATTATTTCATAAAATACTTTATTTCTATAGGTTAATTTGTCTTCAAATAATATATATATATATATATATATATATATACATATATATATATATATATATATTAATCAATAGAAATATGTAACGACTGAATTAATAAAATAAATGTGATGTCATTAATGGAAGCATCTAAGAAAAATTATTTAAATTGAAAACATTAAATAATCATATACAAATATATATTCCGACACACAAAATTGATTTATGCCTCTAAATATGAAATAATTATAAAAAGATCAAGAAATATAATTATTAGCTTAAGAAATCACACACACACACCATTTTCTAAAAAAAAAATAGATTTTTTCTGTTATTTATTAAATTTCAAATATTAGCTGTTTGAAGTTCTTAATTAATTTTATAACTTATTCCAGGAAAAACAATATTAACACTTAAATTGTAGCTGTCAATATATCAATGTTTAGTTCAACATTTTTGATAGTATTTTAAGCGTATTTTAATAATAAAATAGATTATAATTATACCTCTTTATTTAAATATTGAATAGAGAGTATGTAAAACTACAATCAACTCTTTTATTGATTTATTCTCATTTTACATTTTAAAGTTAAGAAAAATTTTGTTTAAAAACCTAATCAAATACTAAATGATAAAATATCTTATGACTTTTAGTATCAAAGGTTGAAGAAATTAAATGTGTAAATAAATTTTAACAAATTTTACAGTGAGTAAATTTATATGATACTAATTTTACAAATTCTTTTTCACCAAGTAAATAGTGCTAAATCGTCTTATCTATATGTTATTTATTATCATGAATGTTGAAATAAAGGTAAATATGTTAGACAAGTTTGTGTAAAGTGGATTTTCAAAGATTAAAGATGAATTGTATTACTCTAGATCAGGGGGTCGGCAGATATTTCTGGGCTGCAAGCTATTATAAATTTTTTTATTTGGCTCGCTAACACCTTCAATGAATTTCGGAATTTAAACAAATATATTTTTATGTGATTGGATCATAAAAGTTAGCATTGGTGATCGCCCCAAAATGTTTTGGCTGTCCTACAGTCGATCCTAGTCTTCTTAATGGCCACGAATGTACTAGAAAATAATAGAATAAATACACTTGATTTGGAATTAAATGCAATACACCTTCACAGAATCCAGGAGATAAAATGGCGAAATTCAGGAATCAAAAAGAAAATCTTACTTTTGTTTATGATCCTATTACTTCTACAAATTAATTTAAACTAAATGTTATTTTATATTTGTTAAACTTCATATTTGTATTGGAGAATAATTTTACTGTTTTTTCTTCCCTTGAATTCCAGTTCTCCATCTAAAATCGAAAACTTGTTAAGTTAAATATTATTCAAGATATCTACTTAAGACGATTTCTTAAACGCATATTAATTTTAAAAACATTAAATTTTTTAATACATTGAAAATAATTCTCTGTGTTTAAAATAAAATTTTCATTCCGCTTTAAATTTTTGTATCAATGTATAACACACATGCTGCATTTTAACTAAGCCCATTTATTCACAACAGGCAGTATTATCTTCAAGCGAAGAATAACATGGCGATAAATTAGTCACTAGCCTCTAACTGAAGATTGGTCATGCGCAAATAAATCATTCTAAATAAATTGCCTTGCCTTTTCCACTCAAGACGAATAGGATGGGGAATAAAAAACTGCTTTCCTACTGTTATCGGAATTATTTAACAGTTGCCGTCCGCTGGGATTCTTCCTCTTTTTTCCCTAAGTGGGGTGCATCGGGAACGTGAGAGACTGGACTCCTGTGGGGCCAGAAGGAATTTAAACGAAGCAAGATGAGTCACGTAATGGACAGTACCCCCACTTTGATGAATTTCAACGCACCTCTTGTGACTAAAAATACAAAAAAGGTACTTTACCAATATTGATATTTACAGAGAATGTGAACTAAAAAATGAATGATAACATTTGCCTTATTGATTAATACGTTGGAAATGCATTTATTAAATGTTGACTTTGCAAATCTAATTAGTTAATTACAGACGATTCTTCATATATCTAATCAATCTCATTCAGTCCAGTCAAATTATAATCAATCATTTACTGAAGTTCCATCACACAAGCAAGTGCTTGAATAAATTGATTAATTCCTAAGGATGAATTCAACTACTGTACATGATTATTATTATCCAGTAATTGTTGTTGCTGTTTCTTTTAATTCTTTATTTTTTTATTTATAAATTTATAAAGAAGGAAAATATAAGTATGTCCTTCATAGCATAAGGCATTTTAAATAGCATAATTTAAAGCTAAGGACGATTGAACACGTTATGGACATTTTGAAAATTAAATCAGTTAATTAGAAAACATTCATTTGAAAATTGAATTGTTCACAAATGTAGGTTAATTTTGGAAATAACAATAATGTTAACTTTCAAAAGAAAGATAATAATCTGAAGTAAAATTCATCTCTTAAATTAACCTGCATTTTTCCTTTGTGATGTTCCTGAATACTCATATGAGACTGAAATTTCTGAGTTCAAATTTAAAGATAAAATTTCTATTCATCATGATGGCTTTAATAATAATATTTATAAAAAAGAAAAGCATTTCATTAATTTTCTCTTGGATTTACATTATAATTTAAATTCAGATTAGCATACATTTTTTGATACAACATTATAACAAGTACAAAATAGCTTAGAAAAATTTTAAAAACACCTTTAACTATAAGAATATATGAAGATAATGTTTATGAAATGTTATGATAATTAATTAAGAATCAAAATCAATAGTATAGAGATATTGTTCTATCTGAAATTAATTACGGTACTGCTATTTCAGGACCAGTTAAATTATGCATATTGTGCAAATTAGGTATTGCATATCCATTCAATATGGAGTAATCTTAATTACAGAAATGGTTAAATATTGACCCAATTTATTTGTTTGTTTAGCCAGTGATACTGAAGAAGCCTATATAAATAAAACAGCTTAAAAATTATTTTCGAAGTACTTAGAGCACAAATTATAACAAGTTAATTTTTTATTTTTTTTTTTAACCGTAATGTCAAATGCAACTTTTGTACAATCAAAACAGAGCCTTATACGTTATACTTTCGCATTAAGCATATAATATTTTCAATATTATAACTGTGCAAATATTTTTAGCACTTTTAACCTATGTACTATTTAAATTGAAATTTAAAAAATTAATATTTTAGAATCAGAATATTTGATAGATTTTTTTTATTTAAAATTCCCTTGATGGTTTTAAAAAACTTTAAATTTAGAAACCTAGATCCAAAAGCCATTAATATTCAATGACTATATATTACTCCATTATTGTTAAAATTCTACATTATAATTATCAAAGTATACTATATTATTTATCTTCATTTATATGGATCAATGCAATCAATTTATGTGATAACTTTTGCGGCAAAGGAATTTAATATATTATTAAGTTTATCTACTTTATTTAAAAGAAATAATAAACTATTCTACTTTATTATCACCACAAATACACAAGTTACTTTTCAAACTTGAAAAATAATGATATTTTGCATTTTTCAGTAATATTAATATACACATTTTTATACGTAAACGTAATGAAAAATTGTAAAATTATAATTATTTTACAACTAGATTATATTACGACAGAAACCCTTTACTATTAGATTACTACAATAGATTGATAACTAAAATAATATAGTTTTAAAATGCTGTTTTTGTTAAATTATCATATTTAATAATTTTGTAAATTTATTTCATTTAATCACATAATGTCTGAAATTACCTATCAGATTGTAAAGTAAACTTGATCTATTTTACCTTTATAAAAATTTAACCAAATTTTTTGTCGTACGGATGCAATTGCATGCTTATGAGTTTGAATAAACTAATTGCGTACAATATGCCTTAATGAGATAAAAAATTTCATCATATTGTTAGTCCATTTATAGAAGATATCAAAAAGTATTTCCGTAATCATTGCTTTATTTTCTTATATACCAATAGTATTCTATGATTGTTTTTTATAAAACAGATATTAACTCCAAGGTAATTCTAGTTGAAAATGACAAAACAGCAATCGGAAATAGTGTTAGAATAATCTAATATGGCATTTTAAGAAAGCTTAAATATTTTCAAAGATATGTTCAAGAAACTTATTAATACATTTTGATTATTTGATAAATATTAGAATTATTTTATGGAAGTTCTTTTTTTGATACAAAATATATTGATTCAGAAATAAAAAAGAATTAATTTTGAATTATTAAATATATTAATTTTTATATTAAATGCTATTATCAGGATTCAAATTAATTAATTATTACTGTTAACTACGTATAATTATTTCATACATTAAAATGATCACGAAAATTTTTAATTAATTTTATCGTAGTTATAATACGTAGTTAAAGCAGAAACGTAACAATTATTTTCCCGAAAAAATCTTGCATCAAGATCTTTTATAAAAGATGACATTCACATTCACAGTCTTTGTTTCGATTTTTTTCCGCCCAATTTAAACACGTTAATGAACTAGATCATTAAACATGAGCTTTATTTTGCTTCTTGATTTTTTTTTACTTTTTTATTATTAGGATATAAATCAGCCTAATTATTCAGTATGAGATTTGTCTGTAAAAAGTAATCATTGCGAATTTTTTTTTGTAGTCATTTTATACGGTATAGGAAATTCGCTTTATATTTTCTCCTTAATTTCTTGATTTTATTTACTCACCAGTAAAAGAAACATTTGGACTCTTTTATTTCTTTCTTTTTCATTCCAAGAAACTGTTTACATTCATCTAATATATGGAAAATGACGATTTTCACTAATTACTGTTTTGAACAAAAGGAATCTGGCAATGAGAATAGGAAATTTTTTAATCGCGAGCTCATCTTTATAAAAGATCTCTTTCTTTAATTTTTTTTACTGCATTCTCTATATTCTAATTATTAATTGGTACGTAAGCAATTTCGCTCCAAATAGTAGATGTTAAAGTTAATGCCAAAGGTGATTAAAATAAAAAAAAATGCTATACCACTTATTTTTACTTATTTGCTGAAGAGTTTTATTTCTGAGATAGAAAGACCGTTGAATTTCGTTGGATAATAAATTTTTTGCAATTCTAAAGTACCATAAAACTATTTCTTTTTATTCGTTAACTATCAGCTTTTCTTTTTTTATAATAATTAAAAAGGAAATTTAAGAATGATTTTTAGATTATTTAATGAATAAAATTTATCTCCATCATTATTTATTTCGCAAATTATACTTGAACCCAAATTAATTATTTTATATTTTCCATATAGACATTTTACGCATTTTCCTTTAATTTACTATTTTTAAAACTTAAAAAAGAGGCTAATATTATAAAATAAAAGAACACATAGCCAAAGCTGAAATAATCGAAATTATTTAATATTGAAATACAATATAAGAATACAATTTTTCTAATAAAGTGAAGTTTAACAGAAATAAATTTCCTAGCTTTATTCTTATTTATGTTTATAAATATTTAATAATAGCTTCATTAGGTATTATTTACATTTCCCGAATTAAATTACAAAGTCTACCGGATCGGGTAATTAATTTATTTCCATTATAACTTCATTGTGTTTGTTATTCAACAAGGCGACCAGACTTTTATATTAAATACTAAAAATGTAAAAAATACAAATGGTTACATTTGTCAGTTTTTTTTTAATGAATTTTATGTACAATTGTAAGAAGAGATTATATAAGAAACACTTTATTTAGGAAAACCATAAAAACATTTAAAGTTTGTTAAAAAAAATTGCTTTAAACATTAGTAGAAATAAAACATATGGAAAAATCATAGACATTTTAATATATAAAATGGAAACTATCATGCTATTATTAAAAAAAATCAAGAATAAATTGTTCTTAGTATTCTAAAAATGAATTATAACTTAAAATTGCATCATCAATAGAAGCAATATATTAAATGTTAATTAATAGTATTCAAATAATTAAGAATTGTGAAATGTGAATAGTACAATAGAAAAGAAGATGATTACTTTATCTTCTTTTCTATTCAACTTTTGATTTCATAGTTCTTTAATTATTTGAATACTATTAGTTTGCATTTAAAATTTTGCTTCTATTGCAGAAGCTTGCTATACAGATACTTGGAAAAGGAATTTTGCAATATATCATTAAATCTCTAATCGTGTCACTTTTAATATACTGTTAATTTAACATTTTAAAAAAAGGATTATAAAAGGTAACAGAATAACATCATGTAGAATAAAAAAATTTTATACACAATAGTACAAAGAATTAGTAGCTACTATTATTTTAATTAAAACTTAATAAAACATAATTAACAAAAATTTACTTCTAATAAAATTCGTTTCTTAAAAATATTCTTAGAATTTGTTTCGAGGAAGAAAAATTCAGTAATTAATAAAAAGCATTAGGCACATCATATTTATGTATTATTAAATATTTATAATTATCGAGCAAATTAGATTATTAAATATTCCATTCAAAAATACTTTCAAATTATATATTATACTTAGTATGGTTATAGTATATTTATAAAGTACTTTTTAATGAAAATAAAACTTTTAAATAAGTACTCAGAAATCTTATATCTTTTATTGCACAAAATAAGACATTTATTCACAAGTATTCTTTTAATTCAAAAGTATTTATTCTAATATTTGTTTCATTTTTGTGCCTTTTTTCACAATATTTTGAAGTCAAAATAAAATAGGTAAAAATAAAATTATTGAATTCATTAAAAAAATGAACTTGTTTTCTATCGTAAGTAATATGAACATTACACTATTAGTTATTGATCAAATGATGAAAATTAGAAACATTGATATTTTTGTTTGTTAAATTCAGAAATTATCAAGAACATTCTTTAAATTCATCAAACGATAGAAGGAAAAGCAAATATTTCCCTACTCAAAGCGCCATCTACCGATCATCGTAATAAAACTAATTTTCTCTTTAACCTCTGATTTTAAATTACATTTCTATCGGTTACTGAAATTGGTCTCATTAATCCAGAACAAATCAAATCAATTCTATTAAAAGATTTCAGGGGTAAATGAAATTAAAAGGTGAAAAAAGAATCATATTTTCTGCATTATTTTAATTGCTGTAAGCTTACTCAGGTTTATTCATCCAATCGACGAATGTAGAATCTTTAGAGTTCAATTTTGGCCACTCAGCGCAACTTTTTGAATGTGGATAGTCTAATTTGTATTCTACACGCAAAGTGAGCAACAATTAGTGCCCTACATGGAAAAACTCAGAAAACCAAGAATGATAGAAAATTAGGGTTTTGAAAACTTGAGTTGAAACTTTTGCAAAGGCGAAAAATTCCATTACACTTGATTGGTTGGCCTGATTACTGTTTAAAGATGATTTCTAGATGCATAGGGAATACTAAATTCCCGAAAACTCTGATAATGTTTTAAAGGTACGTGAACTGATGGTAAAATTACGTTAATGTTCAATTGAGATATAAATCTATAGTAATTGCAAAGAAAACTGCATTTTAATCCCCAAAGACTAACGTACCGTGTTTTCAAAACCTAGAAAACAACCAATAATAATTAATTACGACTAGATAAAAATTAAAAAACAAATATAATGTTCAGATTACATTGATTATAGGTTATTTATAATAATTACTCATTATAATATATACAGATTATAATAACAAACCACATATTTATTTAATGCATTAGAAAAGAATTTGCATGCAAGCGTTATTAATTTAATATCATATCAATATTATTAAGTAAATAGAAGTCCTATAAATTACGAAATAAAATTAGTCTTGAATTGTGAAGTAAATATAAAATATTTTATATTTATGAAATATTTTTAATTAACTTTTTCTTTTTTTGTGTGTGCACTGGATTTATATACTGATTTTGTAACGTGTACAATAATTTAAAGCAAAATTATCAAATTAACAAAATTAAAAATTAAAATGTTTTTAATTTTGTATTTTTTTGTTTAATTTTATTTGATTTTGTTTAATTTTGTTTTTAATTAATTAAAATGTAATTAATTAAAAAAAGAAATAAAACTTATGAAATTAATTTTCTTACCGAAATTTTTTCAACTACATTTTGTTTACTTTAATAATGATTCACATGAAATATAATTAAATATATTTTTTAAAAGTGGAAAAAAGGAAACTCTTGGCATTAACACTAAAGCAGTTTTGGTGTTATAGAAGTCGGTATTATTTTTAACTCATTAAGTTCGATGTACAATTAATACATTCCAAAGACAAGATATCATTTATTTGTTACAACTCTATTGCTTGTTATTTTAACAAAATTAACTTATTACAGTTAATGTGTGTTCACTGATAAATTAAGTTTGAATATTACATTTTTTTAGCACATTTCATATTACAAAATAGTGCATGTAATAATGAAATAGTAATGACAGTTTAAAATTTTTAGAATAAGTCAAAATTACAAACAGGCTTATCTCTAGGTACTTTAGAATTATCTTTTTTTTAAAGTTTTGTTATAAACATATTATGCTTTATTTCTCACTTACTTTATTTATAATTTATTTCTTCTTCATATACTTTTATTTTTTTGGTTTATAAACATATTATTTTATTCACTAAGACTGAAAAATAATTTTTATATGGTAAAATTTTTTTACATTTCATTTCATTAGAATAAAGGCAATAATTCCACTAAATTTAGCATAGTGTTAAAAAATATAAGTAATATTGAATTTTTCAAAAGTTTTTAAATTTTCACACTATTGTGTTTTGATTAAAACTTTCACTATAGTGTATTGAATTAAAACAAAATAAAAACATTTTCACAGTAACATATTGAATTTCCTCTCTAAATTGTACTGAATTTTAAAAATTAATAATTTTTACTATAGTGAATTTAAACAGTATTTTCCTTATAAAATCACTGCGCAGAAGTTTTCAACATCGTACTGGAGTAATTCACCTTCAACTGAAATAATACTCAACTGAATATTCAACTGAAATGTTCAATACTGATATGTATATTAGCACTATTTTGATATTCAATTTGCGTATCAGTTTTATTAATGCTTGCGTGCGATTTTGAAAAGTTCTTTGCATCAGTTCTAAAGTAGAACAAATATTTATTTCGACCTTTATGTGATGTATACAAAAGGACATTCATGCCCGATAAGCAGGTTATAAATACATCCTTTTCAACAAAATTTATAATTTTAATTTTTATTAAAATGCAACAAAAACTGCATATTAATCATTCTAACATGTTTCGAAATGACAGAGCAGACGTTAAAGATTCTTCTCAATTGAATAAGAAAGCATCCACCTCTTAAATGAATTATATTATAAACATAAAGTATAATAGAAATAAAAATATTATGCGGTAAAAAGCCCTTTTTAAATGCCTAACCTGTATCTATTAATAAAAAAGTGCTGGCAACAAAGGTCTATATAAATTGTCTAGAATATGTTACATTAAAAAAATAATTACAATTTCTTAATGACAAAAAGAGCTCAGAAAGAAAGGGGCTTTATAATTTATTAGTAATTTTAAATAATGGTGTCTAGTCATGTTGTTGCATCACTATTTATATTTCAAGGGAAAAAAATCCCTCCGTGACAAAGAATAGGGAATTTATTCGTTGCGAGAATTTTTTCTAAAGAAAGGTAAAAGGAAAGCCAACATTTTTTAGTCGTATTTTCTTTTCTATTTTTCTTGTTTTCTGCGTGTTCTGAAGAATAAATGGAAAGAAGGGGGTAGACCAAGATTGGTGAAGAAGACGGGGAGGGGGTGGACAAAGATTGGTAAAAAACATCTGTCTCCGGAGGAAACTTGAAGTTAGCACAAACGTGAAAAGGACAAAAAACAGATTCCATTTATAAGCAAATGAGATCTACGAAGAGAGGGAAAAAAAAAAAGATTTGTTGTGATAAGCAGAAGAACCTACCGACATATATAAATGCAGATACAGGAATCAATGTCTCTTTCCGAGGCAATATTGTAGCATGATAGTTGTAGGTTCAAATCATTTTCAAAATCTTGGTATATTGTATATAGTTATGTCGAAAAAGTAAAACTATTTTATGTTGCTTCAAATTCGAAATTTGTTAAGAACAATGCATTTCTGAGTAATGTCGGAAATAAATTTGGAAAGTTTTTGAGAATATTGCTGTTCTATTTGATTGTGATATATTCATGTGAAAATATTTTCAAAATAATTAGAAAATAAATTCACGATTCATTTACATGTAAATAAATTGTATATATTACAGACATGAATGTGTACTCGCAATAAATTCTCAATCTATTTCTTATTTATGGTTTAAAGGGTTTTAGTTTTAACTATACTATTAAAAAATCATTAATTGTTCCGCTCTATATTCCTTAGAGTTTTACCAGATTTTCCCTGAAAAGATTCTTTTATCTCAGAATTCAAGTTATAATAATTTTTTTCAGGAGAAATATTTGGGATATATCTCTTATTAAAGGATAAAAGTTTTGAAATAATTTTATTTTTATATTGCTTCATTCTCTTGGAAATTAAGCTAATTTTTTAATATCAAAATTTTTTATTTACTAAGTAACAGAAAAATTACCTTAAATTTTAGTGTTTTTGCGAAAAAATATTTTAAAACATAAAAATGCTACTTTCAAATAAATGTTGATGATTTATTGCATAATTTTCCAAAATGTAATGTTATTCTTTAAAAAATATGATTTTACATATTTTTTTAGTACATTCTGATTCTTTCAAAAGGCATGAAGGGTTCTTATTACTGTTCTTAATTCATGCATATATTATTAACTTTTACATCTTTTTACTTAGGATTTTCTGATTCTTTCAAAAAGCATAAAGGGTTTTATTAGTACGCTTAATTCATACATATGCTATTAAGATTTTACATATTTTCATTTAGGATTTTCTGAAACTTTCAAAAAGGATAAAAAGTTTTTATTACTATGCGTAATTCAAACATATATTGCTAAGATTTTTCATATTTTCAGTTAGGATCTTCTGATTCCTTCAAAAAGCATAAAGGATATATATATATATATATATATATATATATATATATATATATATATATATATATATATATATATATATATATATATATATATATATATATATATATATATATATATATATATATATTACTTAAGTATTAGTATCTCTATCTCGTTTCAGATTTATATTATTTTGAAAAATATTCGTCATTTAATTTTGCTTGACAATTAGCAGATATCGCGAAATGATATCATACAAGATTCAAAAGTTAAAAACATATATTCTCAATAATTGGTAATGTAAAACAAATGTCCTTCTTATTTGAGGCAAATTTTGAGAATAAAGAGTTTCTAATAAACATAATTTGTGGTAAAGTTGGACTTGATTTTTTTCAAATGTTGTATTAATCATGAACTTCTAATTATCTCGAAATTAATTATCTACCATTTGAAAAAGAGCTAAAATATTTATGACTTTTGACAGTAGTATTTTAATTTATATACATTAATTCAAAATGAAAACTCTAATATGTAGAAGCAAAAAAATTGTATGTGTCAACTTCGGCTCACAATTTTTAATGCACAAAAAGTCCGGTATTAGTTTCGGGAATAAAAACTGAAAAAAAAATGTATTTTATTTCGACTTAAATTATTAAAAAGATGCATAGACCTGAAAAATAAAAACATTATGAACCATTAGCTAAAAGTTTTTAGTAAAATTTTATGAAAAGTTTTTCTTATTGATTGAAAAATGATTTTTTTTAGAAATGATAACAAAATTTTACTTTCGTGTATGTAAGTAAAACACTTAATAAATATCCAAAAATAAGTAAATATAGAACTTTCAAATGTTCTTTACTCTTTTAATTGACAAAGAGCTAAAATAATTTATGTAAATAACCTAAATCGATATAATTAAGAGTTTTTATTTTTTTTACTTTGAGAAATAAAATCTATCAACGTATCTATTAAAAATGAATGAAAGAAAATATAAATAGTATAAATAAATAAATGATTCCACATGAGAATTATTATATCACTCATTTAATTTCCTCCATTATGAAAGAACCATGACAAAATGATCTTTACCCGCAAAACATGGATTGTGCTAAAAACAAATACCACGTCCCTTAAAACTTCAACAACTTGAATATTCTGTACCAAACTAAAATTCCTGGAACCCAAGCTGCGGTGATAAAATAAATTAGAACTATGAGATGTCCAATGTGTCAATTAACTATCGTCATCTAGTACTGCTTCAGCGTCATTCACAATCTTAAATATGACTTTAAGTGATGAAGAAATCACTGTCGCAAGATAGGTTTTTTGTGTTAAGTCACGCAATTCTTATTCTTGGTGGTCCATTTGAGTCAACAAGAAATCAAACTTGTCCATTCGCTGGGTCACGTACTTATCCCATCCAACAACCCCATTGGCAAAGAGGCCGTTTCAGCTGGAACTTTGAAGTGTGAGACCACCCTTCACCACGAAGAACTAATAATTCGCTTGTTTTAAAACTTCATCAGTTGATCGTAGCAACACATAATTTGTCATCCACGGGTACTCCAGCATTTTGAGTCAATGCATTCTCTAAAGTGTTTTAATTGAAACTAGCATTTTTAGATAATTTGCTATAATTACAGAGCTCAGAACTAGTAACATTCACTAAAATCTGTAATTTGAATGACTACTGTGAAAGCCAGATCTTTTTTGATTTGTTATTTATAAGCTGTTTAATTTAATTTCCTTCCATTTTAAGATAGTAATAAAATAAATAAATTTTTTATTGCTTATTATTCTATTGCAAGAACAAACCATTTTTGGTGGACCTGCTATTTGGTTACTTCATTTTTAAATGGTTGTTATTTATTAGTAATTAAATATGTAGAAATGGGAAATTATTATTAGATTACAATGAAAGATTTTGATTTCTTCATGTAAAATAAGTATATAAAAGCAAAGTAGAGATTTTGCTTAAAATGAAACATAAATTTTTAATATGCCAATATCCTAATTTTAAAAATTGAAATTATTTTCACAGTCTTCTTTCATATTGTAAATTTTAAGTAAGTAAATTGTGCATAATTTATATGTTTCTTAATTTAGCTTATAATTTTAATTCATTCTGAAAGTTTTATTTGTTTTATTTATAGTCTAAATTTTTTAAATTCTGAAAGTTTTATTATTTCAAATATCTTAAGGAAAAACCTTCAATTTATTAGGTTAAAATCGTTAAGAATTATGAATATAAATGCTATAAATCTATTACAGTCTTTATTACTTAACATTTTAGGCAAATAAATGGAAATAAATATATTTTATCATTAGAAAGCAAAGTTTGACTATATATATATTATCTTCTACAATCGCTGGACTCCAAAAGTCTAACATAAATAACATTTATAGACATAAATAACATCTAATATATAATATTTATAGACTACAGAAAACACTAGACTTTACTCTGCCATCCAGCAAAGTTTGATAGTAAATATAATCTCTTCTACAATTCCTGGACTCCAAAAGTCTGACTCTCAGTACATAGTTAATTTATAGACTACAGAACACACGACACTAAACTATGCTCCACCATCCAGCAAAGTTTGACAGTAAATATAATCTTTTCTACAATCCCTGGACTCCAAAAGTCTGACTCTCAGTACATAGTTAATTTATAGACTACAGAACACACAACACTAGACTATGCTCCACCATCCAGCAAAGTTTGACAGTAAATATAATCTCTTCTACAATCCCTGGACTCCAAAAGTCTGACTCTCAGCACATAGTTAATTTATAGACTACAGAACACACGACACTAAACTATGCTCCACCATCCAGCAAAGTTTGACAGTAAATATAATCTCTTCTACAATCCCTGGACTCCAAAAGTCTAACTCTCAGTACATAGTTAATTTATAGACTACAGAACACACAACACTAGACTATGCTCCACCATCCAGCAAAGTTTGACAGTAAATATAATCTCTTCTACAATCCCTGGACTCCAAAAGTCTGACACTCAGTACATAGTTAATTTATAGACTACAGAACAACACTAGACTTTACTTCACCATCTTTTTTATCTAAATATTTTATTTTTCTATACAATTACATGCCAAGGAATATATAATTAGTAAGTCTACAATTTATGCATATGAAATCTATAATTTGACTGATGAAATGGCTTCATTATCAAGTGATGTTCAGTTATATATGTAGAAATTAAATTTCACGTTCTAAAATCTAGGTAGTTATTTTGATAGTTAAATCTACAATGTATATCAGGAAAACCTATACACTAGTGTAATTATTCAGATGTTAAGGTTATAATTAATCATTTTTTGTATTTAAAGCAAGATAAAGGTTGGAAATCATTTATTTACTGATTTTATATATGGGGAAGACCCCTTTTAAATGTTAGATAGAAAATAGTCAGGAAAGCAGGAAGAACTGTAAATTCTTCCTCGTTGGCCATATATACAGCCGAAGCTATCGGCATGCATCAAATTTTCTTGAGTATTTTGGAATATTTTTCCTAGAACGATCATCTAAATGTCTTATTTGAGAAAATCCTTGTGTCTGGGGAAGCGAATCACGTGATTTTTTCTGCTTAAGGGTTAGGGGGTGGAGAATAACCCTCCTCCCCCTTCTTTCGTATATTTATATATTTTTTTGCAATTTTTTCTCCCTGACTATAAATTAAGACACACGGAAGCATTTAAAAAAAACGTATTTACTTAGAAAAATTCAAATTTTTCTCTTTTTTTATGCTGACTCATGGGAATGGATATTAAAGAATTTTGAAATGAAGTTCCCTCAAATGTGTAAGGCTTGAGTTTGTAAAATCACAAAAGAAACTTGTTTTCCGCTTTGAGAATTTGAATGGAATAACGAAATAAAATGATTTACACTTTTCTAATTTCAATTTGTATAAAATGCAGCAGTTTTTAGGGGACATATTTTATCAGCGAATGTAAAATTTTTATTATTTTCTAAGAAGATAACGAATTTTTTGAATAGATGTATGCCTTCTGTTCAAAGTAATTAATAGAATTTATTAAAAATAAACAGTTTTTTTATTAATGCTAAAATTTATGTGCATATATGATTTGCTTTTATTAACTGTTCTTATCAGTTGATAGGGAAAACAAATATGAAAGAATTCAAGGAAGTGTTAAAAAATTTACTGAACAATTTAATTAGTTATTTTAAAGTTTATGTTAAAATAATGTTGATTTTATGAAGAAGCCTAGTTGTGTAGTGATAGCGTTTCCCTCTCCTAAGTCACCGGTTCGATCCTCGGGTTAACCAAGGCCTTTTATCACTTCAGTGGATGCTAAACCGAGTACCAAACATGATTTAGAGCTAAACACTGGAGAAATCAGCGTTATACTGAAAACATAACTGGGACATAGGCTTCTCAATACAGAGACCTCGGTCAGAAAAGGAGATATAATCCACATTTTGGTCCTTGGTCCACATGTGGCAGTTGTGCAAAAGTTTTTGTTTTCAATATTATGATATGAATACCTCAAATTGATTTTGAAAAATCTTTGTGCTTAAATCTTTCTAGAAATATCAGATTTTTTTGTGTAATTTACATTTATTTCAATTGAAGTTTGAATTTTAAAAAACATGATTAATTTTTAATTATTATAAAACCAATTGGTAATGTTTTTAAAATAACTAAATTTTGAGTTTAAAATAAGACGTTTATTGTATATAAGTAAGTTTTAATATTGCTAATGCTATTTTGAATTGAATCTTTGTTAAAGGAAAAATTTTAATAATTAAAGTTGAATTTATGAAGTTATATATAATTGATCTTCAATTCTCTAATCCTCAGTTTCAGAATAATTTCTAATCATGTAGTTGAATTGATTATAGTTTTAACTTTTCCTAAATTTTGCTCTATTGTACAGATATATCATAAAATTTAACCCTTAAAAATAAATATGCGTTATATTATAAATATTACTTTGTCTTATTTATGTTTCATACAATAATAGTCAATGTGAAAATATAGCAATGATTGATTAACTGTAAAATCGAAATTAGGTTCAATAATCCAAATAATATAATAATGATTGTGCAAACATTAGCCACAAATTACCTCATCACACACAGAAAATAATTATTCATATAATTTTATTTGTTTTGTTAAAAGTGTATTTAATTACTTTACAAAATGCCCTTACAGTTTTTAATCAAAGAAAAGAAATGCAAAATGATTTCTTTGGATTTTGTATTTCTAAGTAGTAATATTTCTAAAAAAATTCTATGGTTTATATTTGTGTAGGCAAGAAAAAATGTGGTAGGTATAAGTTAAAAATATTTATTTTCTAACTCTAACGTTAACGAAAAATCATAAAATGCTAATGTTTGGAAGGTATGTAAATAAAAATAATAAGCTTCGTATAGAGTATGGGTAGTAAATTGATAAATATAATACAATAAATCGTTTAAAATCTCTCTCTAACAAATAGATACTAGTCACTACAAAAATTTATGGCTGATATTAAGAAGTAAACAAAGCATTTTGTTCAGAATGTACAATATTTATGGAAAACAATTTTAATATTTTCTATAAATTTGTTTAATAAAGTAATACTTCACATAATAACTATATATATATATATAACACTGCTCAAAACAATTAAAGGATATTGCGGTTTTAGGTGGATCTTGTAGCTGGGAAACTTTTTAGCTGATTGATACGTGGTCGACAGACGTAGTAGGTTATATGAGAATAAATTACACATGTTTGGCAGAAAAAAATGCATTTTATTGCGAATTTGTGTACAAAAGGAAAAAAACACAATTTGTGCATATGAGAAAAAAAGAATAAGAAAAGGTGTTGTCTTCAAAGGAAGTCATTTTCAATAGGGGGTATGGTTTCCACGGACGGCCATCAACGTTGAGCACCTTTGAGGCATGGAGTCAATGAGGCTATTAATCACGAGTTGGGGTATTCTGTCCCATTCTTCCAGAAGAGCTCTTCCCAGTTCTTGGAGAGTTTGTGGGGGTGGTTGGTGACCAGCAACTCGTCTTTCTAGAGCGTCCCAAACGTGCTATATTGGATTCATGTCTGGAGAACACGCTGGCCATTCCATTCTTACGATTCCTTCCTTGAAAAGGAAATCCTCCACCAGGTTAGCACGATGTGGCCTGCAGTTATCGTCCATTAAAATGAAGTCATCTCCGATTGCTTCAGCGTAAGGGACTACAATAGGTCTGAAGATCTCATCCCTATATCGGCGACCAGTCAGAGGTCCATCTCGAATGATATAGAGGTCTGTGCGCCCGTCAATGGAAATGCAACCATACACCAACACTCCCCCAACGCCAAATCTGACACTTTCGTGCACGAACGCTGGATTATTCCTACTGCCACGGTCCCTCCATATGAAAATACGCCTATTATCAGGATGAACAGAAAAACGGTACTCGTCAGAAAAAAACATTGCTCCATTCATTTCTCCTCCAGTTCACATGTTCTGTTGCCCACTCCCTGCGGTCACGACGATGCCATGATGTTATTTTAACACCTACCATCGGTCGGCGAGCATACAGACCTACACCATGGAGCCGGTTTCGGACAGTCTGAGTTGAAACCGTGGTGTCAGTAGCCGAGCGAAGGTGTTGTTGGAGAAGAGTAGCGTTCATATTTCGGTGTCTCCGAGCCGTTAACGCTAAATAACGATCTTCATTGGGCGTTGTTGACCGTCTACGACCTTGCCCTGGTCTTCGACCTGCACTTCCAGTCTCCAAAAAACGGTTCCAGATCCTGGAAATCACACTTTGTAACACTCCAATGGCTTGCGCTACTCCGGCTTGAGTTTGGCCCCCTACTAACCAACCAACAGTTCTCCAAGCTTCTGAATCGGTTAAATGACTTCACTGAGACATCGTACTCATCGAAACAAAGCAGTCACTGAATACTGATCATCCTTGTATTCATTGTCTTTTATTCAGTTGAAAGTCAAATTTCATTCACTGCCGCTGAAGTGACGTTTTTGACGTCGAACTCAAAATTAGCATACTCCACAGTTTGAAAATCAGAAAAATTTTCCTTTGTGATTCTCTTCTTCCATTTTCAGCAAAAAAAATTTCGTTTATATCTTTATTTTATGTAAAACTTACAATATCCTTTAATTGTTTTGAGCAGTGTATATGTATGTATGTATGTATATATTTTAAATAAAACGACAAATATTACTACATTTTATTACGTAACTTTTTATATTTTGAAATGAGTTTTACTACTTTATTTAAACTAAGCCTAACATTAAATTACTGCTCTGTCTATTCACTATTTTATATTATGGGATATTATGTTGCGATAATATACCGCAACGAATATTAACGATTTTTACTTTTCTTAGGTGAAACATAACAAATTATTTGCTTAGTAATTTATATTAATAAATGTTGATTTATTTATTCCTATATTTCAAATCTCCTAATTAACACTTTTATGGTACTTGTTAACTAACATTGTTTTCATAGACATTAAAATTTTTAAAGCAAAAAATTAGAATAACTCTAATGTGTATTTAAATTTAATATTCACATAAGATATTTTTATTTATTTGTCATCATGAAAGCACCAGTTAGATGTATATCTATCTATCTATCATATATATATATATACATACACACACACACACACACACACACACACACACACACACACACACACACACACACACACACACACACACACACACATATATATATATATATATATATATATATATATCAATGCTATACTATTGGGAACTAATAGCTAATAATATTTGACCATTAACATTAATCCGTTAAAAAAATTCACGCATTAAAAAATGATTCATGATTCTTATACTTAAATTAATTTATATCGAGTAATAAAAAGCCATTTTAATTCATTTGAAAATTCATTAATAAAAAATTTGTCTAATGAAAATATACATTTATAATCTCCATCTTTAAGGAATTCACAATTTTTAATGGAAAGGTCTTGCGTATATAAACACACAAAACCCATAAACATAAAGATTAAAGTTAATCGCATTCTTGAAATGTTAGTTTCGAAAAACTTAATTTCAAATTGAGCGAGAGGGAGAAAAAAAAAAGAAATTGCTATTCAAGAAAAAGAGGAGTGCAATATTTTAGAGAAAATATGGAAAAGGAACAAAGCTGTAAACATCACGTTCACCCATAAAATAATAACTAAAGATCGCTCTTTCCGCAAAATGTATTTTACAATTTTTGAGCGAAGATGCACTAAGGCAATAAATCCCGTGATCGTGTCTGTGTTTGGAGATGAATTTCAAGCCTCACTCGCAATTGGGGAGGCCAAAAAAAAGAAAGAAGCTATTCCTTACTTATTTTTCTTCCCAATTACGTGTTGTGGGTTCTCCAATTTCTTTTGCCGCCAACTTATGATTATTATTTATTTTATTGTTTTCACTTTGCTCTCGGTGTTCCTTTAGAAGCGGATAACGAAGGTTACGAGAGGAAATCTACACATCTCTAAGTAAAAAAAAAGAAAATATTCATTTTTAGTTCTTCCTAAAACGAATTGAAGTGAAAAAGTATTTCTTTTGTTATTTAAAATGAGATATTTCTAAGGAATGAAATCATACTGATATATATTCATTTCGTTGAATTTAAATTTTGTCACATTTTACGAATTCATTGCTTGTTTTATTTTTTTTAATGTTTATGTTTAAGAACGAAATAAAAATTTCTAAATACAAAAAATATATAAAACATTATTTAAAATATCAAAATTATGCAGGAAAAATAAGTAATATAATAATATTGTCCTATAATTTTAAAGCACTATAAATCCATAATACATACATGGTAAAAGAGTTAATAAGTGGAAACATATTTGCATTGCGTGATCAAAATATTAAGTATTATTAGTATATTATTAAATATTATTTAAGAAGTATGCTTGGTGAGAAGTACAATAAATGATAGTCACTTCAAAAATCACAAGTTTGTATAATTTTCGATATCATTAAAAAATTTTAATTTAACTGTGAACATCTATTAAATATTTTAACTGTTAAAAATCTGAAAAATTTGTGATGCACAACTTTCACAAAATATATACTCGATTTTATTGAAATTTTAACCAGATTATATGCTTACTAATGCTATTAGGTATAGCAAAATTTATCATATATTTTAGTAACAAAGATCAGTTAATTTAAATTTCAGTTAACCTTATTCAATACACAATTTTTGTTTTTTTTATTTTTATTGTGTACAATTATATTTTAGAAAATACCCCTAAAAAGCATCTTCAGAAACTGCAAACAAAGAAAACAGGAGAATACATATTACTCTGACCCACAACTGATATATAGTACTGCGCATTAAATAATGAACTTACATTATTTAATGCACTGAGCATTAAATAATGAACACACTTTTAATTGCAAACTGAAATATTTGTCATCAAATTTGTTAAAATGAAAAATAAATATCTGACAGGTGTTTAATATTTTACAGTTAAAACTTCCAACGAAAAGATTATTAGAAAATTTCAATTTGAATTTAACATTAATAAAATGCTTCACGGAGTGAAATGATAAAAAAACGGAATTAAAATTATACTTTAATGGAAAATTTCAAGCCTCATTGAAGTTATTGCATCAGATTTCATTCTAGAATATCACTTTATTATTTAAATTAAAAAACAAATTCAAATGAATAAATTATACAAAGAAAATAACAGATTTTTAATTGGTACATAAAATTAATCTTTAAATCTCTGCTTATAATGTCATGTAAGCAGACCAAATTACCATAAGTAGATTCCACCAAATTACCATGGAAGCTAAATATACACAAGATAAATTAGTGCTATTATCATATTGACCATTCTCCAGCCCTTTCAATGTAAAAAGGCAATGAAATCAAAAAAAAGGCAACCGCTGAAATCAAAACAAACAAAACAATTCCACGGATAGGCAGACAAATGAAATTAATTGAGCACTTCCTAATGCGTTATGGTATTTATAAAGTGCATAATTCAGTGAAAACGTCGGTAAAATTGTTTGTGAGACTAGCACTGAGTCGGGGAAATTAATTATTCAATAGATGTAATGGAATTAATTGCTCGCGTGGCCCCAGTACCTATAATCAGCCAAGTGAGGGACTCCCCAACGTACAATATTACTCCTGACAAAAGAAAAAGTAATTTACCGTTACCTTTTTCACACTTGGTAAACCGAGCGTACGCGCGTTATTTTCTGGGTGAATTGAACCGCGGTTTTACTTGATATCGCTCGCGTTTAAGAGAAGGATTAGCGAGGGTTCACTCAATTGCAGTCGCTGATTTGCCATTAATTTTTGCCGCTTTTCCAGCGGAGCGGCGAATTTTTGGGGTGTGTCCCTTTCGTTGGGGGAATTTTATCCGCCAAAACCGGGGTTGCTGGTATTTCTCAGGAGAGAATTATTAAATCGCTATCGTGTTTCCGAAGTAGAGAGTCGTGTTGTATGAATAAGAGATTCTTTCGTTTTTTCCCCTTTCTAATATTAGTCTAAAAATGATTTACTGTAGATTTAAAAGAGCAGATTTAATTCTGGTAATATTTTGAATATTTCATTCATTTTGAATAAAATATTTATTATTCATTTTAAAAAAAAAAATTCTGGTGTATGGAAATGAAAGAGCGGACTTCCTGGCCAAATCTTCTCTTTCACTTACAAATAAACTCAATACCAGCTTACCCGAGTCTTTTTTCAAAACCACTACCAAAAAGAAGATTATCACAGAATGGAACTCAGATTTCGTTTCCTCTCCTAATTGTAAGTGGACCAAATATTTTTTCCCTTCAGTTCAATGCAGAATTAAGAACTACTGGTTTTACACTGACTTTAAAATTACGCAATTCCTCAATGGACATGAGAAATTCAATAGTTACCTACACCGTTTCCACATTAAAAACAGTGAGGTGTGCAAGTGCAACTCTGGGAGTGACAACCCTTCTCACATTCTTCTTGAATCTCTCACAATCTGTTTCAGAAGTAAGGAACGAGCTTTGTAAAGACTTAAATAACAGGTGGCCACCGATTATGGTGGACCTAGTTAAGAAAGAGAATTTTGAATTTTTTGTAAAATTCATCCATGCTGTTATCTAATTCCTTTTTCATTTTTATATCTCTTTTTTTATCTCTCTGCCTTCTTTTATTATCATTTTTTCATCTCATGTATTATTTGGATTTGTTTTGTAGTACATTTGTTGTACCTTCGGGCCCTGTGTGGTATTCCTTGGTGCACAGGGAGATATTTTTGTTTTCCCAAATAAAAAAAATATATATAATGATATTTAAATTGGTTATCGAAGTTTTCTAAATACAACAATTTTTGCGAAAGCTTCTGTAACAAATAAACTAATTTATACTTCATTTATCATTACTTAGAATAGCTTTATGAATGATACTTATTATGTGTTTTAAACAATGGCATTTTACAAGAGATTTGGCAACCTTCTTTATTAAAATTATCTTAGAAATTATCCTTAATTTGCCTGTTTATTTTAGAACCTATAATAAACCAGGAATCAATCATATCTCAGAAATAAAATAAGAAGTTTAGTATTACTACTATTGTAAATCACAAATAGTTTATTTTTATTTGTATTGTATTAGTGGATTGCACTAGAAAATTTAATACTGCCCTTTTGTTAGAATTTTTTCTTATTGTGGGTACTTAAAAAGTAAAGTTTACTTTGTTAAGAAAATCATTCAACATTGATGTATTTGTAATAACACTTTCTACTCTGATTAAAGACAGAAATACAATCTCTGATAAGATTACTTGAGCATTTTTTTATTTAAATCTGTGTGGAATCCACTTAATGAATTATTTACATTTATTAGTTTTGTTTTCAAGAATAAATATGAAAAATAATTGCACTGAATACTAATTTTGAACTTATAGATAAGATAGATGTAAATAGAATTTACATGGACAATAAATTATCCATGTAAATTCAGTGAAGGCTGAAAATGATACTTCCATAAAATATTCTTAGAATCATATTTAGTTTTATTTTTTAAAAGGAAGTAATTATATATTATTTAGTTTTTTATTTTCCTTTAGTGAACATTGAATTAATATTTATTCAGACAGGATTAATATATTACGCATGGCACTTTTATAAAATTTATAGAAATATTCGAATATTTTTATACAAAAGAATAAAACGATATTTTAAAATATTTTGTTCTATTCTCTCTCATGTGAAATTAAAAAATTCAATTTATACGAAGGAATAAGAACCATTCTATCTACATTTTATAAATACATTTTTAAATTTCAAGTGATAGCTACCTGTTTTAAGTACTGATGATAAGCATTTCGTCAACAAGTTTTGATTTATACAGTAAAATATTCACGTTAATTCATAAATCAATCATTCATGCCACAACATATATATTCAGACATATATTATCATCAGGTATTAAAAAATCTTTCAAAATTCATTGCTTGTCAGTGCGTCAAAGCCAATCCATCTTAGGAAATCCATTCTTGGAAGTTATGCCACACATATCGCTTTGTTGAAGCCACTGCCAATCGTAAAACTCACAAATTAAGAAGTGCGCTAAAATCGTGACACTCGTGTTGCAAGTTGCCATTGTTATCAATAAAACTATCGGCATGGGTTTTCGTGGATGTGTCTTTGGACTGCTCGTGACCAGAGGAGAGAAAATTGCTAGAAATTAGAGAACCATACCTCGGCCTATCGCACCCTTCAATCTTTACCTTTCGGGCTACTGGGTCACTTGGTGGCCATGTTCTTCTCGGGGTAGTGAAGCCATTGAATTATGATTCGATGATTGGTGGATGTTCATTGAAATGAGAGAGGGAATTGTTAATGGATATTTGATGGATCTGGAGATAGTCGGACTTGGAAATACTTTGAGGGATGTTTCTTATGTTGAAAAATGGATAAGGAAATAACTTAATCGTTAACATACCTGAATGGGTGCTCTTTTGATAGTACATCTGAGATTAGAGTGCTCTGATTTTAAGATTATAGCAAGACAGAAAAGTCTTCTTGCTTGTTGAAAGAGAGATCTCAAACATTACAATTATTTTTTTCTTGTTGTTATAATAAACGTTTTATTAAAGCAAAGGTTTAATTACAAACTATTACTTTCAATATATAATAGCTTATATAAATTGTTATATATTTTCACTAAAACCCTTATTTTCTGATTCTTTCTTTGAATTTCCTAATATGTATAATAGAAAGAGTAAATGTAGTGCCATATTTTGTATATGTACTAAAATATAAATCAAATTAGTAGGACATTAGTTTTTAATATATGACTAAAAAAGCATAAATGATGATGTTAAAATGAGAAAATTATTTAAGATTAGGAAGTTAAGTGAAATATATTTAACCTTTTTTAAAACAAAAATAGTTATGAAGATATATTCAATTATACAGAACTCTACGGTGATTTTACTACACTAAAATATATGTGTATATCTTACTATTAGTTTATTGGAAAGTATAATTGTGTAAATAATGTTATAGATACTGTTTTTGTTGCAAATTTTTCAGCCATTATGCCTATAGTAGAGAGCAATACCAAAATTTATTTTTCTTCGCTTTTTTAACATAATTACTTTAACTTTCTATAAAATAATTTGATTAGTTTATTGCAAAATCTTTTTACAATCTTAAAAGAGTTTATAAAGAAACAAAAATTTTGTAAATAAATTATTAAATTATGAAAAAATTCATTGTGTTTAAAATCGACATCAAGTTTGTATTCATTGAAGACAAAACTGCAATAATCAATTATTTTTATAAATTTTTAAATGTCTATAATATATTAATGAAGTTTAAACAACTATCATGTAAATTTTTAACCAATAACATAAAGACTTCAAACAATTTCGTATACCGATAATTCTAAATATTTTTGAATTAATTTCACAGAAAAAATACATATCCAATCGATATTAATTAGCAAACATTTATTAATCAAACAATTCTCAAGTATACTTTGAAAAATAATTTTATTTTAGGTTAATATATACATTTTTTGACTTACAATAAAAATAATTTTCATAAAATGCAGTATATTAAGCATCTAACTTTCATAACATCTTGTAATTATTTAAAAATATATATTGATTATTTTGAAATGTATTAAATATAATAACTAAATCATTTGATTATTAAGAAGGCAATTTTGCTATTACGTATTTTTTTCATTAAAAAAATCACAAAAATATTAGAAGATTTTTATTTGGAGTATATATATAGAGATACACACACACACACACACACACACACACACACACACACACACACACACACACACACACACACACACACACACACACACACACACACACACACACACATATATATATATATATATATATATATATATATATATATATATATATATATATATATATATATATATATATATATATATATATATATATATATATATATATATATATATATATATTGTTGAAATTGATTTGATGTGGTGAGGTTACCCTCTAAAACTGAATTAAAAGTATTATATCAAAGAGAAATTGTTTTAAAGGTATTAAAGTAGTCGGTTGCGTGATATTTAACAATCAAATGTACACTACAGAGCTCCATGCCTTATTAAAAAACACACGATTTACATTCGTTGAGTTATACGCAAGGAATAATGGCTGTAATTTATTGGAACAAGAGCTATGAAGAGATCTTTGCATCAATTCCGAATTCTCTTTGGTCAGACACAAGCCATAATCTCAAATGCATCAATCATTCCTACCGGTGTCACAAGCAAAAATGACAAATGAGTCACGACCTTAAGAAAATGCTTTGTTCGTGAAGCCATCTTTAGCTTTAGCTTAGGTTAAATGGAATCTTTCTTTCAGTTGTACAATAATCCCCTGTCTGTCACTGAGATTACAACTGTTCATTTGAGCATGTCTTATTAGCAGCGATTTTATAAAAATAAACTTCGCTTATCACTTTCTGGCTATTATATTCATCAATATTAAGATGCTATTTATAACATCTAGACACCAATTTTGGTATTTTCAATTAAAAGTATGCTACATGCTATTTACGTTATACAGGGACGATTACCACATTATATCAGTGAAACTTTATTTGTTATTACCTATTTTAAAAACAAAAATCAAACAAATGCCAGCAAATATATTAAAAAATATATATTTTCTATATTTCCAATAAAATTATTATATAAACATAAATATCGAAAGAAGCAAATTATATTTAAAAAATAAAATACTTCAGCAATTTATGAAGAATTATATTAAACAGTTGGCATAAAATTCAAGTAAAATTCAAGATGTAGTTCACAAAACTCTATAGATGTTAATTCCTGGGACACCTGCTAAATAAATAAAAGCTACTAAATAAATGAAGCGACATTATTGACTCAGCAAATCAAGTATGTGTCACATACCTTTCAATTCTCTGCATGAACCATGTTATCAAATCAATTTTCGATTAAAATTACATTTCAACTGCAAATATGATTAAATGAACTTATTCGTTTTTGGTAAATCTAAAATTGTTAAATTTACTGCAGTAAAAATAAAACAGCTATTAAAAGAATAGCTTTCAGTATAGATACGAGTACCATTTAGTTTAGCAAAAATGTTGACTATAAATTTCAATTTTTGGTTACTCTGGTATTTTCAGATCATATTAATTAACGTATTTTTGGGTTGCCATTTAGTACTTCACATTTTGGAACCTATCTTGGCCTTAAAAATCGCTTAAAAAGCAAGAGGTATCCGATATATATAGTAAACTTTTTACCAAATAATTAAATAATGACTCAATAAAAATTTAATCAAATTTTTAATGCTGGAGTAAGCAAAGCATTAGTCTTAAGATTTAAAAAAGATTGCTTACAATTTCTTTTTCTCTTTATTTCATTAAGAAAATCAATCGACTTTTCTTAAACAATGTTAATCAATTGACTATAAGCCATTCTCAGTTATATTTTTCAATGTGAGCTAAAAGCATCTTAGTATAGAGCTCCAAAAATATCCGCCATAACCTACCTACCTAACCGAAATTCAATAAGCAAACGTAGAAGATTCATTCAGCAAGGATTACTATGTACATTTTGTTCATTTTACAAGATAAATCGAAACTCATGTTTATTTTCAATTCTCTAGAAATCATCTGAAAATTTCGTCAGTGAAGATCCGATGACATCATATGCAAGTATTTAGTTATTAATTTAAAATTCTATTAGTTAATGAAGTTTTTAATACCTTAAGTCGTCGTTGCTGATTTAAATCAAACATAAAGGGGATGCTTGTCTTGTATTTTCATTTTGTTTTTTCTTCTGTTCTATTGTCAACGTGTTAATGGCTTGAATCAATGGAAAACGGCTTTCTAAATGATGCTTTGGTCTTTATATGAGAAATTATTTTTTTAACAAAATGAACTTCAACAATAATCGCAGACATTTGGTGACGTCATGGATATTTTAAACCAATGAGAATTGAAACAAACTCAACTTGCGATGATTGGTTAAAAAAAAAAAAATAAATAAGAAACACTCTAACGTTTGAAAATATTTATATCTCCTTTTCGCTAGTTAATTTAAGATAAAAAATTTGTGTTAGACATGCATATTTGCAGCTCTACATTTTGGGGACGTTTGTAGTGAAAATATAATTGTTTGAAGTTATAAGTTCCATAAAAAGTTTTCATTTATAGTTCATTTAAATTTCAAAATATAAGCATCTAGAATAATTAATATTTGAAGTATTTCTGAACACTTTAAGCAAATGCTTTGGACAAATGACCACTACAAAATGAGGATTAATATAAAATTCCTGAATACTTATTACAAAGCTGAAGTATATGATTTTTAACATATAAAGACAATCAATTTATCATATTTAACGAAGAGCAATTATTTTTGTTAGTTTTACTTTCGTACTACTCATGACTATTTTGACGTTAACAACCATGAAATCAAACGTCAGCAATTAGAATCCATCAAAGTCTCCTGTAATTTGAATTCAATCTCGCCGAAAATATTTCATATCAGCTACTGTGCACGTTTAAATATCAAATATTTTTTTTACCAATCACGATCTCAAGTTGAAATATTCGTCAAGATTTTTGATTGCACAGGTGTTCGAGATTGTTATCTTTGCCGCAGTGAGTCAACTGGTGAGCAAATAAAACTAATAACTGTTGTTGTCATCGATCATGTTCGAATTGAAAATAACCCTTCACAATCTACAGCCAATGAGCAGGTACTCAAATAGACTCGATGGGACTTTAATGCTTCCAGGCATTTAAGGCTTGCACGCGACATGCTGCTCTAAGTAGGCCAAGATACAGTCCAAGGACAGTGAAGCAACCAAAATTATCATAATAACAGTCAAAAGATTCTCTTTTCCCTTCGAAAACTGGTTCTTTAGACCACAGAGTTTATGATTGGTAGATACGTGTGTAGAAAATAAAATGTTTAATGAGAATTTTTTTCTGTAGATGAATCTTCCAAAAATTTCTGATATAATTGGGCAAACATTACTTCCTTTTTGTTATTGACACAAATTATTTTTACCTTCATCCTGGTTATTGTCGAACAATTCTCTAAGAAAACCAAGGTTTTGGATGGTTATGATACGAAGCATTAGAAATGAAATTATAAATATTTATATTAAGAGAATTGAAGTTTGGAGGTAGATTTAATCCACTCTCTCTTTCAATTTAAATGAAGAAATTGAAACGATTTAATGAATAAGCTAATGCGTTTTATATTATATATGAATTAATTATTGCATATATGAATTAGTAATATATTGGCAAGTATTAATTTTTCTTGAATTTGCAGATCATAGAATCTTTATCTTTGTCATTTTAACGTCAATTTTGTTTTTTATTTTCCTTTTTTCATTGACACAATATAATTAAATAAGTTTTTTTTTTAAATTATAAGCTTGTGTGAATTACATAATCAAAACAAACATTTTATTAATCTATATTTTTATGAAAGAATAATGTACTATATAAAAAGAAATCAATCACACAAATTAAAGAACATATATTTTGCATTTAGAATAAAATATTTTTTATTCAAAAATACTAATGCAATCTAAATAATCAAATTATAATAAAAAAATTCATTTTATTAAATAAGAAAAAACATTTTTATATCGATAATATTTAATAAGTATGTTAACTATTTAATTTCTACTTTTACATGATATTTGAATATCAAAATTTTAAAAACTTTTTAATGAAAAATGTTATTTTGTATAGTATCTGTTCAATGAAAATATTTTATTTTCACGTTATTACAGAGGATCTAATTGGAAATGAAACCATTTATATTCTCCTCACATTTTTCGTTTCATTTATTAATCACATTTCGTAACGTAAATTATTTTCCCTTATCATAACAAACCTTGATTTTGTTTTAATTTAAACACTATTTATTGTAAGAAGTCATGACATTTAAACAACATTTTTCTTTATATCTGTACTCAATTATTACTAATAAATAGGGATTTGATGAAAAGTCATTTTAATAAGAACAATTGGACTCACTCATTCGTAATTGTATTGGCTATGTAAAGAGGTACGAATGATGAGAACAGAATATTTCTGACTGATAAAAACATGGGTAAGTGTGCATGCTTGAAAGTTTTCTTAGTAACCCCTGCTATCTAAGTAATCCTTGTTATACATACGAATGATGAGAAAAGAATATTTCTGACTGATAAAAACATGGGTAAGTGGGAATGCTTGAAAGTTTTCTCAGTAATCTCTGGTATATATACGAATGATGAGAAAAGAACATTTCTGACTGAAAAAACATGGGTAAGTGTGCATGCTTGAAAAAATTTTTAGTAACCCCTGCTATCTCAGTAATCCCTGATATATATACGAATGATGAGAAAAGAATATTTCTGACTGATAAAAACATGGGTAAGTGCGGATGCTTGAAAGTTTTCTCAGTAATCCCTGCTCTTAAGTGAAAAAACATTATCTGTAAAATATACATATGATGTGATTAGTGCATTATTTTAGACACATGCATAAACTTCATTTATTTAAAATAATTTCGGTGGAAAAAATCCTTATTGTTCAAACAGCTAAATTTTAAAAAAAAATGAAAATACGCGTGCAAAATTATACAAGATTATAAAAACGTTTATGTTAAAATTTTCGCCCTCATTCACTTGTAATTCATTATAATACTATACAAATTATTTGCATGAATTTTACTATATAAATCATGTAAAAATGTTTTGAATTAATTAAATCACTGATTACATGTATATACTAAATAGTTATAAGTGAAATCCCA
The DNA here is from genome assembly GCA_037975125.1 of Latrodectus hesperus. Taxonomy (NCBI): domain Eukaryota; kingdom Metazoa; phylum Arthropoda; class Arachnida; order Araneae; family Theridiidae; genus Latrodectus; species Latrodectus hesperus. The sequence goes on from CM075857.1 coordinate 89,522,515, forward strand.
TCATAAAATAACGCAATGGACGTTATTTATACATAATGAGTTAATTAATATTGGTTACCAAAAATGCAAATAAGTTCCATAACAAAAATTTCTCGTATATTAATTATACAACTCCAGTAATTCCAGAGAGCCATTTAATTAATTTAATTATACCCGAAACTTAAACTTGAGAATTATCAGCAAGGAAATATATACAAAAATGTGACAAATACATTTCTTTACTTAGTAAGTTCACTGCTCCTTAAATGCTGCGAGTATTTGCGTCAAATTCTACTACGGCGCTATAAAGACAATTTCATCATCGATTTTTCTTGTACAACCAGAAGAACAAATACGTTGTTTATCCGAAGGGACATATTTCCCTGAGCTCTACAGATTCAAAAGAAAGAGCATTACCCCCTCAAGAATATAAACTTCGTATATAACTTGGAAACTTTTTCATGATCCATATCATCTAGGGACAGTGGTTCCAGTTACGAAAATATTCGAAAATTCAGTATATCGAAGTTCGTTTCCGTCTTAGAACCTTAGCAAAACTTGCGCCTCCCGATAGACAATGTTTATTTTTTTTTTCATCATTATTCTTTTTTCACCGACACATTTTTTTTTGAATCTTTTTGTAACCACAGGGAAAACTTTCAGAATAATATTGACTCCCAAATAAATACCTTAAAGATTCTAATATGACTTACACCGGTTTACTTCGAACCTTCTTTGGCGAGAAAAAAAAAGTTTCGCTAAAATCACAAAACATGACCGAACATTATCTGAAAATCTATTTTTTTCATTGCGTATTAAAAATGTAGATGAAAATTATGCTACTATGATCAAGTTTACAGATTTTGTGCGGCGGCTTCTAACGGGAAATGAATAAGTAATTTCTCCTGTGAAGAATGTTTGGGACAGCAAAAATTTAATAAGCAACTTCATAAAAGTCGAAGTTATTTGGGTATTAAAAATTTTTATGAGGGTGATGCAGCTGTGGGAATAGGGTCAGGAATTGGTTAACGTGGTATTTTTACATTGTTTCTTAACAAGTTTTATAAATTCATCCACTATACTTAATTCCTGCATATATTCATATTTTGACATAGAAAAATATATCTTTCACTAGAATTGCTACTTTAGAAGATAATGCTTGAAAATATACTTTTTTGTTATTCAATTTTCAATGCAGTTACTGCTGAAAAGTAGCAGAAACTAAAACTAAATTGTGAATTACTGACAAGATGTTTATTGTAAGATTATCATATTTTAAAATTTAAGTTATATATTTAAACAAACTTTAAAATAAGGCTACTTTTTCATGTTTGTCTTGTAATTTTTGATTTACAATAAAAAAAAAGTTTTTTATTGCAAATTAAAATTACGAAAAAATACTGTAGATTCTATGAATGTAATGAAATGCAATATTTAACAAATGTTGCAATGTAACAAAAATTTTAAAATTCTAAATGACATTATTAAAATGGATGAAGTAAAACGAGAAAAAAATATTAATATATTTATTAATGGTGTCCTTAAAAAGTCGATAATATTTTTATCGCCATAAAATTAAAATAATTATTTTTAATAATAAAAAGCGATTGAGATATCCTGATTGCTTAGGCTTTATTAACAATTTTAATTATTGTTTCCAACAAATTTACATTAATTCTACTCGAATTTCAACACAGGAGTAAAAATTTGAAATTTCTGCATTCAACTTTTAAATTTTTGCAATTTTTTATGGTAAAACTATGATTATTTTATTAATTTCTACATAATGAAGTGTAAATGAAAATATATGATTTCTTAAAAAAGTATTTATCCCATACGAAATTATACATCCTTTGATAAATAATTAAACAATTCTATTATTTTATTGCTTAAGTCAAGGATTAAAAGAAATAAATTTAAAAATCCTTGTACTGAAAATTTAAATATTACAATTTCAAAAATTGATTTTCCTTATTACTGAATAAAAACAGTTAGTGAAATTATAAATCATTTCCTCAAAAATCTTTAGAATTATAAAGTAATTTTCTAATATTTCTTTGGGGCTCAAGCAAACAGTAATTATTATTAATTTCATATTTATTAATCTAATACAAAGGTTGTTATTTACAGTGTTTTCGTTTGGACTACTTATTTAAGGGGGGATCCATTATTTAAAAATAAATTCTACTAAGTAAATTAACTAATGATTTTCAGCTTTTCTATTTTCAAACTGTGAAATATACTGAAATATATTAATTTTATAATTTTCAGTATGTTCAAGAATACAAAAGAATCGTGAATTAAATCGTTGAGAATCTTGAGGGACTTTACAACAAAAGCTCGGTTGATTGGATCGAAATGAAAACTTAGTTCCATCTTCTCGAATCAAATCCATATGCTCAGACCTCATTTATTCACCTTTGATACGTTGGTCTAAATTTATTCTCTATCATATGCTTGATGAATATCCTTGGCAAAAATTCATTACCAGCGCCTTTCCTTCAACCCCATTAAATTGGCCGGTGGTTCGGCAAACTTTTCCCTGTATCTCATCAATAATTCACAAGAGGTTTCGATCCTCAAAATTAATAAATTCCCATTAAAGAATGAGAAACAAACATTTTCGTTTCCCTAATGAGGGTGCACGTTCTGGGCCTCATACATATTTAAAAGCACAAACGCTTGCAAACCCATCGCGAAAATTGACTCTGTTGGCCAACAGTGCATAAGGCATCCTGTAACAAAAGTAAAGAAATGAAAAAAAAGAAGAAAAAAACACGTGCCGAGATTTTGTAGCCGGACTCCTGACAAATGGCAGAGATTGGATACACCTGAGTGACCACCCCACACGATTGGCTATTAGGTCTCCGTTTAGCAACACTCTCGGCTGGACACTTGGTCAACCACCCGTAACAAGCACAAGTACCAAATCACTTATGTGTGTGTGTCCAGGACTCTTTTCGATGAGGTCCGATGAGCACGGGTTGGTAGGGATGTAAAATTTAAAAAAAAATCATTCCTAAGCAATGCTTTCTTTGACGTATGCAGTCCAATGCGCTGGATGTCAAACTGTCAATATGTTAACAGCAAGAACCCTCATGTAGATGACACTAACTAAGCATTACGTAGGACATCCATAGGTGCGTGCGCCACCAAAACCTGTCATTAGGCCATCCGAGATGTACATTGAGCCTACCCACATCTAAGCACCATCAAGGAAAGCAAAGTTGTTCAATGTTTCTTTTTATCTTATTCTCGTATCAAACTTGCATTTAAAGGAGTATTATGTTATCACACAAAAATAAAAAGGGAAAGGTTATATTTAAACGTTTTTTAGCTATCTTTCAAAAGAGGATGCAATCTTATCGAGAAAAAAAGTTTACACGAATAAAAAGGAGTTCTTTTATTTTAAGATAAGATTTTATCCTATGCTTGTTTTATTTCATATTTCACATAATTTATTCTGATTTCTTGTTGCCGGATACTTATCATTTACTGAAATTTCGGATTTAGAAAAATTTATTTGATTCCTATAATGAAAGTAAAATTTTAAAATGTATGTTAAACAGAGTAAAACATTATGAAAAAGAAATTTAGACAAATGGCAATTTTATAGACAGAAAAATCTTTCAAAACTACTTATGAATAAGAATTTTGAGGCAAAGCTTTTAAATATAACCACTAGATGAAATAAAAAGAAATTCTATTTTTATGAAGTTTTCACTTTAATTCGTGAAAACATGTCCTATTATATGATATAATAATTTAGCATAAATTCTTGATGCAAAAGAAAATATCAACATCTTTACACAAGCTAAACTTGCGCGATTTTTTTATAAATGCAAGAATAAATAGTAGTTTTAGAATCAGATTTAAATGATTACTATTTTTAAATGTGATAAAATAAAAATCATTCAAATTTATCCTTTTAACATACACCGAAGTATAATATTGAATTATTTATTATTCTCACAGAAAGAATAATAAATTCGTAATATCCCTTGTATTTAAACGATAATGATTGATAATGATATGTGTTTATTCATTTATCTTTATCAATATTTATCCATACCTCTATTTGTCATATATAAATATATTATTGTTGTTTTTATATTACTTATTCCATAGACTCGAGTTGTATCAAGGTTTCTTATCGAAATATAAATGAAATGTTCTAAATTCCTTTATTTCTGGAAAATTTGCAAAGTTCTGTTTCGAACTTTTTTTTATATTTTTCTCAGCTTAATTTACTTTGATATGTATGTATATTTTCATTTTCAAGTATATATATTCATACTTCATATGAAATATAGCTCTCAATGTACACAATATATTTAAAGTTAAAGTTGAAATTTTTATAAAAATTAGTATATAATGTTAGTCTTTAAATGAAATAAGAAAAGTTTTATTTTATTTATCAAGAATAAGAGGAATATATATATATATTTATATATATATATATATATATATATATATATATATATATATATATATATATATATATATATATATATATATATATATATATATATATATATATATATATATATATATATATATATGGTATTTAGAATATAAAATAAAATAAAAACATGCTAAGTTATGTTTTTATAGCGCAAAAAACCGAGATTTGAGTAAAGAAAAATATAGCACTGCAAATTCACAGAGGTATTTCAAACTGATTCTTTTTTTACTGAATAAATATAAGTTAAGTGGAATAAAATGAAATAGTTTCTTTGAATGGATTTTGAGAATCCAAATGACAAGAAAAAAACAATTTTTTTAAAGATCCACACTGAATATGTTTAATATAATTTTCAATCAGTGTCAGTGAGATTTAGATCAAATATTATATCCGCAAGAAATTTAAGTGCTACAATCTTGAATACGAACAATGCTCATTGGAAAATAAGTCAGGGTCATAAGAATTTTAAGTTGTAATTACAATATTGAAATATACAAGTATAAAAATTACAAGTTTATTTTATTCAATAAACATGATATTCAATTTTTGCTTAAAAGATTTTTATAAACCAATTTTATTTAATATCTGTTAATTATCTTGTATCAATGAAAATAAAGTATTAATAAAATAAATTATTACTTGTAATGATGAAAATAAATATATTTTTATATTAATTAAAAATAAAATTTCAATATATTATTGAATTGAATAAGGTTGGTGTTTTTTTTTTGAAAATTCATATGAAATTAGCTTTAAATATGTACGCAAAATGATTGGAAAATTAGAGTTATGACTGTTGATATTATTGAAGCGATGTAAAATTAAATAATAATGTTTTAATCTTATAAATTTAAAATGTATTCTAGCGAATATTTTTTATAAATATTAACACTAATCATTTCCAAACCACATTAAAATGATATCCTCTGAAGAAAATTTATGAATTCTAACGAAACGAATTTTTAGATGTTTTATTATTAGCATTTTTATCAAGAAGTTTATACAGTAGCTATGTTTTTAGTTTCACTGATCAGTTTTACAGAAAGTAAATAATAATTGTAGGAAACAAAAATAAATAATCCTTTTATTTATGTGATTATTAAAAATGGAATTTTTGTTTAAAATATTAAATGAGATTGAAAGTTTAAAATCACTAATTTTTTCTCAATTACACTATGATTAGTATTATAAATAATGAAAGAAATATAAAATATGGAAAGAAAAATGAAATATAAAACAGCTAAAGTCTCTCATATTTTAATTAATGTTGTTCATCTATCTTGTATATTAACCCTCCCATTTACACATTCATAAAGTATTATCTGTAATTAAATATATTTTTAAAATTATTTCAAGGAACAAATATTTCCTTCAAATTTGTGAAATTATTCAAAAGCAGGTTATAATGGTAAAATTAAAGGGTGGAAATAAATTAGTATTTATTTGTAAACGTAAAAATAACTTTTTCTGCAAGAGTAAAGCGCGTGTGTTTAATGTAGCTAATTTTAATACCCATATCAATATTAGGTAAGATTTCATGAAATTTACTTTATAAAGAATCATTTGTGTAAGCAATTAGCTAACTAGAATCTCAGTTTAGCAATTAAATGCTTAGAAATCATATGGCGTTCATGAAAAATATTTTTCTGAAATAAATGGAAACAAAGGATACTTAGTAGATAAAAATAAGTATTCGTATATATGCTATGTTACAACAATAAATATAAATATTTCTTTATATAAATACTACAGATAAACTATAAACTTTAAAAATAAATTGTTATATAACTTATAAACATTTGTATATTCTACGAAAACAAAAAAAATTATTACATAAATTTAAAACACACAATTCTTTTAAATGATAATATTTTTTCAATTTAATTTTTAAAATGTTTCTCCCAAAACTACTTATTTCCCATTTTCAATTTTATTAAAATCTATTTCAAAATGCAAAATATTAGTTCCAAATAATTATTCAGTAAACATCATTCAATGTTGCTTTAATTAGAAAAGCGCATGAAAGGCTTTATTCAATCACAAATTTCCAATTTATATTTATATTTCTGATTATTTATTAATACGTTAATAAATTAGAATGTATTTTTTTATTTAAAATATTTGAAATTTCTGTTTGAGCGTGCATTGTAAAATAAGTAAAATATTTCTTTTAATTATTAGACTTTTTGATCTAAAACTAATTAAAGGTAATACAATTATTTTACAGCTAGAGAAGATATTTTGTGAGAAATAGATTTAATTAATTTGTAAAGAGGAAACACTGTCTATATTTTTCTTATATTTGCAGAATTTATTGTTACATAGAAATAAACGTTATTTTTTTAATTAACTGAAAAATCAAAAACATAATTTTTTATTCAATCATTTAAAGCAAAATGTTGAAAGCAAATAATAATTCTTTTAAGTTTTCCATTGAAAGGAAAATGTTAATATACAATAAGAATTAGACAAAAGTTTTCTATAGTTTAGTGCTTAGACATCAAGAGAAAACCGATTTATTTAATATATATTTCGTAAATATTTCTTATAAATTTATTATCATCTTTCACTGAAAGATGAAAAATATCAATGACCAATAATTTAAATATTACGTTTCATAAATATTATTTAAACTTTCTAAGTGCAATCATTTCGCAATAAAATTATGCTAATACATTAATTGTCAAAAAAGAATATGATCATGAGATGAGTAACAAAGAAAATTTACTAATTATTCTTTATTCTAAAATAATAGGAATATTTTATGCTTTCAGTTTAATTCATCACCAAATCATAATTTGCTCTATCTAATTATGACTTGTTTCATCTATAAATCCAAAACTAATATGAAGTGCAGGCAATATAAAGATTAATGAAAAAAACCTGTATTATCAGAAAAAATATTTTTCCTAAATTAAATAAATTAGAGATTTTTTTAATACTTCATTATTCGCATAATAGATTTTTTTCTTTTTAACCGAAAGAAAGCATATATTTAATTTAAATAAATTTTGTGCTTTGTTCATACAGTTTTTAAGCATTTCCACTGTACACAAATTGATTTATTTGAAATCAGTAAAATCTAGAATACAATAATGTTTATCAAACTTAAAAATAAAATTTGTATTTAAGTTTTTTAAAAATCTTATACCTGGGTGTTTTCTAAATTTGTTTTCCTCTACCATCTTAGTTAATAAAGATACTTATTTAAAGTACTTAATTATCAGTAATATATCGCTCAGAAATGTAATAACAACCACAACAACTGCTTTATAAATGTAATTGGAAAACTGCGGTGGCTTGGTTAATTGGGTCGTCATTTTTATTATCAGAATATAGTGAGCTCGAATCCCGGCTCCAAAAATCATTGGAATACTATAAAGATGGCTGAGAACTCGTTAAATATATCATGATAGCCATATTCTCCAAGTGAATTGATACCTCTGGTGATGGCAGCTCAAGTATTGTGGATCTTCCATTTGGTCCCCTATTCCTATTGAGTATGTGCAGCTGAGTACCTGCCCGAAGGCATCTACTCATTCATCTAACATGTTAAAAATGGAGGGAAGAAATTAAATGAATGAAAATGTGAAAGTAGAGTTAGGCAAAAGCCTTAGAAAGTATTGCATCCGACGAGAAAAAGGCCGCAATAGGTCTGACTTGAGCATCCCCAGGGAGGATATAAGAATCGAAGAGTTTATCGAAGTTTCCGGCTAGGCACTTGGATGCTTGCTTGTAGAAGTTTATGTTGAGTTTTTGGATAAATTGTGATAAGTCTTCTAGCTTGAGATCTTTTTGGATGTTTTTGTTCCTTATAAAATAAGGAGCATTTACAATTCTTCGAAGAATTTTGTTTTGAAAGGTATTAATGAGTTGAAGATCTTGTTTGGAGATGGAACACCAGGCAGGGGAAGCATATGTGATGATGGGTCTTATAGTGGAAATATAAAGTAGCCTTCTAATTGGTCTCCTGCTTCTGAATTACGAAGACATCCATTCGACTCCTTTTACTTAACTGGTAGTGTCCAACTCATGGCTAGGGATTAGGAAGCATGCTGTATAACAACAATAACAAATACAATAGATATCTTAAAAATAACGTGAAACACTTTTGAGCTTATTAATATTTGGAAAAGAACAATACTTAAAATTATAAGTAAAAGGAGAAGAAAAAAAGGTAATAATAACTAAATGAAGACTAAGGCAAAAGTTTACAATCGATTACCTGTTGATATTTTGGCGATATTTTTTGACGCCAAGATAGGAGCCAGAATGTAATTAATAAGATAGCCACTACCGCGCTACACAAAAACTAAACTGAGTAACAAGGTTAACCGAAATTAAATTTTATCGCCGAATTTTTCACCAAACCAAGAAGTACCGGATTCTAAACCGAAACCAAATATTCTTAAATTTATATTTCTACTTTTAATTTCTTTATTATTCCTCTTTTTCCTCATGGAATTATTCATGCTTGAGAATTTGAAATGGAAATGAAACATATAAAAATATTCCCCAACATTTGTAGAGTTAATTAGAATTTTTAAGATCACATAATTCTAATCAAGGAAAGATAAATATTTATTAAGAATGCTTAAAAAGCACAATTGAAATTATATACTCGTATGAGAAAAACTGTAAATTAAAATAATACAGTATGAACAACTGAATAATCACCAATGCTTAGGTACCAAAAAAAAACTTTCCTAATTAACTAGTTGCGTGAATTCAACATTAGGGCTTAATGTAGTGAATATCATCACAAAAGTTATCTAATTTCATGTACGCCTACTACTTTTCTCCGGAATATTTTTCTAAAATATCCCGGCATAGACAAAAAATATGAAGCCATTAATCGAAAAATTAATAATTGCTTTTGGAAGAGAGGACCCCCATAATGACAAATGACTTTGTCCCCTTCTGAGTCTAGATGCTAGATCGGGGATATCAAATATGGAAGAGAGAGGGAGAGAGGTAATTAACTGAGGCATACTTAACTCATTAACGGAATAGATAAGATTTCTCCTGAATTTTTAATGCAGATTTATTGAGAGATTTGTGTCGAGAGACTAAATGTGGCGCATGATGAAGCATATTGAAACGCTTCTTTTATCGATTCAGTTATCCTTTTCATTACAGGGGAAGAATGAATTATTTTGTGGTCAGATCAACTCATTAAGATATTGAAACAATGTTGACTCTCTTCTAGAATTATGGAATGAGTTTTTTTTAATATCTTAATTAAAATGCGTTATTTCTAGCCTATTTTTCAATCGTATATGTATACCGTATTTTTTTAGTTTAACTAATATTATATTTTATGAATGATAATGTATAACTATTCATGTAAAATTTCTCCTTTGTACATCAGAAACTTTATTGTGCAATTTATAAAACTATGTTAATTTAAAAACTAGAGTGATCTTAATTATCATTATACACTGTAATTCGGTGTTTACAATCTTTATATACATTAATGAAATAATGTACGTATATGAAAATGATCAAAGCGAGTGTTTAAGCTGGTGATGGAATTTTGGAAATGAATCACACGTTACCAAACACAGTCATAGTTATCTGTGGAAGTCAATCAAAAAATTGCTTTATAGCAAAAAAGTGAAATTATTGGATTTAGCACATTCAGTAAGATAGAAATAGCTATTAAATTTTAATAAAAACAGAATTTTTACACATATTTCGCAATTTAATGAGTTGGCTTTTTATTGATTCTATAAAAACATTTTTGAAATAATTCATCGTAGATATCATTAAAATACTATTCTATCCATTGATTAATTTGAAATATTTATTTTGTTTTTATAAATTCGTATTTTTAAATACTTTTGGCAAAATAAGTTTTTTTAGGTATTTTTATGTGTTTTTTCTTGTCTCGGAGGCTTAACTTTAAGAGACTTTTTTGGAGGTTCAACTAAATTTTTTTCTCCTATATCTATATAACGAGAAGCTAATGTGACCAAAATATCTTCATGAACCAAAAACAATCATCATTTATGGCAATGCTAGTTGTTTTAATAATATACATGATTTCTAGATTGAAGTTAAAGATAGCAGTTTGTATATTGAAAGAGAGATTTATGATTGATAATTTTTGAGATTACGTATTATTCATTTTATATACATGTATAGTTAAATTAATCGCATTTAACAATTTACTTTTCTATAACTTAGAGAATTTCCTAATGATGATAAGGAATTAGCATTTACGTAAAATAATAATTATTATTAATTTAAGTAGAATACGTTGAATGTCATATAATATATTAATTTTTACGTAATCAAAAATATAAAAAAATCAATATCAATAGTGTATATCATTTTATCGCCAGTTATTTAGTAGTGTAAGGAGTGCTTTAAGGTATTTATTTCAATGAAACCTGATCTTGTCATTTCAAAATTTACTGACTTTAAAATAAAACATCGTCATTATTATGAATGAATGATTTTGAAAAAGATTGTGATTAACATGGTATTTATTATCAATAAAATACTAATGAAACGCTTATAAAACAATGATATTCTGGAGTTAAATTACTATTTCAAGATTCGCCAATCATAGAAATTCAAGTACAAAAGACTCTCATAATTTCATAGCTACCAAAAGTTCATGAAACATACTTTATTATTATCCAAATTGAAAAGCCTTAAAGTTTTGCGAAAATTCATATCTGTTCCAAGAAAATTTCAAATTGTATTAGTAGTTCTCTTAAGTGAAAACACGCTTCGTTAAATGTAAATAATAGTTATTATTTGGATACTGAAATTCTGGTTAAAAGCAGTAAAAGGATTTTTATATATTTTTACAAAAAAAAAAACCTTGTACTTTACTTGCTGGAACTACACGTGCGTTAAATTGTTTTTTAGATCCCATGAAGTGATCCATCAAAACTACCGTTTTGTTGCATGTCAAGGTCTATTTCTGGAGATCGATTATTTTCTACAAAGGACAAAACGATGATAATTATTGACGTTTATTTCAAGTAGAATATTATACCCAGTACATTGAAGAGCTGAGGGAAATTACATTTAAAATACCCCTGTCATATTCCAAATGATCACGAATATTTTCATGAGGTTTTTCATCAAGTTGATGCAGCTGGTTCAGTATCTACTTTTGAAATATATAATTGCTTTCATCTATCTAGGTTAGAATATAAGTAGTTTTAAGTATTTATTTTTCAATCCAGCATAGTAATTGCATATAAAATTGTTTTGAATGCGGCTTGAATATCAATGAAATCAGGTTATTATTTTGGGTATCAAAGAAAAAATGCTGAATATCACAAACAATGAATTTTTTTATTGGTATTTAGTTGCAAAATAATATACAAATAGTTCAATTTTTTACTTAATTGTAAGAAATATATGCATTTAATTGTTGCAAAATTTAAGAAATTGTGAGTAGTAGAAAACATGAATTTAAGGCTATTGAATTGCTTGTAACATGTATGTACGAAAACTTAACAATTAAATGCCTCTTTCTAAGGAAAGAAAATTTTATTTAACATGTTAGAAACTTACTTTTATTATTATTTTTAATGAAGATATTTTTTACATTAAATGATAAAAGATAAAATGTTAGTCTAATGTTTTTTTTTTCTAAGTGATTTCTACAAAACTTACTAAGCACATTCGAAATATTATTTTTTCAAGTTGAACAACATGGGGTACTTAATACAATATAATATGCATCAAAACTTTAATATACATCAGAGCAACAAATGATGTATATTTTTGAGTCCTTCTAGACATTTTCAGTTTAGAAAAGTTATAAAAATTTTCTTTAATCAGCACTGAGTAAAATTTATTTTAATTAAAACATATGACGAGAAAAATATCGAAATAAAAATTATGAGAACTAAGTTAACATGCTCAGAGTAAATTATCAATTCAATTACATATATTCGTAAAAGAATTTCTCAAAAATTAAATTACCTATTTCACATTAAAGTTTTTTTAAATTATAATCATTATTATATTTCAATATATAATTTTAAAGTAAAAAATAATACGAAAATATGGTATCACAATTATATTTTAATGTGTAAAATTATCATTTGTTTTTATTTAAAAATTAGATTTATTGAATTATTTCTTATTATAGTTGGATATTAACTAATACTAAATGCCTCTGTTCTACGTCAGATAAATACGATTTACTGTAAGAAGTACGAGGCGTTTTTATGTTCATTGCGTGTTGAATAGGGTACTTAAGAAAGATTAGAAAATAAAATTCTCTGGTATTCGTAGACTTTATTGTTTGTCTCGAAAAACATAAAATGTTAACAAGAGAATTAACCTACAAGATTCCCGGATGATAATCTTGGAAAGAACTTAACAAGCTAAAAATTTGAATTTACTACAGAAATATGAGAATAGAATTAGGCTTAAAGACGTTTGTTTTGGAAGCATTTAAAATCCTCAGTATGATATGTTTACGAACTAATAAAAAATTTTTGTTACCATTAAAAGAAAGACACCAAAAGAGTTTAACAATATAAATCTAGTTAACTGTTACTCCATTTTTGACGGGAATATGTATATACTATATATTTAACCTACTTTATTTAATGTCTGAAACAAATTTCACATCGTAAAGATATTTCATGTGAAATTGGTTGATAAAAAAATTTGTAACAAGAGTAATCAAGTTAAATGATATCGGATGAATAAATAAAGTTCTAGATTAGGAAAGTAGAAAGAATTTTAAATAATTTCGTAAATTAATTTGAATATAATTCAAAATTTAGAGTTTTATATCTATGTTCAAAATGTAAAAAATGCATGCTAGAATTGTTTTTAAATCTACAATATATATCTGAAAAAAATTACCATTAGATTTTAATTTATAGTAGATAAAATAATCAGCTTTTAAGATGGATTTCTCCTCAATGCATTAAAATTCATATCCACATATATTACTGAAATATATTAGATAAATTGCCTCTAACGCATACAATTTAGACAACTAAATAATTTAGACAAAAAGTTTGATTTTATATCAAGCATTCATTTTGAAAATTATAAAAAAAACTAGAAATATTTTTAGTGAAGGTTTGTTTTTTTGAACAAAAGGCAATATTTGAGTTTTTGTTATGGATTTAACTGCATTAAAGGAAATGTTATGGATTTAACTGCATAAAATTAGATTGTATAATGTTATGTATTTTGCTAATTGAAAATTAGATTGTATGCAATGAAATGTCAAATCTTAATTCTGATGTAAATTTTAATTGTTATTTTCATGTTATTCTTGTTGTTACAAAAGTTTGAAAAATTAAATAAATTTTTTTGAAAATTGTAAGTTCAGTTTATATACACACATAAAAAATCCATTTAACCTCAAATAAATGTCGAGAAAAATTATAGGTTATTCATTTAAAATTGCAAAATTTATTTCCTTTAATTAAACTAGAAACTATTTCAATGAACATAATTACTTACAACTTATTGCACGGTAAAATTTGATCCTCAAATAATTTTATTTCATTTACATTAATACTATTAGGACTTTGATATACCCGGTTTCAAACACAAACAGTTTTATTGAAAATTAATAAAACCAATAGTTTTTATTGAAAATTAATGTACAGATGCTGTAATACACAGGAGTGTTTTCCAATGGCTCACAACTAATTGAATTTTAAATTCAAGGATTAGTCTGCAGTTAATATAAGTTACGTCATCAAAAAGGATTAATAATTGCTCTTTTAAAATTATATAATCAATAGTCCTCGAAAATGTATCTCAAAACAATTTGCAAATTAAGTTATTAAATGAAGAAACATTTTTTAAATAAAGATTTAATAAATTAAAAGTTCTTAATTCTAGAATTCAAAGAATTTCAGAATCTGAGAATGCTAGTGGTATATCTGTTTTTCAAATTTAATGATTAAATACCTTAAAAATATTTTTAAATAATACAGAATATAATGAAGATATTTCTTGTAAAACTTTCTAAGTGTAAAATATAAATTTCTTTTTAAAATTTTCTGCAATATGATTAAGAAGTTTTTTTTTGATAAGTTTTAGATTGTCAACACCATTCTATTTCAGTCTAATTTCTTTTATCTATACATTTTTTGCACAGCTTCTAAAAATTTATGAAAAAGAAAAACTAAGAGAAAATATGTTTTTTTTTTTATTTAATGTATAAAATATACGAGTTATTATTTTCCATAAAAATCAAATAATATTTGATTTATAAATATCATGAAGAACATATTACACTAATGACTATTGGTCTATTAATTATTGTAAAAGAAGCCTATATTTCACATAAATTTCTATAACCATAAAATTATAAGGCTTATAACAATACAATATTTTATTAATATAAATTTTAAATACATTTTTGTAACTATATTATCTAATGACTATCAAACGTGACTAGATATTGATTTGTCTTCAAATCTTCCAGCTACAGGGTTTGTAAAGGATTATAAAATATCTTGAATCATAAATATAAAAATTAATTTTTAAAATTTTGTGTTTATCAAATTTTATGTAAAAAAAGTAGAAATTCTTAACACTTCGTATTTCTTTATTTTAAGAAATGCACATTTCTTAAAATTATTTTAAGTAAATTGTTTTTGAAGTTTAGAAGCCAAAATAAATAAATAAAAAGATCTTGATAATAAATATTTGTATCAAAGCCAAGCAATGGTTAAAAAATTCGCAATTGCCTCAACTATTCTACATCATCTAGAAAATAACATTTCACGACCCTTGAAAAACAGTTTATTCTGCTTTGGCGAAAATTTGGCTGACATTTTGATTGCCACTGCGCCACCGGGGCTCGAGGTGGGGCATGAAGCAAGTTAATGTGGTCACGTTTTTCTAACGGCATCGTCATGTCGCTCCATTCTCCTTTCCCTGTTGCCCTTTACGATGCGTGATGTTATTGACGACAATATTTTTGTCAAAATCCTTTTCTTTGCTTTCTCACCAAATGTTTTTTTCTTACATTTTTTACGCCCGATTTCTCTAGAGGTCGATGAATGGATAGGCATCATTGCTATCTTCATCGCTATCAATGATTTGCAACTGTGATTTCAAATCTTCAAATATTATATGACAAGGGGAATGCGTTTCTATGAAAGTACTGCTTCGAAATTCTCATTTGAAATATAGATCAAACTCGGCAGTAAGAAAAAGCTATTCGGTTTCTACTCCAAAAACACCATTATATATGTATATACCGCGAAATAAGCCACTTCACTGAATAAATTATAAATAAACAAAATATACTCTCAGACACAGATGTAATATATACTAAGAATATTTCAACTAGGTAGCAAATTTATTCCCCAGGATTTTTTTTTCATTTAATTATCTTCGCATTTATTTACTTTAATCTCATTCGTATTTTACATTTATGATAGATTGTGGATTATTTAAATAATTCTAAAGTACTCTCTATATATATTCTGAGATAGTGTGATATTATTAAGAAAATTTTTCAAGTGGTAATATTGAATATAGCATCCATAAATACACATTTTTAGACAGAAGAAATTGAAGAAATTAATATAACAGGCTTACAGTAAAATCTTTTTTGAAAATGAGATAAATGTTAGATAATAATCAAAGTTTTTAATCATAATTGCTATCAACCGAATGTGACCACAAAGTGTAATAAATACTTAAATTTTTAAAAATTCGATTCATAGCAAAAATAAAGGAACTCTACTATCTTATGCAATTTATTAAACAAATTTTTAAAAAAGAACCATAATATAAAATTTCAGTTATACCGCTGATAATTATAAATATAAAACGAAAAACTATCTAAAGATTGAATTAACTTGAATTAGCATTTCAAAATTTGTGTTTTAATTATAGACAACGATATAACTAGATTTTATGACTCATTTTTTTGAATGTTTAATTTAAAGGTAAATTAAAAATTTAATCTATATTTTTAATAGAAAACTGTAATAGTTGCAAGTTAATTAAGAGAATTCTATTATATAATAAATAATAATTTAGTGATATCGTAGTATTCCACACTTTTATTTGATATATATAAATTATTTTGCACAATATTTTAAATTAAATACTTAGATTTAATATGCTCTTTTAATTTTAAAAGCATATACTATTTAGATCCAATGGACATCCAAGCAAATTTTCAATAAATACGAATTAATTTTTACAATTATGAATGTATATTACTAGAAAAATATGAATTTGATTTTCATTTAAAAGAGTTTGATTCAATTTTTCTTCATCTTTTATGCTTCTTAATTCAAGCACTCACATAAAATGAATGGTACTGAATAAAGTAGCTATTTATAAAAACCTTTTAATGAGATTGCAAAAAATTAATGCATTCTTATTTATTTGCTTATTATCATTTTTTAATTTCTTACAAAATTAGTAAAACAAAGAATAGATTGCCTTTTTGTTTATCATTAAATTAAATCAATACTCAGGAAAAATGAGCTTAGAGAAAGAGAAGAATTATTTTTGTAATTTAAAGTACAGAAATGTTTAACAATTTACTAAGAAATTTTTCGCTAATAAAAAACAGAATATATCGATATACTATAGGATATACATATATATATAGTATATATATATATATCTGTAGTATATAAAGTGAGATCGTATATACTATATATATATAAATATATATATATATATATATATATATATATATATATATATATATATATATATATATATATATATATATATATATATATATATATATATATATATATATATATATATATATATATATATATATATATATATATATATATATATATATATATATATATATATATATATATATATATATATATATATATATATATATATATATATATATATATATATATATATGTATGTATGTATATGTATATGTCTAAGTACTAAATGATTATTCAAATATTAAAAATAAATTACAATGTGTAGTTTAGTGAATATGTACTAGAAAATGCATAGTTGATGAGTAATAATTCAAACTATGCATTAATAACATATTCTTTTGCACTTACAGATTAATTTGAGATACTCATTTTAAAATTTTCTTTATAAATTTGTTTTTTTTTTTAACATTTTTCACAAGTACTCACAAATAAATTTCTTGTCTCTTCTCATAAAAATATTATA
This sequence comes from Latrodectus hesperus, assembly GCA_037975125.1. Lineage (NCBI taxonomy): Eukaryota > Metazoa > Arthropoda > Arachnida > Araneae > Theridiidae > Latrodectus > Latrodectus hesperus. Next base: position 89,540,099 of record CM075857.1, read on the forward strand.
AAATCAAAAATTAAAATAAAAATGAGAAAAATAAAATTAATTATTCAAAATATTTTGAAAGCATATTGTACTCCTAATTCATTTGACAAGAATTAATTTAAATATTCAAGTGTCAGTAAACCGATATTAAATTTTACATTTGAAGGAGTAAAACAGAAATTGCCTCAATATACAAATGTTGGACTTGCTATTAAAATATAAGTAGATAGAACAATTGTATATAAGTAGATAGACATATGGTATAGAATAATATGATGTTCTCCTCTTTAAAATATATCTCCCTTTCCAAATGTCAAACACAATTAATTAACGCAAATAACTTTATGTTTTTATATCTTAAATATCTTCTATTATTTAAGTCTTACATCACTGCAAACTTGATTTTTTAACTGCAAAATATATTTGGTTTTATATTTTTTATAGTTCTTACATTTACCATTTTTATAAAATAAGAATACACTAAAACAATAATTTTTCAAATCTTCTTTATTTTTATTTACCAGCAATTCAATAACATATTATTAAAGATATGAATATGACTTTTAAGCTACTTATTAAATTCTGATGATGTTTGTTTAAGTTTATACGAAATAATGAATCTTAAAAGTTCTTATTTCAGGTAGTTTTGATATAAAAAGAATTCAAATTTTTTGGAGCTGAAAATAATATATAGTTCTTTTTAACATAATTATTTAATTAAAAAATAGCTTTCATTAAAATAAGATCAAATATATTTTAATTGGAATTTTCCTGTCGTGTTAAAATTTTTAATGTATGGCTTGTTAATGAAGTTATCTATTTAAACAATTTTCTTAATTAAAGTTTTTATACAATTATCACTCAACTTTTTTAGTTCATTAATTTTTATTTACTTGAAATGCCTGTCATAGTTTATTATATTACATTGTTAAAATTTTTAAATATTTATATAATAACTTATATTGCAATAGCAAATATTTTACTCTGTTTTAAAATTCATTAAAGACGTATCATTTATTATTTAAGAAAATTTATTCGCATTTTTAATTTTATAAATTCTAAGCATTTTGACCCATTAAATAAGGTTTTTTGAAAATATATATCACTCAAATAAATTAAAATGTGTTAAACCTGATATATTTGTCTTAAAGCAGCACTTTGAATGATTTTGAATTTTCGAATTGCATTATTATAATTAGTTTTAAAGTGTGGTAATCATGAAAAAAAATTTAAAAATACCGAAAAATTATAAAAAAATTTAACAGTTAGTATATTTTTAATTACAATTGTATCCAAAATGTTTAAAATTGACAAGTGTTCAATGACATATTTAGCATCAGAATTTCATAAAATATGCATTTTATTTAAGTTGATTTTTTCCTTGTCTTTTAACTCAATACCTAAGTCTGCTTTTTTATAGCATAAATTATTATGTATTAAAATAATTTTAAAATGTGTTAAGTTTTTTTAAACTAATTTACAACAATTTAGCAATAAATAGCATATTATAATTTCTCAGACTTCATTCACTTTCAATTACAAATTTATGAATTTATAATGTTTATAAAATAAGCTAATAATCACAGTGTCTAAAGGAATGCTAACAAATTTTTTAAAAAAATTTTAATAGTGTAAGCTTACAAATATAGCAATTATTAAATTAAAATTCCATTAATTGATGAAATTTTAAAAAATTTGAATCTCTCGTCCTTGCTGATTTAAACTAACCATAAAGTGAATGTTTTGCCTTGTCTTTCTTATTTTGCTTTTTATGCTGTTCTATTGTCCATGTGTTAATGTCTTGAATCAATAGAATACGGCTTCTCAAATCGATACTTTGGTCTTTACATAAGAGATCATTTTATCAACTAAATGAACTTCGACACTATTCTCAGACATTCCATGATGAATTTCGCCTTGTTTGTTGCTGCTCGAATAATGTAATTTGAAGGCAGGCAGCAAATTCGTCGACAAGTGGAATTGACGATGCCGTCTTAATACGATATGACGTGGATGAAACGTTATCTGACGTCATGAATACTTTAAGCCAATGAGAGTTGTAATAAAGTGGTTTAATCATGATCTCTTCTGGAACAAAAAAAAACCACATTATGGTTAATAGATAAGAATTAAGTGGCATAGTCAGGATCTAGAGACAACCACTTCAAGGTTAAAAAGCAATAAATGGGAATATAGTAAAATTTTATATTTATCCTCATTAAAGATCAATTTTTAAAGGACCATATAATTTTTAATACCTTTCCTTTTTTAAAAACATTGTTATTCTAAGCCTCACATTTAATCTTGTATTGTATATTTCAGCATTACTTTAATTGCAAAATGAATTTTCTGAAAAATTTACATAAATTAAAAAATGTAGGAAATATATTTAAAGTTTATATACTTCTCATATTTAATAATACTTCCTTTAAATTAGAGATGGATAATTTCAAAGCACAAGGAAAATGCTTTTAATATAAAGATTGCTTATTTTGAAAGAATACATTGCTGTAAAACAATAGATTATTGGCAGTTGGCAAAATAAAACACAATTTCAGAATACAAAATCAAACATACTTTTATAGACATAAAACGCTACATTTTCTATGAAAAAATATTCGAATGAAATGAACAAAACTACGGGGATGCCCTCCAGATATTTTAAATTAATAAAAAACTCTCATAAAAAGTGATAGGAAGAAATATAGGAAGAAAATATATCACAAGCTAATGATCAATTTATTCTGAAATACTGTTGAAAATCTGCAGCTTGAAAATACAAGATTATGATGAAATGGAAATGGAGCTCACATACCTCAGGGTACCTTGTTTGGTATGTATTATGTATTTTTTAAAATGAAATATAAATGGCCTGTAGGGTTAGAAGACATATTTTAATAGGATCTTTCTAAAATCAATAATTCAAAATTTTTTATGCTTCATTTTTAGGAAGAAAAACTATTTTTATTGAGAATATGGAAACTTTTATGAAATAAAAAAAATTGTGGAACTGATCTATAAGATGTGAGAATAATTATAACCTCTACAAACTGAAGGAAAGGATAAATTAATGTTTTTTTAAATAAAATTAAAATTATTTTTTACAAATTTTAGAAAATATATTAACTAAACAAAGTTTATTTTTAAATTTTATCATTTGTTTCGTCTGGAAATTAAGTAAATTGAAATATGCCACCCAATTTAAACAATTCAGGAAAAAAAATTTAGAATTTATAAAAATGTGCAAAATAGGATCTCTGATACCAGTATAAATACGAAAAAGGAGTAAGAAATTGGAAGTGAAATTTAAAACGAGAAAAAATGTGAGCAAAGATATAAATATCTTTAAACAAAACCTTGATGACTTCTATCTAGGATAATACACAACGAAACTTAGCTCATATTTAACTAACTCTAATGAGCTATTAATTAACTTAAGCAAAAAATTAGCAAAGAATTTTGACGTATTCTATGAAATTACATATTCATGACAAAGTTTTAAATAGGTTAATTATTATATGTGAAAGGGGTAGAAACACACGTAGTTTTTTTTTTTAATACCACGTTTTTTTTATTTTATTTTATTTTATTTAATTTTTTTTTTAGATGCCTGACTGCATTATTTCTTACAATTAGTTTTCATCTCAACAAGGTTTTGTTTATCTGCTTATAAAAGTCATTTTAATTAGTTGATTGTTAGTAGACAAATCGGTTTATTTAAAAATGCTTCTTTATTGATAAAAGTCTACCTATAAAAGTAAATGCTCATCACAAAATTCTCTCACACCGATCATTAATATTTTCAACAAATTATAAGTAATGATGGTTTTTCAAATGTTGGGAAACAGAACAATTTCGAAGATATTAAGAGAAGTCGTTAGTTAAAATGCCGTTAATCAATTTTAAGCGAATTCGAAACTTTTTAAAAGAACCTTTTACAAATCCTTATGTTGGAAAAATTTTAAACAAAGCCAATTTTTAATAAAATTTGCAGATATAAAATAATAGCAAAACAAGATAATTTATATTGTTCTAATTAATTATAATTTTATATATTTAAAACTAAGCGGCATATTTACTTTTGTTTAATTTTACTATCATATTTTCTTATTTGTAATTTTTAGTTTTATCAAAATATATTATGAGAATTTCCCTCAAGTTTATTGAAAACAGTTCATTCAATTATTATCATTTAAATTCTTATAATCTAACATTTTTCCTTTAACTTTTTCAGGATTTTTAAAATTTTATTGGCTATGAATAGCAGAAATATGTTATAAGGATTCCAGTTATATTTGTATAAATATAGTACACTCTTAAACCCTTGGAATCCGTCAAAAGTAAAGAAAGTATTTTCATTAAATCCACATAACACACTTTAATATATATATATACACTGATTATCAAAATGCAAACATAATGATTGAGGAAATCATATATATTGAATAATGAAAGTCAAACTTCCAAAGAACATTTATAAATGAAACATTGATAGATCACATAAGCACTTTGATGATAAATTCCTGAAATTTTAAACTCATTTATTCTAGTTTTATTTGAACTTATTTTGCGAATTCTAAGAAATATGCTAAGCTATTTGACAGAAAATTTTCCTGGAACCTTGGAATGCTATTCCTTTTAACTCGAAACTATTTATATAATTTTAAGATTTGTCACACTCATGTAATTATTTAAAATTCTTAAAAGATTTCTTGACAAAATCATTTTTACAGCTGATATTAGCCAACGAGCAATATTATTAGTAGTGTTTAATCATTCACTCAGCAAACCATGAAAGGTTTATATATAATTTCTATTTTTCAAACTGCTTAAAGAAAGAATAATAAAATATTTATAAAAATTATTTCTTACTACAATCCTAAATGAAAAATGGTAGTAAACCATTTTTCCATGCATCAATTATTTTCTTATTGATTTCTAATCTCATTATTCCTAAGAAACCATTTACATATTCATTGGAATATTTGTTTTGTTATTATGGTATTTTGAAAAATAAGTTTTCTCATAAATTTAATCTCTATATATTTTTATACATACATTTCTCTTTAAACGTATAAATTGGCATAACGCACATAGGCACATAACATGATTCGGATTTATATATATATATATATATATATATATACACATATATATATATATATATATATATATATATATATATATATATATATATATATATATATATATATATATATATATATATATATATATATATATATATATATATATATATATATATATATATATATATATATATATATATATATATATATATATATATATATATATATATATATATATATATATATATATATATATATATATATATATATATATATATATATATATATACATATCACACACACACAAATGTATATATAATTAATGTAGGTAATTTTTAACATGAACGTAATATTTAAAATGCTAACCTAGGTTATTTGTCTTTCAATTAGGATAACAAAATTTTTCTACGGATATAAAATTGCACCCAATATAACCTCTCATAATTATTCGATTTTAATTTTTAAAACTATATAAATAAATATATAGAATATTTTAAAAGCTGCTTTAAGCTGGATTGAATATTTAAGGATTTCAATTTCAATATTTCATTTAGTAAAAGGGATGTTTTAAATTCTGTTTTGCACAACTGAGAAACACTAATAAATTTAAAGTAGAAATATATTTATTAAGCTTAGTAAATTAAGATTTTTCATGTGCGCGATACATCATATTCAGTCTTTACATTGAGTTCACACAGTGATAAATTGCATGCAATTATCAGAAATTACCCATAATCTATAACTCCAGCTGACCAATACTCAAAGCCATTACAAGACGTCGCTTAACGTAAAGTTGATAATATGTCCTTACAACAATTTATTAGCCGTCATTCCTGAAACGAAATGCTTCCAAACTCACCATTCCCTTTATAACCACTAGTTCAGTATTTTCCGGATGCTCTGGATTGTAACAACTAAAAACGTCATTTAAAATTATACTCAATTCGTGTTCTATGTATCAAAGAATGGATCTTAACAAGCAGTAAAAATAAGAGGTAAAAAAGCATACATGGATACGATCGTAGCATCCCTAGTTATTTTCTCGTCACTTTTTTTTCCTTCATCATATACGTTCCGAGAATGAAATCTGTCAAAGTTGATTGCATTGTTGTAAAGAATTGATCTTTTTAAACTTCCGAAGATGCATTGTTTCATGGAAGCTACCTTGGCTTGATTGATAATTGCACGTTTTCAGAGCAAGGGGAATGAACACCCAATCTTGATTTACAAGCTTAAAGGTGAAGGCTAATTGTGACCATTGCCACGGACGTTGGTTCGTCAATATTGTTAATCACTGGTTATTTCAATATTGTTGAGATTTATAACAGCCTTCTTTTCAATGCAGACCAAACTACGTAAGCCAAAATATTAAGTTTCCAAAACTTAATTTTAATGTAAAATTTATTAAAATAGTTGTCGCACAAAATTTAATTTTAATATAAGTTCTTAGATTTTAATTATTTTTATTGTGATGCGTATCAAATAAAGTGTGATTAGTAAGGCTATATATCCATATTTTCTTTCAAATAAAGTAACTGCTTGAAATATTTAGTGATGTCAAAAGAAAATTTTTTCTTCTAAATATCTCCAACGAAGTAAATAGTATGTATTGATACTTTGATATTCGCATATTTAGGTCTCGCTAAATAAGGTCAAAAAGTAAGATATAAAATTCTTTTTAAAACAAAAAATGCATTCAAAAACAATATTTAGCTTGATCAATAAAAGTGAAATACTGGTCGTAATCGGTGTATTTGCCACAATTTTGTTGTTGTTGCACCAGCATACTTGCCTGTACCTTACCCATACTCGGTCATAGTCATGTATTATGAATATTCAAAATAATTTAAACAATTTAGGTTATTAAAAACTAGGTAAAAAAACGCAAATGCTATAAATTAATATGCACTCATTTTCATTTCCAAAACAATGTCTTTAATTATTTTAATAGAAAGACTAAATACATGAGAGTTTTCCCAACTTATTTCTTGATTTAACAAAGGTATACAGAATTAACAAAATGTATATTCACAACTATTATTTATCGACAAATGTATGAATAGAGTAGATTATTATATATGCATTAATATGTACTGAATTAGAAAAAGAAAATGCATAAAGTAGACCAATAACTAATTTTAACAAACTATTGTTCTTAAATAAGGAATTTTTAGGAGCTGAATTTCTTAAAGTACCACTCAAAAAGTAGACTTACTAGACAAAAATTATTAATTTAAATCTATATTAAGAATTAGAAACCCGATCATTTCTATAAACCCTAGTTATAAATTAATCACCTAATTGTAATTTGAAAGTATATTTTACATTTTTGTTAAAAGTGTGTTAAAGTTTCTTCAAAATTTTAAAAAACACACTTTGGTTTTTAATTTAATACTTATTTTAGCAAAAAAACTAATATACATTAGTTTAAATATTATATGTAATTTTAAATTTAAAAGATGAATTATTATCTTATTCATTACAATATTACTTATTATGGATAGAGAAGGAATTAAATAATATAAGATTTAAAAGGCTTTTTCTCTAACAAAATTTTAGCTTATTTAAAAAGTATCAAAGTCTATAAATTAAAAGAAATTTAGGAAATATAAAAAGGAACGCTGAAAAAAAACGCATTAAAATTTTAATGTGATCACATTTCCTATTCCACTATTTTAAGATACACAGAAAAACAACATATTGAATGTGTGTTATTGAACATTATTTTTACAAAAATTAAATATTTATGTATATAAATACCTTTGATTTTGTTTGCATTATTTTTCTATCATAAATACTTACGTTCTCTTATTACAAATTTTAGTCATTTATCGAGCCCTTCTGTTTCATAGGTTGGAATTGTAAACTATTTTGGCTAAAAATGAATTTTTTTATTAATAAAATTTTAATTCTGAAACCAAGTGCTTAGATTTATATATTTTTTCATTTCATTTATTCATAATTGAGTATATAATTTATGCTGTTTAGAATGTAATAAGATCTAACATTAACGTTTTTAAATACATAGATTATTGAGAATGAAATGATAAAAAACAAAATTTATATAATTATATTATTTGTTTTCGTTTCTCTAATTAACTCAAAATTTCCTATAGATGCCTCTCCTTAGATATTTAAGAATATCTAAATTATGTTCTTGTGATTTATTTTTTATATTTAAATTTTGCATATTTATTGGCATAACAGCAGCTATGAAGAAAATAATTTATTATCATTTTATTAATTACACGTTTAATAGCAGATGGTTATAAAAATAATTTCCGATTATATATTTTCCTTTGAAAAGGAAACAACATCTAGTAAATAATTATAGTTAATTAAAGAGAAAAAGATATTTCAGTAATAATTAAAATGTAAAATAACACAAGTTAAAAATATCAAAGAGTCGTGTTCACATGAGGATGTTTTCTTTGCAACATTTTTTCCTTACTGTAAAAGAGGTAATTCCATTTTTCAGTCAAGAAATGAATAAAAAAGCAAGAAATAGGAATCTACCATTGCATTTGTTTTTAGTAACTTGTAGTAAGTAGTACTAAGAAGAACTTTTGAATTTCAGTTAATTATTTTCAATTAAATATAATTAGTTATGATATACGTGATTATAACTATACATGCTCTTTAATCTGCATTGTATTTTTTTAATACTATACACGAAGTATTCATTTTATTGTTTTATATACTTTCTTTTTGGTGGCGTATTGACAAAAATAAAATAAGAAATATGATAATATTTCACGTTTATATATATATATATGTGTGTATATATATATATATATATATATATATATATATATATATATATATATATATATATATATATATATATATATATATATATATATATATATATATATATAACTTTTGTAGTAAAACATAGGAAAATTTTAATAAATATAAAGAACATCACATTTAATTAAAATTGTATTAGAAATATAATAATGAAATACATATATTTTATAATTATAGATTTATGATAGTATTAATAGGAACTATACAATTTCGCTCAGTTTTTTTTGGTAAAGCCTTAAAGAAAATATATAAGTGCATTTAAAGTATTTTTTATATTGATTTTCTTAACTTATATATAAAACCTATATATGCGTTACTTCAAGCATAATTAATTTTCATTTAATGTAATGCTTATCTGATTACACAATTATACACTGCTTACTGTAAAAACTCATAATTTTGTCGTCTTATCTGCTGACTAAAAAGTGATTTTAAATTTTTAATTTTTATCTGAACATGCAGTGCTTATCATAATATTGGAATTATTTTCTGATTATTGAGAAAAATATCTGTAAAAAAATTTTACTTACTCAAAATCCTCAAAACGTAAACTATTTTTTTTTAAAAAATCATCCAGTTTTTTATATTTTCTTTTCATTATTAATAAAAATGAAAATCTCATGCAATAGATTTAAAGTAGTTTAATTTTGAATATATTCAAGAAGATTCATTAAATTCATCAACTGTCATACCATCATTATTTTTAACTAAACTCAAAACTTCATATTCTGAGTATGAAACAAGAGTTTTTGAATAATTTCTTTGGATAATAACGTCTGCAGGGATACATGTGAATAAAATTTAAAACGAGCTACCTTTCTACATTTTCTCTAGAAATGTCGCGCTCTTTTATTTTCCCTAAAGACATGTTTTAAATCAAAAACGAGTTTTTAAACAACTAAAAATGATTTGCTTCATTAGTTTACCGCTCCTTCCTGCTGCCAGCAAAGAAACAAAAAAATCAGTATGCCACTAATGTCGCAAAAATTTCAGTTCTGAAAAGATAACAATGTCACATTCTTCTGTTATGGAAGCATTAAGATAAGACTGATGGCAGTTAGTTTAGCGAAGATACGCAAAACAAACAAGTTTGTTGGAGTAAAAACAGTTCTCGCATTCGTAGATGAAACGTTCGTGGAATAGAAGAAGAAAAAAAAAAGAAAGAACTACTTTGCATTTTATTTATCAAACGATGCAGAATCATAAATGCAACTTTTGAATAGAACGACGAGAAAATTTGAAAGTAACACTGATATAACGATGCTTTGAGAACAAAAAGTATGAATGTATGACAGTTGTACCCCGGGGTGGTTTAATGACGAAAACTTCTTTGTCATTTATTTTTTTTATTATTATTATTATTTTTCAATCAATCCCTATTCGTTCTTTGCTTTATTTTACAAAAAAATATTTAAAAGAGAAAGAAACTTTTATATTTTGGAATCGTAAATATTTCATAAACAATGATTTAAATAAAAATTGTAATAAAAAAAAACAGATTCTGTTCGAAATGTTTAATGTTACTTTTATAAAGATAAAAATATGTGACAAAAAATTCAATGCACGGTTTGGAACATGCATATATTTTGAAACAAGTCATTTAATATTTGCTTACTGGAACTCAAAACAATTTATTTAGAGAAAATAAAAATAATACATGTAAATTCTAACCTTACTATTTAAACTTATAGTTAACTATATTTCACTAAGCTACCTGTCTCGTAACTAATACTTATAATATATTTTAATGGAATAAATGTGTGTTTATTTGCCACGTTAAAAACAGTAATGTTAGGTTTACCGGTATTAAGATTGCTCACAACCACATTTGGCTATAACTTGCATTTTGGCGATTGGAATTAATGATTGTTCATTTATTATATTTAATGCAAACTAATATTGAAATGAATTTTAAACATATTACATAAAATATAAGATTTTACAAAAATTGTTTTGCTTTTCTTGAATAATAGATATAAGAGAATCCATGATATTTAAAAGAATATTTAATTATCGTCAACAATTTCATTGATGATATAGTTTTTTTTTTTTTTTTTTTTTTTTTGCAAAATCAAATTGTTGAATGAACATAATAATCAAAAGAAAATTAAGAAGATAAGAGAAATTTCTATGTAAGGGGACATAGTGGCAAATTATATTGTTCAAAACCTTTGGCATGTAAGAAAGTTTTGAATAGAATAAAAACAACATTAGCAGAACCATTCACAAAACAATGAACCATTAATTTCAAAATCATTTCCCAGATATTTTAATGGTGAATAGCCTTATCTTTCACATTAAAATAAACCGTGGAACTCTGTTCGAGGTGCATGTAATTTCCCGTTTGAACAATTTATCACAAGTTATCGGAAGTAAAACATAAAGTGTGCGTTTTTAATGATACAACTAAGATAATGATTTATTACATATACAAGATAACAGAACAATCTTTTGAAAAAATCATTTTGGAATATTTTATCACCTGATGCCAGAAATTAAAAAGTATTAATAACAGTGAATTATTTAGAATAACAAAGAACAATAATTAAAATTTTGCGCTTAAAAATGTGCCTTCTAATTCTAATGCAATATTATGTTACTTCTTTAGATTATATATTGGTAATATTATGAGTGAAAATATAGTATTTTAAACTGCAATAATTTTTTCAATTCTATTTTACTTCCTCTATTAAATATTTCAGGTGAAAATATAAAGATTAAAATAAATGCTTCAATAATTTGTATCAAATACAAAGTAAATATTAAAATAAAAAGAGGAATTCAATTCCTGTTTTCTAAAATGCTATATATATATATATATATATATATATATATATATATATATATATATATATATATATATATATATATATATATAAGATAAAACATGAAGAAAAGTAAAATCAGAAATATAAAATTGGAAAGATACTAAAGTATATGAAGCAAAAGACAAGAAGGCATAGGGACCATGTCTTCATCAGGAGGGAGATGGTCAGCTATGCAAAAATGAACACTCTTTTCTGACATGCTCGAAGGACAAATGTCTAAAAATCTTCGAGCAATTCCCCCGAAGAGTGTTCGTATTAAAAGAACTTAATTAAAAATTAGACTAAATATATATGTAGAAAAGATAAATATATATGCAGAAAAATAAAAATACTCACTATAGATGAAAATACTCACATTAGTAGAAAAATACATACAGTAAAAAATAGATACAGTAGAAAATACAAAATACAAAAGCCAGTAAATCAGATTGAATTTATATATGAGAATAGTAGGAAGTTGCCAAAAGTAAATTTGAAATTAGAATGAAGAAATATTGCCAGAAGTAATTAAATTCAAAAAGTTAAAGTGGTTTAAAAAGTTAAAGCGTATTAAAGGGGATTTAAGTTTTAGTTATGTATAAAATAAAGTGTATATATGTAGGTATTTTCAGGATTCTTGTAAGAACTTCAATGCTTGGGTGGCCCTTCTGTAGTTATAAAAACTACGCATTACTTCAATCTTACAAGCGATTCCCTACTTCCTACATATTTTAAAATAAAATTAATTGGAATATTGTTATTTTTTAGGTGAGCTATTAAGCGTTTAATTTGATTTTTAGTATATTCATAATTGTTACAGATTATATAAATGCGATTAAACTCATTAATTATAATGTTTCTGTATATTTTTAAAGAAATATTGGAGTTCCAAGAAATTAACTTATTAACATGAAAATTAAACTGTTTAGTTTTGTCGAAAATGTCTATATATGTAGTGGAATTATCAATAGTGATAAATAAATCCAGAAATTCTGTTTTAGTTTCACATAAATTAGTTTTAATTAGAGAAAGTTCTTCAGGGTAAATAGTTTTAGAAATATCTTCAAATTTTAAATTGTTGAAAATAATGAAATCATCTATGTATCGAAAAGCAAAAGGATATTGAGAAAAGAAGTTTTTTTTCAAAATAATGTAAAAATAAATTTGCTAGTGTGCTAGAAAAGTTGGATCCCTGTGGAATTCCACAATTTTGAATAAAAATATTTTCACCGTTAAATATAAAATTATTATAAATACACATTTTAACTAAATTATTCCAGTAATCAAAATTAATATTTAATAAGTTTCTATAGTCCTGATAATAAAGGTGTAGTACATCGTTTAATTTATCTATGGGAATACTAGTAAAAAGGTCTTTAAAGTCAAAAGAATTAATACAATAAATATAATTTTTCGATAAAAAATCCAAAATAGGTTTATTATTATTAATGATCCAAGTGGCTTCTGATTTAACAATATTGTCTAATATAATGTCAGAAAAGAGTGTTCATTTTTGCATAGCTGACCATCTTCCTCCTGATGAAGACATGGTCCCTATGCCTTCTTGTCTTTTGCTTCATATATTTTAGTATCTTTCCAATTTTATATTTCTGATTTTACTTTTCTTCATGTTTTATCTTATTTATATAGGCAAATCTTTCTTTAGCTGCTTTTGCGCTGGCAAGATTTCCTATTATGCATTGTAGTTACAACATTTTATTTTTAGCATTGTATTTATTACTTTATATTCATATATGTATTTTCTTTATATTAATATATATATATATATATATATATATATATATATATATATTGATTCAATTTATCTATTTTTGAAATAGATGTGGACTTTACTATAATTGCTGTTAGATGTGCATCATACAGAGGATGGCTACGGGGCTCTCTAAAGTACAGGAAAGGTCTTTGGAATGGGTGGACTCTTGAGATTTTAGATCAGAGACTGACTTCACTGTATGGAGGAAATGAGAGAATGTGTTTAATTTTGGCAGTATAATAAAATATTTTACATTCAACAAAAGAATCTATTTGATTATTTAAAATTAGTTGAAATTTAAAATACATATATACTTTCATTCATTAAAAACTTAAATTTATTCCATTTAAGAAATTAGTTTTAATTTAATTTCAAATCTGAGAGCATTGTTAACTTGTAAGCATAAGCTATAAAATATTACATTTTATGTTGATATATTTATACTTCAATAGCAATTATTTTTAAAAAAATTTATAAAAATTACCTACTTCCTTTTTTATAGCTCAATAGCTGTTCTAAGAATTATAATATAATTTCAGGGATAATCTTGTGTGTGTATACACATTGAGCTGCAGGAATTGAATTTATATTTCCACGTTGCTGTTTGAAAATTGTAGCACTTTGCTGTTGAGGGTGTATTCTCAAGTTTTAAACTGCTCTTAAGAGACTATGGGCTCAATTAAGAGACTCGGCGGGCAATCTGTTTTGAGGGCAGTCACCAGAGGGACATTATGCTAATAATAATAGCGAGCTTTTAAAGCTTTCCGAGTAGTTGATATCTTTCACCTTTTGTTTATTGTCGGCACAAAAGTACTGTCAGTTGAAAACACTAGGGATTCCATTAATCCACTAAATGGATTTTCCACTTCCATGGATAGAATTGATATTTTGCCTTCTTCCTCCCAAGAATCTTTCTAAGTTGAAGTGTGTGGTATTAATTCTGTTGGGAAATCTATGGAAAATTTTAGAGAAGAAATTAATACAGAAATAGTATTTATCATTTTGGTTTCATAGTTGAAGAAAAGACATTTGCAGAAATAAAGTGGAAAAAATTTCTGTTCAGATGCAATTAAACTCGGATAAAGATTTTAATAATTAAATGCTTATAATATATCAATCTTGAATTTTAGCATTAGGTATTTGAAACAGTTAACGTTGTACAAATGAAGAATTTATAAAAATTATTTTATCAAATGTTACAATCAAAATCTAAGATTTCAACAGATTGAATTACGACAAAATTAACTTGAAAATTTAGCTATGTGGATTAGATTCTATATAAACAGTTCAGATGAAAATTTAATTACATTGAATTATGGGAAACATAAATTTGTTTTTTTTAATCTCATTTTCGATCGATATTTATAATAATTTACGTTTTATAAAGCATTATTTTTATGATGCAACTATTACCTAAATCATTCAATAAAGGTATTTATTACTAGAATTGGATAATTTTCTTAGTTTTGATGACCTAATAACTAATTTTTTCAATAACTTTTTTAAACTAGTAGATTTTAAATTTATTATTACAAAATTAATTCTACAAATTTATGTGATTTAATAACGCAAACATACAGTTAATTGATATATCTTACACACATACACAAATAATTTTTAATAATCAATAAAATATTTCGTTGAACTTTTATTTTGAAATTATTTTATCGGTTGAAAAATGTGAAGAGTGATTTCTGATTATGAAAAATATCTCTTAAAACATTTACACTTATATAAATAATCTTATGGTTAACATAAGGTTGCTACAGTTGATATAAATAAATAAATAATCGAAATTTTATGCGAAACATTTCTTGAAAAGCAATTTTATCAACAAAATTTATGTTCATAATTGTTAAGTTTAATAAATTATCACATGGAAAACAATGCCGTGTATAATAAGAATCATCGGTCTCAATACGAACATATTTCGTCGTATTTTATCCAGAATTCAAAATAACGCTATGATATAATTTATATAATTTATTATCATTTGCAAGAATCTTATAAAGAGAAGAAATACAATAAAAGGAAGCAGTTAACCTTTGCAGAAGAAAGCAATAAAAGAGAGATTTAGTATAGGAAATATTTTTCAAAAATCTGAATACCAAAGTAGGTGCAAAGAAGAATAAGGGGATCTATATATAACGTAGCCACAGTGCTATATAAGCAGCCCGCATATTTCTCACTTCAGTATTAGACTTCCGACGAAATATCTAAATTCCCGGTTGAACTATATAGAAGTTATGCCTAGAATAAGACGGACATTTGTTTGCACGCTTCCGTTCTTAAAGTTTTTGATTTTTCAAAGCACGTTCTGCTATTGGCTATACGCATTCTTCCGAGTTTCGGTACTTTGTTTCTTTATATATATATATATATTTGTTTACATACATACGGAATTTTTTTCCAACGTTTCTCTTTTAAATTTTCTATGTGCGTTGTATATATCTCTCTTCCAAAGAGAAGGGAATAGAAAAAAAAATGAATAAAAGTGGACGGTGCTTCAGTTTTTACGTGAGACGTAAAATACGATTTTTTTTTCTGTATTTTTTTCCGTTACTGAAAGGCTGTATTTGGGGTATTTCTTCCGAAGAAGTACACACACACACACATTGGAATCCTCAAGGAAAACTTAGAAGAATAATAATTTAGGAGTTCCTGTTTAGACTTTCTTTTAAAGAAATGATTTTGTATTAGAGTATTTTCCCATTTGAATGGATATTTTCGAGAGTCTTTTAGAATTCAACGTTTCTACAAATTAGTAAGAAATGTTTTTACGGAGAGATAGAGATTGTTATAACAAGCGACTCAAATTCAAATGATGATGAAACCAAATGGTTTCTTTTTTGAAGTAATACAAGTACTTCTTTTTCATGGCTATTCTAAAAATAATTGGTAATGTAAAGAAGTAAAAAATTCTATTGATAACAGAGAATTTAAATATTAATTTCATAGTATATTGAGTTGTTTATTGTCACATTGAATTTTTATTAATTTTAAGTAAAATAATTCCATGCTTCTAAATTACATTATTTTTCTTGTATATAATTGTTTTTATTTTTCATATAAAGTCAAACAAAACAATAGAGACTTAGAGATAAATTTCTATATCAATATTTCTCAATTCAGATTTAGTGAAATTAAATATATAAATTTATTATATTCACAAATTATGTATATTATTTATTTTAATACATAATTTTAAATAATTTATATATATAATTTGTTTTATTTATCAATAATTTAGATTTCTAAACTAGATTTTGATCAATATTTGTCTTTTGCACACATGAGCAATTTTTATTTTATAATTGTTTTGTAGAAATAGTTTATCAAATGTGAAAAAAAACTGTGTGTGATTTACACTATATATTATCAGAACTACTTATATATTTTGGACGAGAATTGGTAGTCATTTAATTTATATGTGTAATTTTTAATTTTCTATCTAAAACAATTCTTATGTTCTTAAAATAACACATCCTTTCTTTAATACAAGATACTTTCATATTTTTACATAAAATCTAGCATTATAGAGACCAATGAAAAGGCAGAATAATTTTATACTTTTATATAAAGTATAGAATCATAAAATTTTATGAAAGCAACTTTGTGTGTTTCTCAACTTCCCTTACTTTTAAATTGGACACAATATAGTTTGAATGATTTTTAATAATTATGATAATATTATATTAACTGATAATAAATAATAATTATGATTTTAAGCAATTGAAATTACTTATTGAATATTGATGCTTGTTCTCTTAATTATTCAATAATAAAATTATATAATTTTGAACATATAATATATAATTTTGATTTTTAAAAACTATTTATTTTCATGATTTTGCAAATCCATATTTGATTTTTAATCGTTTCTTACAATATTTTTCTACATTTTACAACCATTCACATTAATTCTATTTAAATTTTACACAATTTTTTACTGTAGCAAAATTTAATGCAATTTTGAGTTTTTAAGAACAAATTAATCAAGTTCTTTAGATATGCAGTTCACTTTTTGTCTGGGTTCTTAAATTTAATAAATTTCATAAAGCTTCCAACATACTGCAAATATTTTCTTTTTTAAACATCATTTAAAAATACATTAAATATCAAAAACTAACAATAACAATGTATTAAGTCATAAAATTTTAATATTTTAAAGTAACTCAAAACTGTATATTTGCTTGCCTTGATTAGTAATTTTATAATAAGATATCTTTACCCCTTTAAAAAAATAAATACTGAAAAGTAAAAAGTATTTCTAAATTGTAATTTTAATTGCAGAAAAGATCACCTTTGCATCTTATAATCAAACAACTTTTTCTTATTTAATGTAACTTCAATATTTCTCAATAACAATCTGGATCATGATTAACTTAGTAAGCCTTATGATATATCCGATTTTGTTCTTTCTTAAGCGACATTTATCATATTTAAAAAAGAAATTATCACGTGATCGTATATTGCAAAATGATTCTTTACAACTAGTGAAGGAATTCGCCATGCTAAGATTAGAATGGAGAAAATATGAAAAATCTAGACCTCTTGGGCATTTTAGGCTAGAAAGAAAACAAAATTGACTTCTACTTGGCAACTCTGGTTCAAGGAAAGTTTTTAAGGAAAACCTAAGAAACGTGTTCAGTGTTGCATTTGATACAATAGTACATTCGTTACATTACTTTCTTAAATTTGTTTGAAATGAAATTATTTTTAATTTACATTAGCACAAATACAAAATTTTCACTTATATAAAATACACTGAAATTTTAGTTGTGATCAGATTTATTTAAATTGATATTAGTGCCTCGGTAGCCTAGTGGTTAGGGTATCAGACTTGCGTTCGGTTGCTCAGGGTTCGATTCTCAATGCTGCCAAAGACCTACTCCCTACATGCGATACACGTGCTCGTTCAATCTGGGAAATCGAAAGTCCGGTGATTTGTCGTTGTGCAGTTACCATGGGTATAATGGTCTGGAAAAAAAATTCCTCCCTCTTCAGATATGACAAAATTAAGGGAGTGGGTCGTCTGTGGTGCCATCTGTCTGAGGAGTCTTAGAGCAAAGTCGTACTTTCACTTTCGTAGTTGTCTGTCTAAAATGAAAGACGAACCCTATTGACTTAAACTCGAATAGCCATCGGCAGAGTGTCCGCGCGTTATAAATAACAACACAACAAGTTTATATTTTTTATTGTTTATTCTAATGGCAAGGCAAAATACAGCAATGTTAATTAAATTCAACAGAAAGTTTGTACAACAAAATCCTACGAAAAGTTAAAATGCAACAAAACGAAAAATGACCGAAGTCATTACCTTAGACTATCTCTGGTACACCAATATCGGGAGATTTAGGAGTCTTAGCCAAGCAGTGATCTACAGCGACAAAGATTGGCACTATATAAAATATTTATCCACACAGTGTATTTTACACTATTATAAAATACTTTTAAATCATGCATTTTAAAAGAAGTGTTCCCCATTATGTAACTTCAGTTTTTGTGCCCACGAATTATTACAAATAAATATTGGATTTATCATTAACTCATAGAAAATAAGCATAAAAGACGACTAATTTTAAAAAAATCCATGTTTTATAAATTATATGTGAAATAGGCTTACCAACAATACATAAGATAATTAGAGATCCAAAAAATTAAAAATTAATTGGATCTTTTTTTAATTTATATACAAATATTTAATATGTGATCCTGCCATAACGGAATATACATCTTTATGCATTTCTTACCATTGTATTTTATGCACTACAGGTAGTTTTCAATATAACTGTTGAAGTTTTCTTCAGATTTATTGAAACTTCGTTGTAAATTGGTGTGCGTAAAATATATCTTAGGTATAAAAATCTACATAAGATAAAAAGAGAAGATTTAAATAAGATATGTATGTCTTGAACTACATGAATATATTTAAACTTGCATTCATGTACTACATTGAATTAGAATGAAAGCCAAATTCATGCGTTAGATTGGACAAGTTAGCCAATTTGTTATATTAGATTGGATTATAAATCTTAATCTAATATAGCAATAGATTTTTGTTCATGTATCTAAAATTTCTAGATATCATTTATTACAATAAAAAAACTTCTGAACTAAGAATCCATCTCAATTATAAAAAAAAACTGAGAGTTTGTGAGACTTATTTCTCTTCTTATAATCTCTTTTCAGTGCATTTTAATCACCGCGAATTCCTATCAATTCTTTCTAACTCTTGAAATTTACACGAAATTCTTATCTTTATTAAATCAAACCACAGAATCGATTATGTACAAGAATATATGAAGAACCAAAATACGAATTTTTGAAATATTTAGATGTTTTTAACTCATTTTCGGTACACCTGAAATAATCTTATACAACCTCTTTGTGTGCAATAAAGTCGAATACCACACTTTATTCCAAAGTAGATTGTTGAGCTTTTAAATGAATTGCACAAGATTCTTCAATTTGCTTAGAAATATTTCAGTTGTAAATGAATTATTCATGAAAAACCAATAAAAAATTACCCTAAATGTGTTTCTTTCAGTGAATAAGTTTAAGAATCGAAATACTGTTTATATATACTTAATACTCAGTTAATACTTGAGAATCCTTTCACAGATCCATCACAATCAAATTATACCACATTAAATACATACTTTCAATAAATTTCTTCGCTTACTTTGTTGACAAGTGTAAGAGTATACTAGAAAATAAAGCTGCATATAAATTAAACAATCATTTATAACCATAACAAGAGAGAACATTTTCTAAGCAACGAGGCCTTGACACTTGTGGCAATGAAAGAATCAATTGCAATTTTGGAAAATCAATCTTCATTCAAATGTTACAAATTTATCTTTGCTAAATATTAACAAGACACACTTGTATTTATCTGTGAAAGAAATTGGTACATGATGAAATATATCTATTTAAATTTCTTCGCATTTCATTATTACATAAAAACGCTTAAGAAAAAAAAAGTATATCAGAACTTTTTAAAAATACTCATTTTTTTAGATCAATATCTTTTCATAATCAAGTTTCATATTTTTTATTTTAGTGGATGTGATACGCATTAACCTTCATAATATAAATAAACATAATTTATTTTTAATATATGTTAATGTAGATAAAAGGAATTCTTTGTTCAGAGCTATACTCTGTATATAATAAATAGCATTTTATAATTTTGCGTTTATTTGTAACATGAAAAGGATGGGAAACATCTTCGTTATAATTTATTTCAATTTCTGATAACAAATAATTCATCACGTTATAGTAAGTTATCAATTGTAAAAATTTATAATATTTCGTCTGAATAACATATTCTGTATATTTTATAGTCAGATTGCAATGCAGATAAAATGTGTGTATATATATATATATATATATATATATATATATATATATATATATATATATATATATATATATATATATATATATATATATATATATATATATATATATATATATATATATATATATATATATATATATATATATATATATATATATATATATATATATGTAAAGTTTGAAATTTCAATCAAATGAAAGGGATTTTATTTCCTTTCATACCTAATTTTTAATGTAAGTGTTTAAAATATTTAATTAAACATTTTATCTACAGATCTTAATATTTTGATACATTAGTTTTAGATACACATTTAAAAATATGAGGTTTTTAGAATTTATTAAATATTGAAAATTTTTGATTTTCTAAAAATGAAATAAATTATGAGTTTTTCAAAATATATTACATTTTGTTAATACAAACTTACATGATATTATATTTAAAAATTAATAGACAGGTAATTAATTAAAAAATGTTTCCGAATGTCTTATGTAAATATTTCAAATAGTTAGTAAAATATTTTATATATAAATCTTAATATCTGATACCTTAATTTTAGATGCAGATTTAAAAATTTCAAGTTTTGTATTTAAAAATTTTAATTTTTAAAATTTAAACTATTTATATGTCTACCAGAATGTATTGCATATCTTAACATTCACTTGCATAATAACATATTTAAAAAATAAATATATAAATAATTACTTGCTTAAAAATTTAAAAAATTTTTAAAATAATGTAAAAGTTTGAAACATTTTATTTATGAATTTTAATATTTTCATACATTAGTTTTAAATGCACTTTTAAAAATATGAGGTTTTAATATATATATATACATATATTGTACAGTTAAAAATTTTAATTTTTAAAATATAAATGATTTACATATTTTTCAAGATATATTGCATTTTCTTAACATAAATTTACGCAATGACACACTTAAAAAATAAATATGTAAGTAATTAATGGATTTTGGATAGTATAACAATAAACAATAGCAAATATTTTTGAAACTAAATAATTCAAATATATCAAGTATAGGACATTTTCTTCCAAACAAAATATAGTTCCCTTTAGGATACGTTAACTAATTTATTTTGCAACTTTATAGATTTTCAAATAAAAATAAAAGTTAAAACTAAGCTCAAAAAACACTTTTAAATCCTCCCTTTACAGTGCAGATTATTCATAATCCTTTAAATTAGCGGAAAGGAGCTGTTTACGAGTACACCCACAACTCCATCAAATCCTCTCTTTTCGGGAAGGAAAAATTAAGAAACAGTAAAAAATCAATCTTGCCACCAAGTCCGTCAGAGCTGCCCCACATCGAGATCCACGTAAGGTTAACGACTAAGTAATTTGCAGACAAAATTCAACGATCAGCATTTGTGGAAGCTGAGCATGACACTTATTATGTTCTGGCTCGTCCATCATTTTCGTGTACAAACACAGAGTCTAAAAACTGTCCCGGGACTTCCAAGCGACCATGATGGATAGGGATCAGCAGCGGGGAGCGGAATTTAAAGAAAGGGGTGTACAAAGGAACTTGGGGAGAGGGGAGGTGAATATTTGATGTATGATTTGGAACCCCCATCTCCCTTCGCAATTTCAATCTTTTCTTATCTGATGTTTGAAATCGCATGTTAATATTCTTGTGCGGAGAAAATAATAGGTGATTAATATGAACGAGGGAAGGAAAAGAGAGAGAGAGAGAATTTAGGATACTTTTTTAATTGCCAATCAAAGAGGATGATGGGGGATTAGCTATTTAGGTTAAATGCGATAGATTTTTTAATGGATAATGAGAAATTACAGGTTGTAAATTATAACCTAAGTTCATGAAGCCAAACGAAACAAATACGCTTCGTAATATCACGTGATTCATACTATCATCAAGTAAAACAGTACTTCATAATCTCTTAAATAATCCCTCTATGAACAATAACAATAATAAATGAATGTGATATGTATATCAATCATTAAAAATCGCTTTTATTAATTGTTAAAATAAGTAAAATTAATTACTCTGAAATCATTATCGCTAGTATAAATAAACCGTTATATAAATTTATATTACATAAATCGTTGAAAAATTTGTTTACTAAATTTTCTTTAATTATATACTTTTAAGAAAATGTGTTGTTTCTTTATAACTAACATTCTTAGTATATTTCTAATGTCCTTTTATTACTAATACAACTTATTAGTAGCATACTATACTATATATATATATATATATATATATATATATATATATATATATATATATATATATATATATATATATATATATATATATATATATATATATATATATATATATATATATATATATATATATATATATATATATATATATATATATATATATATATATATATATATATATATATATATATATATATATATATATATATATATATATATATATATATATATATATATATATATATATATATATATATATATATATATATATATATATATATATATATATATATATAATCACAAACACATCGAATATATACATATGTGTGTGCTTGTATGAATAAATAAAAAAAATTTATGTTTAATATGTTAGATATATGAGAATATTCTTATTGGGTTGCATTAAAAATAGCTATGCTTAATTCAAATTATACTCTTAAATTTATAAATTTTAACAATTAGTTATCGTTACAATAAATATAACAAATGATTTAATTGATTTATATATCATTATATACAGTTGACGTTTTTGTAAAGAAATTTATAATTTTTTGAAATGTTTTAATAATTACATTGTAATTAAAGCATAACTAATTCCTTAGCAATGTACCATTGTCATTTATTTTCTTCCATTTCCTTTATTGTAAATTTCTTGGTTCTAAAATAAATTTTAAAAACCACAATAATTCCACAAGCTTTTCTGATTTTTTTTCTAACAGAAAAGCACTTTTTATACGAATAAAGAAAAATAATTTATATACTGAAGTTGTATTAATATATACAAATTGCATAAAAATGCAGTAATAGTTATTTTGAATAAGAGCGAGTCTCTATCATATAATCTTTCATATTGGCAATACCTAATTGACGTCATATACAATCTCTAGTGTAGAAATTAGAGATTATTTTACCCTTTTTCATATGAATAGGACTGAAAACCTGAAATTGCAAAATATACTAAATAGTTAAAATTTTCCATGAAAAGTCAACAACTGTCCATTCGTGATATATCTCAAAGGAATTTTAGAATTCAGACTCTTTCTTAAGGTAGAAGAACACGGAATTTCCTTCCGATGGATACCTCCCCATAATGGAATTACAGGCAATAAAAAAGCTGATGTGACAGTTAAGAAAGAAGTTTACATAAAACATTGTATAACTCGTCCTCTAATCATTTCACACAACTAAATTGTTTATTAACTTGACTCTTAGAAAAGTCTTAAGCAGAGTAGGATTCAATGCTCAAGGAATAAGAAAGAGATGGGAGATTTTGGTGGGAGGAAGGAACTGTTCCCATTTTCCAAGAAAGACTGCGGTGGCTCTATTTAGAGGTATTTTTTTTTTACCTATTTAGAGGTGATTAGACATGACTGCTTACAGGACCATCTCCATAAAATTAGAGTAGTGGATTCCCCAAACTGTATATTACCCTAATCAAAAAATCATTTTTGGAACATTTAAATAATTGTATCGTACTTTCTAAATATGAGGACATAGTCAAGAATTATTGGGCCCATGAACTAATGGCTTAAGCTTTAATGTTTGGCAGTTGTAAAATAGAATAATTAAAATTTACTGATTATCAATTCTTTTTAACACTACATTATTAATTGTTAAAAAAATTCTTTGGTATTTAATAATCCACCAACTACATCTACTTTTCAAAAAAACGAAATAATAATTTTTTAATCTTTAAGAACGGCACTTAAATTTAAATTCTCTGACTTCAGAAATTAAAATTCATTTTAAGTCAACCTCAGAATTAAAATAATACATGTGCATGTGCAATAATAAACAATAGCTTTCAGCTCTTTTCTATTGTAAGGAAAACTCACTCTGCAGCAATCAAAGCAACACTTCAACAAACAATAAACTTCACCTAATTTCAGCCCCAAAGAATCGAATCTTTCCAAAGTGGAAAAGTGAAATAAATTTATCTAAAGAAAAAGCCCCGCACTCAATCTTACGGTTCAGCCCATTGCATACAAAACATTCAATTCTGTCATAACAACCCAGCAAAGAGTATTAAAGTAAGTACAACGCAGACCTGCCCCTTCTAGTTTACTGAAAACCTTTCTTCTTCTTCCAGGTCCTTTTGTGAATGAACGAAAGGTCAAAATGGCAATCAAAGCGGCACGATTTCTGAGAAACCCTTTCTGTTTTTATTTTATCATCTGACAAAGTAATATTCTCTTGTACACTCCTTTTTTTAGCACTCGAAGGTCCGGTTCCTCTGTGTCTGTGTCAAGTTTCCGCAGCAGATGTTGAACGAACTTGTGGTTTGTTTTCTGGTCTTCTTGTTGAGAAACAAAGCATTTTTTTCGTGTTTTTATCTTTATCCGCTCTCTCCTCATTTTTAAGAAGACTGTTCAGTGATCTGATGAAAATGACTTAGAAAGATTTCTTAATTAATTTCAAGTTATTTTTTATTTATTTATTTTTTTTATTTATAAGTTTACTATTTTTGTAGTTTCGTAACGAAAAGTTAATGATATCGAATCCGGTAAAAGTCCTTTATTCTTTAGAGATTTTTTTGAAGCCAAGATAAGTGCCAAGACTTGACTAAAATTTTGACCGCTACACAAAAACTATACAAATATAGAGTTACCAGGTTTAACAAAAATTGAATTTTATCGCCAAAATGTTTCGCCAAACCATTGCGTACCAGATTCTGTAACAAACCCTCGAATCTATTTAAACGTCTGAGTAAAAGCAATTAAAAGATAAAGATTACGATTTTAAAATGAAAAAAATAATTAAAAATTCATAATTAATTATTAATAAAAATTATTTTTATCCGAGTAAACGTGTACACTTTATAGGGAAGGGTGAATGATATATCTTATTTATTTCAATAAAATGTTTGGTAGAACTGAGAAATTTTTCATTTGTTAATTACCAATAGAATTGATATATACATTTCTACGAAATAAGCATGCAAATAAAAAATGAATTTGCTATGATCAAGAAACTTACTTACTTCAATGTAATAAATCTCTTTTTGAAGAACTAATCTGTAAAATTGACACGCTTAAACTAGAATATGAATTTCCTTCTGATTCTAACGAGCTTTCATGTTAATAATCTTTTCAGAATTTTTTTTTTAATTTTTATTATTTTAATTGCTGACACCTTTGACTTTTAATATACCTCTTTAAAATAAATGGTTTAAAATATCTATCTCAATTCAAATGAACAGATACAGATTACATAAATTTCATTATTCCACATATATATATTATATCAATATACATCAAAACTATTTATAAAGTGACTAAACTTTCCATTGCGGATAAAATTAAATAAGATTTCATAAACTAAATTTTTTTATTAAGAACTACTTTAATTTTTTTCAACCAACATTATTCTCCAAATGTTTATCCAAAATCTTTCGAAAAATGGTATGGGAATTGAAAGAATAAAAATAAATGAAAAAGAAATTTTATCCCAAATTCGAACCAATGATGTATATTAATAAAACTTTCAGTATAGTAATTGATTTTAGGTTATGTAAATAAAATTTAAGATTGTGATATTAATAAATGAACTAATTACTGAGAATAAGAACTGATTTGCTTCACATAAATGGAAACTTACTTATAAATATTACAATAATTTTTGCTTTTAAGCAGAATGTTTAGCATATTTGTTTCGAAGAACGTGTAATACTAATAGCGACATTGAGTGAAAAAGATTTCTAAAAAAGTTCATATAAAATTACATTAAATTCAAACTGTCTACTCATTTATTTTTGTGATTTTATGAAGAATAAATATTTTCGTTTCATCATAAAAATCTTTTTCTTCTAATGTTTTTATACAACAGTTTTTTGAATTTTTTTAAAGTATTAAAAACTGATCTACCCATATAAATCACAAAAATTCCTAATTGATAACTTGGCTTATTTTTCATCTCATATATTTTTATAACAAAAAAATATTTGGTGAAATTTTAATTAAATAC
The DNA here is from genome assembly GCA_037975125.1 of Latrodectus hesperus. Classification (NCBI taxonomy): domain Eukaryota; kingdom Metazoa; phylum Arthropoda; class Arachnida; order Araneae; family Theridiidae; genus Latrodectus; species Latrodectus hesperus. Next base: position 89,567,090 of record CM075857.1, read on the forward strand.
ATTGTTATTAATATTATAGAACTAAAAAAATACATATATTTATATTGTAAAAGCGAAAATTTATAAACTCATAATTTTTTTAAAGTATAATACATATTACTAAACAGTTAAGAAAATTATTTAATTAAAATCGATAACAATAAATTTAAAAAAATTAAATTAGTACCCTGCAAATTTAGTACGAATTTTTTCATTTATTAAAAAAACATTATTGCAAATTTCTTAAATGTTTATCTTTATTCATTGTATAGATTTAAATGCATACTTAAAAATGATGATGATATTTTAAATGAACATTTAAAAATAATCCAAACAATATGAAAAAACAATATCCAATTAATATGAACGTGTAAAAATAATCCAAACATATGAACACTATAAGACAGTGTAAGAAATTATAATCTTTTACAGTTGCAAAATTTTTTGAAATTTATTATTTTTTGTATAAACAAATTTAATTGATTTAATATATCATAAAATAATAAAATTATATTTGAAATCATATAAGAAATAATATAATTAAAAATAAATAAATAAAATTCATTTTAAACAAAAATTGTTTTCAATAAAGGCTTTGTTTGTACGATTTCATCTCATTACTAAGACTTTAGAATTACGGCTTTCCAAGAACATTTTATGTCTTAACAAATAGCCTGAAGTCCCTATCATTTAGGGAAAAATTCCGAAAAAAATCCCCATTTACAACCACTGGTGGTAGACCTGTTGCCCTTTGACAAGCAAGTAAAGTGTTCAACCCATGTAGGTAGGGTCGAAGGCATTTCTTTTCACCGCTCTCAAATCGTGTTTGGCCTGTTAACCCTTAGGATCAGTGATATACCCGCGTAGTTTTTTCTTCTTTCTCAACGTCCGTCTCCCAACATCTGCTGCCATTTTAGTGGAATACATTTGTAATCACTGATTGGAAATAAAATTAAGTTACATGTTGTATTAGCTTAAGGTGAGAAAAATCCAAATTCGGTGATTTTTCACTTCATTTCTTTATTTGAGGAGTTAAAAATTAAGATTTCGTCACCTTTTAAGCATATTGCTGCTTCAAAAGGTTAAAAGAATGGTAGATGGAGGTTAACCGCATATATTTTGTTGCTGACACAGATTAATTTGCGAACATTTTTGTAAGTAGTATTTAATGCAAATTTTTCCACACAAAAGCAATTTTGCTTGGACTATTACGTGACCATTAAATCACTTTCATGTTCTAAAATTTAAAATGGGCCTAATTATACTTTAAATAAATGTATTTTTTATTCATTTTATTAGAAGATGTGAATAACTAACTAATATCTGACATAAATTTATAAACAGTTCTGTTTCTTAATTTCGTACAAACTATTAAATTTTGCGATGAAATTTTTTACTATAAATATATTTTTGAATTAATTTCCTTTTTTAATTTTATATCTATATAAATGATTACTGGTGACTTGATAGACTCAAGTAAGAGCCTTAATATATTGTTATTGATAAATATAAACGAGTTTTTGATATTTTTAAAATTACCTAGAAAATATTTTATACAGCTTATAAACATACAATTACCTTCTTATAGAAAACCGATAATAATTAAGAATATAAACAATAAATTGAATTAAGTAGAAGTAGTTTCATAATTATTGCACATTTTGTAATGAGATATAATGACAATATTTAGAATGCCATCTTAAGAGCTAAGGAAGATAATTATCTTTAGCCTATACTTTAGCGATAAAATAAACTTTCATGGAATAAGCAATTTAAGAGAAAAATAAGTAAAATTAATATTTTGATAGTCATAGCTATGTTATTTTATTTTAATATAAAATAAAATTTTTTCGAACCTATGTTTAATTTCAATGGACAACTATAAGCTTTCGTCTGTTTTTATTATGAAAATTAAAGTCTTCATTTAATTCAGATGACATACTGGATCATACACACACACACACTATGAAATTGAAAATAAAATTTTTGGGAAAACTTTGATTAAAATTAAGAAAAATAAAACAATTAAGATAAAATTTAAAATTTTTAAATTTGGTGTTTAGCCATACGCATTTTATCATCAAATATATTTTGTAAATTTACCATTTTACTGTCATCAAAAATGTTCATTCTTTCAAAGAATAAGTGAATCCCGTTAAAAACTGAATTATAAATTTATTATTCGTAGAAAATAAAACGTGAAAAATTATGTTTAAAAAATGTATGCTTATACTGTCAAATCAAATGAGCAAAAATTTCTGAAATTCTGAGTTGGCATATGATCAATTTACTAACTATTATAGTGAAAAACGTTAAAACCTCTAACTATAATTTAATATTGCTACTGAATTATTGTCACCTAAGATAACATCAGATTTTTTAAAATACTCACACAAATATGAGTTTATTACAATTTCACGTAGTGTAATGAGTGATTCGAAAGTTATTCATTGCATTATTTTGATTTCTTTAGCATTAACAATGTTATTATTTTTGAGAACTTCCTATTGAACAGTATTAATGATTTTTGATGTCACATAGTTAAAAAGCATTGTAATTCATTTTGTATAACTAATGAGAATAACATTATGAAAGTGGTGGCTATATATATATGTGTGTGTGTGTGTATGTGTGCTAGACCATATTCATACATTGCAAAGAAAGAATCCCGGATAACATCGAAGCAATCAATGTAAGACGAGCAAACATTAAAACATATTCATTTCTCGTTTTTAAAAGCCACTGGAAGGAGTTTTAGTTTATTTGTCACTTAAAAGTTATTTCTTGCACACGAGGGCTAATTATACTGGGCCTACGGTTTAAAGTGAATTCCGAACCACTATAAACATTCATGCCCAAGGTGGGATTCGAACCCACTAACATTTGAATGGAAGGTAAGTGTGCTAATCATTTGAGGACCAGCTCGACGTTGAAATCGACTACTACTTCGAAGCTTCATGAAAGATCAAAAGCAGTCCTATCATTAGATTATAGTGATTCTCAACAGTAATAGTAATTTATTCTTTATAAAATGGTACCATAGTCACCACATGTCTAAATCTCGAAAATAAAGGAATTGGGCACAAATGTCATATAATCAAGGATGCCAAATTCTGAGTTTGGTGATTTTTTAGCGGATTTTCTTATATATCTGGTAACCTGGCTTTTATTGCATCATAGACCTATTAGAATTATACATACAAGACCTATTAGAAATAATATTTTGGCAACTCTAGAGTATACATCATCGCGCACATCACAAAACGGCATCTTGGCAACATTTCTTCTTCACCGAAAAAATGCAGATTTTGTCATCCTGTATTATACGGTATCTGTGCAGGGAAATGTTAAGATCATGACACAAAAATAAGCTTGTATATAGAAAAAGCCACCTGTAAGATTCACTTTAAGATGATGGAATTAAAATTTTGTATGATAAAGATTAAATGCTTCAGAATTCTCTCACTGATAAGTATGCAGCAAAATTCATGCATTTAAGAAATTATATCTAAATATAATTAAAACAATTATCAATTTTTATTGAAAAATATAATTAAAAGTACTTTCTACTTTGCTTTAATCTGATGAATTTTGCTACATCGCTTTATCCAGTAAGAACTAATAGCAAAGATAAATTTCTGGTCTTTAATTCAAAAGTTCATATGTTTGATTCCCATCTGAAGATTGATGCTTGTAATAGTAATACAAATGAAACTTTTTTTTGAGAGAGAGAATTCTCTCTGTCTTTTATATAATATACTAGCATAAAATGAACGTCTCACCAATTTCTATAATTTTAATTCGTTATCATAATTATGTATCAATTAGTATTTTATGATTTAAAAGTTTATCCAAAATTTTAGACATGAGTAGAAATAAGAAAGCTCTTCAGATTTGGATGTTCAAAAAAATGTTGAATTTGTGCGCCACCCCCTTCAAAAAAATTCTCATGATTTGGTTCGCTACCTTCTTTCTGATTCACACTTAGAGTACGTATACATACATTTATCGCTTCAATGTGTATGTGTGCACAAAGAAAAGTGCTTGATATTTTCAATGCTTTTTTTCCCTATCTGTAAATAAATCCGTGGGAACAGTCTTTGACAAATATAACGACATAAAAGATGCTTTCTCAAGTATCAACTTTTAGAGAACTTAAAAAAAAAAGTTCGTCTTATCTGAAATTTTTCTTTATCTTGCTACGAATTTGATTTTACCAACTCCGAATTACTCATGCAAATGGAACTGATTTATTCTCTAAACTGGAAAGCAAAGTTTAAGGTAAGATTTAGGAGGCTAAGCTGATTTATTTTAAAGCTTTTTTGAAGAAAAATAATCTAACTGAAGTTCATTTGATGTAGTGGCATTTTCAACGAATTTAGTTTCAGAAAATTATGAATTTCTGCACTTAAAAATAACGATACATTTTTCTATAGACAATAAAAAATATTTGTCACTATTTTTAACAACTTATGCTATTTTAAAAGCTTAGGCTAAAGAAAACTTTTTTTTTCCTTTATGCGTTAAACATTTAAAAAATGTTTCTAAAAAGTTTAGTATTCCTCAATTTCAATCTCTCCATCATGCACAGGTGATTAATTTTTTGCACCAATATTTCTGTAATTAATTTTTTACACCAATCAATCTTTTATACCAATCTGACTTTTTCTTTAAATTGCTGTGATTGGCCAAATTAATAAGAAAGCTCCCATTATCTTGAAGTTATGAGTTTGATATTATAGTTGGCTACATTACATTCTTCACTTTTATAGACAATTTAGATGAGCGTGTGTGTGGAAATAATGGTACATCTGAATAAATTTGTATATTAAGAGCACATTAATCCTACCAATAATTTCCCTGATTGGATGATGAATTAAATTTTAGTGAGTTTTAAATTTACACAAGCTATTGCATTTTAATGAAACGGAATTAAATTTAACTTATTTCTCTAGAAAGGAAGAGTGCACATTCTTAATGAAATCTTTTATCACATTTGCATTAAAATTTCAAGATTAAACTTAATGATAAACAACATATACGTGAGCTGACTCGTAAAAAAACATTGCATTTAAATTAAAATTAAATCTCGTGCTAGAAAGTATTGTGATTAATAGTAAACTTTAAAAGTAAAACAAAGTATGAGTATGTAAAAGAATAATTATATAATGAATTGTGGTAAATAATTAAGGAAATGATAGTAATTTATCATTTTTATTTTTAATAATTGTTTTTATTTGATTGTATCTTGTATGATCATTAAATATTAGAATTTTAATTTAAGTTTTCAATAACAAAGGTGGAGGCAATCCATGCATTTTCATCCACTATTAGAATTAACGTTATTTGCCACCCAACTTTTTAGTAACCAGTTGATGAGGTTTTGTGGGAGAATGTGGTGGATCTCTAAGCACATCTCAGATCTCATTCGCAATGCTTTATACAACATGACATTCAACATGTGGGTGCGCGTTATGGTGGAAGACGGTATGGTTCTTTTCGTGGGGTCCTTTGGTCTCGATTGCATCGTGAAGGTGGTCGGGTTGAGCCATATAAACATCACCGTTGATGTTGAATTGCCGCTTGCCGTTTTTGTGTGGAGTGCGCCACTGTTAACGTTCATCATCTCCATTCCATCAATAACAAATTTCAGTTCAGATGATTTTCAAATGCATTACCAATGGGCTCCAAGAGGTACACAACGTTACTTTCTTGCAGTGTACGCAATTAGTTATTTTTTATGTTAAAACTCATAGCATAACGCAATTCCTCTTTTTTGCAGTTTTTGAATATAAGTGACGATTTATCTCCAGTAACACAAGATCCTTCATATATAACTGTGTAGGGAGACCCCGGACTATATCTTAAGGGTAACGTCTCCCCTACACCTTGTGTCCTCCACTCCCCCTCAACGAGTTCGCTAAGGGCGCCACCATTGTGGCATTTATAAAGGCAATAAAATTATGTTTACAAAATGGTAGCAAAAAGTTAAAATACATTTAGAGGGGTTTTAAACCCTGTTAAACATCAGGCAATAGCATTAAATATTTTTTCTGAGTTAAAAACAAAATTTGACCTGATGCACATGTAACAATCAATGAAGAAACAATTAACTATCAATGAAAAGACAGTTAACAATTTGTAGAGTAGTTATGACATTAAATACATTATATACATTGAAGGCAATTTTATAGATAGTATGAACACTTAATTATGACAAGAAAAAATGGGATGAAAAGAAAGAGGATAATTATATAAAGGCGTGGAATTTATTTATATAAGTTCAATAAGCACTTTAGCTTTTAAAAGCATTTTAAGTTCAAAAATTTTAAATGGTTTCTAAGATTCTAAAAGTGTATAGGATTCTAAGAGTTTTTAAAGTTCAAAAACGGGCTCATAATGTTCAAGATGTTCATACAATTCGAAACATATAGCTCATAAATTTCAATGTTTGGGAATCTGTGAAAATGAGTCATCATAGTTCTTAAATCTTGTGACTGAACACTTCAACTGTGATGAATTGGTGAACATGAGTTTTTTCATGAGCTATAGAAGAGCTATAGAAGACCAATTTTTTTATGAGAATATCTAACCAAAGAGATTCACTTGTAGACGATTATCATAGAAAATGATATGTTGTGATCTCAGCGAGCTCTTTAACCTTCTTTTCCTAAAACGTTCCACAAGTTCTAAAGAGCACTTGTGGAGTGTTTTAGGAAAACCCATTTCATTTCAATAACTCCCTGAAAAGATTTTCCGTTAAAATCGGTGCTTTCAGATGACTAGGAACTAAAATCACAAGTTTTAACTAATAGCATTATTGATAAGACCAATCAATCAATATTTTTAAATTTTTACAAATATTAACAATGTGAAAATTAACTATAATACTCAGATAACTTTTCAAAGTCACCCCATTTCATATTAAACAAAGGAATAAAGATCAAGTTAGAGTCATCCATAATTTAGACCAATCTTGCTCTGATTCCCTACTATCCTACATGAAATATCCGTACAAATTTTTTGTTACCCTTTCTGGTCGAATAATCAATCTTTCACGTATTGAACTTTTTGTCGAAATATCTCATTTTTTTATATTTCTAATATTGGCTTTAAGAATCTGTCGTGTAATTTTTATCGAATTTAAAATATAAATTTAAATTTAATTACTTAAACTGATTTGATAAATATTTTTAAGTCTTAATCGCAGTTATTTAGCAGTCTTTAAATTATTTAAATTTAAATCCTACTTTAGACTAGTTTATATATATATATATATATATATATATATATATATATATATATATATATATATATATATATATATATATATATATATATATATATATATATATATATATATATATATTTGAAATTGAAGATTCTATTGGTTTTGAAATTAAATCACAATTTACCTTATATTTAAATTTAATTTAAAGTGGAGTCATTATTACTAAATTTGAGCTATAAAAATTAATTTTAATAATTCATTTTAAAATTTAGATTTAAAAACAATCAGTATTCCTGAATTTTCACCTTAGGGCATTGTGCTCTATAAGCGTTAATTCGTCTTTAGTCAAAGAAGACATTTTTAGAAAAAGGGTGAGAGCAACATATAAAGGAAAATTATCTATAAATAAATTTGTCAAATAAACTTTTTATTTTAAAATAATTATGCTTATATTAATCTTTAGGAAAAATGCCTGATAATTTCATTTACTAAAATGTCTTTTTAATTTTCTTCTTTACAGATTATATTTTTAAATCAAGGTTATTTCTGTAAAGCCAGAGAAAATAAATATCAATACAAAGGTATCAAATCGAATAAGGAATAAAATATAATATTCCTGGAAATGAAACTATGAATATAAATAGAAAAACTACCTCTTCCAATTGAATAAACGTCTAAGATAAGCAAACACATTTTTCCTGAATTATATGTTTTTTATTTCCTTTTACAACACGAACCATTCACACATTGAGATAAAGTTAGAGATCAAATATGTTTTTTTTCAAGAAATTCGGTGTTTACCAACAGCAGCAATTTTAAAAAATAAGTTATTCTTAAATCCGTAAAATTCTTCAAAATTTCACATTTTCTTAAGACAACAAATGATTTGTTTGAAACACATAATACATTAGGTATCATTTTTTAAATTTTATTTTATATTCAAGATCAAATTTTTAAATGAATAAAGATAACGAGACAATATTAACTTGCTAAGAAAACTTGAAAAAATGAAGGAAAAATTAAAATGAATTGATTGAAAACAACTATATATTTAAAAAATGTTCCGATTAAATTTAAAAAGCTTAGTTTTTACAAACTAATTCATTGGTATTCAATAAATTAATATTAAAATTCTTAGATTATTAAAATTTGTAACTTATTTTACCATATAAAATTTAAAAATCTATTAAAAATCTTTTTGGAAGTTTTAACTACATGTATTGAAATTATTAATGTTACTTTGCAATAATTTCATCGATGTTACATTTGAAAATTTTAAATTTGTTCTTAGAATTATATCTTTGACTTTTAATTTACATATTTTTAGAATCGAGTTATGAATGCAATTCATTGAAATTGCCTTAGTGTTTTATTGGCAACCAAAGCAAACATTAAAATTAGTTTCATATACCTTCAAAAGCAATTAATATTTATACAAAAAAGTCATAAGAATAAAAAATAATTAGTATTACTCACATATTCTTAAAATTATTTTTGAGTTATAATCATAAAATTTTTTTTATTTTATTTTAGTATTGATTTTAAAAGGGTAAACGTTTCAGACATAAATTTTGTACTAACTTAAGTAATATGAATAATATTGTATGCAGTCATATTTTCGATTATTTAAGTATTAAAAATAGTAAATACACACATAAATACACACACATATTAGATTAAAGAATAATGATACTATATTAAATAATGGATCAGATAATAAATAAAATATTTCTATGTAATCTGGCTCTATTTCTTCTGTAGGCCTTTCAGAAAAAATTTTGATTGTAATTATATATGTGACTGATGTTTTTATTATGTATAGAGATTTTAACTGTGCTTCAAAATAAAATATTTATTATGATGCTAGGAGTAAAATTGCATGTTCTTTAAATTTTGTGACTGTGTTTCTCTTCTAATTTATGAATGAGAGGTTTTGCAATGAAAAGTCATAATAAGATGCATATTAAATTTTTTATATGGCATCATATAAAGTTTTTTAATATTATAAAATACACAAACTGCTATTATTATGTTAAGTTTGATATAATGTCTTGATAGTTTTTCGTGAAATATTTCAGAAAATTATTCACTTTCATTAAATTTTACAAAACGAATCAAACTTTCTATTGTATTAAAAACTATATCAATATTTTTGAACATAAGATAAATATAACTATGAAACTCTGAACTGTGTTATTCACAGTTGGAAAATAACTTCTTAAATGACGTGATATAACAGATATGAATGGTTTAAATCCTTCCACGGGATCAGTATAAATTACTGAATTAAGCAAATAACAAAAAATAATAACAAAGTATTGCATAACTCAATCTATAACAAATTTATTTACAATAGTATAAAAATTAATAACTAATATATGAATGAGACCTAAATTAATTTGGATTGAAAATTTAAGTCTATTTCTTTTGTAATGGTTTTAATGGTACAAAATGCTGATTAAAGCAGAGGTGCCAATGACATACAAACCCAACCTCAAGAAGAAGAAGAATGGTTGCTTAATGAATTATAACGTGAGCAGAAATTTTAGAAATCAACAGAAATTCTATAGAAAATACACTTAACTATTTTATTCAATGCTGAATTAAAAATGAGAAAAATGGCTTTTGAGATTGAGAGAAAGGTAAACAGTACGCATTGCTTCTCAGAAATTTAATTAGCTTTACTGGAATAATTGTTATTTAATCATGATTCAAAAAGAGATTAATTACAAATAAATAGTAAATTAGTAGCTTATTTCAGAAATAATTTGCATACCTATGACATTGGTGCCTATTTATCTGTGGAAACGTTTCCTATTGTTATTAACAGTGATTTATTTGTTTGTCTCTCAACAGTCAATTTTTGTAAATTAGTGCTAATTAGACCAGGTTCTACAGTTTAAATTTGATTTTGAACTACTACAAACATTCAACTCTAGGGTGGGACAAATATACTGAAGGTAAGAAAGTGAATCATTCGGTTATTATTATTATAATTCGGTTCCTTAGAAGGATTGGATTATTCTAATGTATGCAAATAAAAATATTTATAACAACTGTTTCACTGGCAATTTCAGTTTAAATAACCATAAAGTATATTGCATGTCTTTTATCATACACACATTATGAAAAGCATAAGTTTATAATGATATTTTTTCTGAAGCTGCTAAGTTTTTAAAATACTGTTGATTTTTAGAACTACATATTGCAAGCAATTCATTTAATTTCTTTATTCATGTGTAGTAAAAAACAATTTTATTCTGCTTGCTGTGTAAAAATCTTACTTGTGAACAAAATTCATTGAAATCTGAATTTTTAATCTTCTCTGTTTAATAATTCATTTATTACGAATGCATGACATTAAAACGCACATCTCATACTTCTTAAATATGAAATTTTGAAGATTTGATGAGTGATCTTAACATGGAAACACCTATTTGTTTTGTAACATTTATATACCGTTGCATGGTATTTTAATATCAAATATTGTCAAAACAAAATTTACACAGTTTTAAATATTTTTATTTTTAAATATAAGTTTTGCGTTACTTTTCACATCCTGAATAATTAATCTATATCGATTAAAAGCTATATTAATTTGAAAATCCATGTATTTACGAAGCATAATTTTTCATATAACCTCAGATTTCCAAGGTTTTTTTTAATAATTCTAATTTTACATGCTAATTTAAAAACTATATATAAAAAAGTAAGTAAATTACTTTATTGCAACATCAATTAACGCGAACACAACGTTTAACTAATTAAGATTATATAAGTGTAAACAACTATTTCAGAGGGACAAATAACGTGATCGCAAAGCGATCAAAAATTTCAATTTTAAATTAACCTAATAAATAATTATGATTTGTTAATAATTTTTATAATCATTTTAGAAAGCACGCATTAGTAAAGGAAAATAATTTAAATATTATTTAATATAAAAAAAACTATTTATTTGAAAAAATATTATTTAAATGGTTTAACTTTTATTTTTCATAACAAATAATTTATTAAAGAGAGAGAGAGATGCCTTGTAACTATATAAATAGAAACAGATAAAATAATAATGTTTGTACGAATTTAAAATTAGTTCATAATGATACACCTACCTCAATGGTTTTTAAATGATGAATGAAAGTCTAAGAATGTATAGCTACATTGACATAATCTGATTAACTTCAGAAGCAAATCTGACATTGACCGATTACACAGTTATAAATTGACAGAAACCTGATAGACTGAAAAAATTAAATCAGACCTTTGATATTTATCTAAAAAGATTTACAGATTTTATTACTTTAGCGCCTTTAAATCTGATTTTTTCATCTATATTCAATAAGGTGCCGTAGTATTTGTCGAGTGATATGAATGAATGATATATAAGTAATTGATGATCCTTGAAAAAAATAACAATTTTGCAGTGTGTTTCTGAATTAGGAAAAATGTTATTTACCATTCGTTGCAAAATATGACGACCAAATTAATATTAATCAGGACCTTAAAATAAAGGATGGTATTGATTGTTGAATAAATATTATTCTATAATATTTTAATATGCAAACAATTATAAATTGATAGAAATCTGATAGATAGAGAAAAATTATATCAGACATGAGGTAATTTATTTAAAAAGATTTACAGATTTTATTTCTGTAAATCTGTAAATTTGATTTTTTCATCTACATTCATAACTCATATTTTTCATTTATATATATATATATATATATATATATATATATATATATATATATATATATATATATATATATATATATATATATATATATATAATAATAAGGGGCTTTAGTATGGGTCGAATGACATGAAAGAATGATATATAAGTAATTAATGCATGAAAAATAACAATTTTGCGCTGTGTTCCTAAATTAGAAAAATAGTTGTCTCTTTACTATTCCTTATAAAATATGGCGACTAAATTAATTTTAATCAAGACCTTAAAATAAAAGATAATATTAATTCTTGGTTAAATTTTACTCGATAATATTTGACAATGTAAAAGAATTAATAAAATTTTACGAGTTATCAAATTTAATCTTCATTAATAGTAATTCTCTAGTAAATGGGAAGAAAGGATTTTTCACTTATTTGAAGTAACTAACAAAACTTCCTTCAGTTTTAATTAAACTAACTAATTTAAATCTAAAATTTAAGCCTCTAAATATAAATCTTAATTTTATAGATAATAAAATCAGTAAACAACTTTTAATAAGGAAAAGGGTTTGGAAATCTTTATAGTTCGAGAAATAGTATAAATTTAACGAGTTATTGATCGAAAGATTCCTTATTTTGTAACAGTGAAACTCAAATCTTTATAAAGATAGGTTGACTTTCAGTACATAACATAAAAATGCACAATTTATACTAATAGTTTTCAGAAAACATCATTTATATATAAAAATCCTTGCAGTTCAAAATTTGAAAGGTAATTTATGCATGATATTACCTCTTAGTTTATTTAAAGCAAATGAAAGGTCGATAATTAGTGTTCCCTTAGGAGAAGTTCCGACTGTGGTTATTCACTGGATAATCTAATTATTGGATTTGCTGATAATTATGTGTGTCGCAGTTAATTAGAACTTGCTTAATTAATATAATTTTTGTTTCTTATCATTTAAAATATCAATGAATTAATCTTTAAAGTATCATTAACCAATATAAATAGCCATTAAGGACTCAAATTAAAGTAATCTTAGATTAGGAAATCAATCTGTAAAATTATATTAATAAAAGTATATACTAATTGATATTTTCTCTTTTAAAATAAATTGTGTGAATACCTGTGTATTAAAATAAATGAAATTTTTATTATTAAAAAGACCAGTTTTAAATTGTTTTATGAAGCATTATTGAAAATTTACAGCTTTTTGTGTTTCAATTTCTTTTAAGCATTACTGTTAAAAACAAATACTATTAATTTTTGAGTAACAGTTACAGCTAATAAGTTAAGCGAAAAGAATTCTCAGAAATGAAGCAAAATTGATAAATATTAGGATTAAAAGACTTAATATTTGGCCAATAAATTCATGATTTCTACTATATTCTGATGTATGATTAGAATAATTTAGCGATATGTTTTAATCTTAAGCTACACAAAATAATCAATATCATCAAATTAAAAAATTTGGCTTTTAAATATGTGATTTAATATTTGATTAGTATATTTAAATATATTGATAATAGGCTATTCGAATAAAAATATACTTTTTATAATAAAGGCCAATCTTTCTTAAATTAATATGCACTGATTCAACATTTAATTAGAAGCTTTGTAGTTTATAACGTGACATGTTTTTCAGTCTCCTTTTAAGAAATTATTATATTTTGTTTGCCATCTTCATCAAACACAGAATATATATATATAAAAACCTCAATCTCTTTTAAATCTCAAATATTTATTTATTCTTAAGTGCTAAATAAAAACTCCGCACCATACCTTCAATGGTCAATAATATGGTATAATACTGATTTTAATCTATTATATATACTTAACAATATATCTGCAATCTGACTAAATCCAATTAATCATTTGCGCAAAATCTTTTCAAAACATTTAAATATTTCTTTTTCACAAATTAATAAAAGACTCCGAAAAGAAAAGTATTTAACTATAATTTGTAATTTGTTTTACTATATAATTTAAAATCATCTGGGAAGCTTATATACATATATATATATATATATATATATATATATATATATATATATATATATATATATATATATATATATATATATATATATATATATATATATATATATATATATATATATATATATATATATATATATATATATATATATATATATATATATATATATATATATATATATATATATATATATATAGTACTAGTAGGATAAATTGCTAAATTGCTTATTTTCTTATAAAGTAGAAGGATTCTATCGACACACTGATCCTCATTAAAACAAACTTCAGGAATTTTCTATTTTACACGGTAAACTATTTAAGACTAATTAAATTTTTTAATCAAATTAATAATAATAGCATGTATTGCCAGAATACTCAAAATTATGTGTTAATATTTTTATTTTGCAAAAAAAAAAATTGCCTAATATAAAATATTTGCAGTTGAAAAAAGTCTGAAAAGAAGGATATTATCTTATTCAAGTTATTATTAAATTTTAAAAAAGAAAATTATTTGTATGAAAGTTTTGTGTAATGCAAATATTGAGAAATGACGGATAATATTTCAAAGTCAAAAATTATTGATAAAAAGGATATGCTTCTTAGTACTTTAATCACTATTTCTACAGCTATGTAAATAACAGGAAAACAAATTTCTGGAGCTTAAAATGAATTTGAATATTTCCAAATAATAATGAATTTTTAATTTAGTTTTCTTCAGATGCTTTCAAATGCATTTTGCATATTTTCAAATAATATATTTTGAGCAAAATGTTTTTTATGTATTTGCGCTTCAACAATACCAATATTGTTTTTTATTTGTTAAGTTATAAAAAATAAAAAAATGTGTGATTACTTTTTATAAATAATATATATCTCATTAAATTAGTTTTATTGGATGTAATATGCAAATAAGTATTTCTTATCCAATTTTTCTTAAAAAAAGCAATTCAAAATATATTTTTTATATTCTTTTGTTGGTATAGACAGAAAATTAGATATTTTAATATCATAAAATTAATTATTATTTTACATTTCTCTTAAAATTTGACTAAATGTTAACATTGATGTCGTTTACTTTTGAATTTCAATGTAAAAGGAACAAACAAATGTATAAATGCAATGCCAATGCCTATGTTTCAATTTACCAACAATATTAAAGTCTTTTAGTTTAAAATTTTTCAATCATAAAATATTTTATTTCTCTTAAGAATAAAGAAAACTTTTACTTTTAACAGTAAAAGTCATTAAATTTTTTTGAGATGAAAATCACAATCTTAAAAAAAAAAAAGATTGATTCAATTTAATCAATCTACTGCTTTTTTTTAATATTATTTGATTGCTAATTTGTGCATAAAATACATGTTGGCTAATTTTATTAAAATACATCATAGCAACTCTTATTTTAAAATAATTAAAGCTCATTAAAGTCAAAATAAATTTTAATATTATTATCTATGACAGTTTGTGACAAAACATAAATTAAAAATTAACCGATTGTTCACAGGAAGAACTCAAAAACAAAATAAAGTCTGACAGGTGTTTTTTATACTATGAAGTATGAAACAAATCAAAATTTATTGAAGACTTACAGACAACAATCACTTGTCACTCCCCATAATGTTATTAAAAAGCAAATGAATTTCATTTCCAGACCAATTAATTTGACCTATTAAAATTATAGAGTGACTTTTGAAGTCAAAAAATATATTTTCAAATTATTTTTAATAGAAATATTGGCTATTCTTCTAAAATTTATCTTCATATTCATATTTATAAAATGAACAGTTTGTCAGTGTGCACTATCAAGACAATGACCAAATTTTTAACAGCAGAGAATTAATTACTTGTTTCCAATTAACTACTTAGTTTAAGATACTTTTTCCAATTAAACGCGAGAGATCATTGAAATTAATTTAAAAATTCTTCTAAAACTTCCTTCTTAAAGTCACTAACTATTTTTATAGTGATTAGTTTTGGTAGAATAATAAACAAATAACGAAAGATAGCATTTGTGTGTCTCATTTTATAATATTTTTTTTCTTTATCATAAATATAGCTCAAATTTTTCTGTTGTTAGAAATATTTGCTCTATATTACTCGAGCATCAGGCAAATAAACCCTTAATTACGTACATAAATCTACTTGAATTTTGTTGCATTAATTCATTTCTGGATATTGCGGCTACTCTTTTCACAATAATATTTAATTAAAATATTTTGGTATTTAACAAATATGTTTTAAGTTCTGCATAAGCAGAATCTTTTTGAGTTGTTAGCAACGACTTTACTCAAAATAAATTGTCTAATGTATACATTTGTATATTTCTTATATGCGTTTAATATAGTTTAAAAGAATTAAATAATTTGTTCCAATTAAATTATTTGTTTAGAATTATGAGTATATATTAATACTGTCTCAGTTTCGTATTATCTATATATAATATCTTGATTGATTATTGGTTGATTTGTCATATAATAAACTTCATCTTCATATACATTAAATTCTCTTACACACACATCTTCATTATTCTATATTCATATTCTTCCTTTCATATTTTTTATGCTTATAAAACAACCATTAAGTTTTATTCAATTTATTTTAATTTAACTTGAAGTTTCTTTAGTTGGCCATTTAGAAATTCATTTTTAAAAGGGACTTATTAATTTGTCGTGAAAAATGTCATTGAAACCTCTTACTGACAATTCTTAAAATATTATTAAGTAATTTGCTAGATTTATGCCATTTTGCTAAAAACGACTAATTTTTATTATTAAATTTTCTAACTATTTAATTTTGCAGAAAAATCTAAGAATCTGATTCCAATTTTATGAAACAAAATTAAAATGTTAATATTTTTATTATTCAAGCTCTTACTATCAAATGATTTAACTGTAGTGTAAGAACTTGAAATACACATTTTCTTCAATTCTTTAATGACTTGTTAAAATGGTGGCAAAGTAATTGTACGTTAAAATGTATATTAATGTTTCGCTCATATGGGGATGAGATCTCGAAATTCCAGCCTTTGTGTTCACATTATACTCAATGTGAAATTTAATGTCCCATTACATTTGTGAAATAGAAGCGTTAGTGACTTTTGTTTCTATGAATTTGAATGATTACTCAGCGACATAGTAAAGTTTTATTGCTTAGTTTAATAGCTAAATGCGTCATATTCGGTTTCTATCCTTTTGTAGTATACCAAATGGGGGAGGATTATGGTCAGTTGCATTCATCTTAAGAGTTGTAATTTTGTGATGAGGAAATCACTCAATCCCTTGTCTATTCAGTTCCAGATTCCAATAACTGTCAAGTTATTTCTGATTTCAAATCAATAAGTTAGTAATAGTGCAACAGGTTTGTCTGGAAGTTTATTATTTGGTATGTATATTTATATAATATATTTTCAATATTAATAGTGAAAATTAATTGCTGTTGTTTGATCTCCAAATCTAATAAATTCATCGAGTTATAGAAAGGAAATAATATTATATCAATGCTAAGGTTTTTTATGGAAAGGTTAAATATAACTATATACACGTGATCTAATTTGCTAAGTTCATCCTCACATTTTACTCTCTTTCTCATTTTTGCTACATTTTATTCTCTATTATTAAATCATAATTATATTTTATAAAAGAGTTAAGGAACATTTCAATATCATCAATATTTAAATAGTTATCAGAATTAACTCTATTCTTAAATCAAAAATTATATGTACTATACATATTTGACTTTTATTTTTTATTCACATGTTTTCAAAACTTTCAGTTATCACACTATGTACTGATTCTTTTTCATTTTTTTAAAAACTATCAAATTAGTTATTTTTTATTTTTTTTATCTATTGTATTTATTGTATTCTTACTATTGTAATGATATTACTATAACATAGTTAATGTAATATTTTAAACTAAAAGAGTAATATAATGTGTTAAAGTAGTATTTTAAATTAATTGAGTTTTAGTGAATATCATATCACAATTAAAACCAACCAGTTTAATATTAATTTTAAACAAAATTTGTATGTGTAATTGTGTAATGTTTTATGATGTTTAAATGAGAGGAGGTTTTAACTTTTTTTTCCAAAGATTTTACGCATGTGTCTTTATTATAACAATTTTTAACATTTAAAATATTTTACAAAAAGACTAGGTAAGTATCATAAATCTTCCTTTTTAATAGAAAATCTACAATCATGTTTTAAGCTTCATCTAAATAAGTTTTTCTTTGAAGATAAAAATTTGTTATTGTTAATAGGCTGAAAAGTATTAAAAATTACCTTACCATACGTTACGTTCTCCTAAAAAATGAATGATGTTATACACCATTACGAACTAAATATAAGAATATAGACATATAATCATAGAATAAATTTCAATTACTTTAATTTTTATTAAAGCTATCGTATCTTATTTTGTATTTATTTATAACTTTAATTTATATTTCGCAGCAATTAAATATTCAAAATATTTACAGCCAGTAATTCTTTGTAGCTATAAGTATTTTGGATCTTTTCTCTTTGAAATTTCTTGTTACCTTTTATTCGTTTTTGATTGGTTAATTAGAAATTTTTAAATATCGTCTATTTCTTACCTCTATTCATTAATTTTTTTGGATTCTGTCACATTTTATTCGGAAAAATATGATAGTAATATCGAAAATCGTTTGATTTATTTTAATTTCAAACGTCTTAGTAATTAATAATTATGATTATAAAAATTATAATTCTGAGAAATATAATTTTTTAAGTCTACTTAAATGTAACTAACTGATGGTGAAAAAATCGTATTTATTATTTATTGTACTTCAGTAGTTTCCGTAAATAGTTTTTCATTTAGAAGGATACCATAGAGTAGTTTTTTTTCCACAGATAATATTCAATAAACATATTCCTAGATGAACACAAAAGGTTTTTTTTTAATGAAATCTAATTTTTTTTAACATTTTCAAAAATAATTAATTTGAAATATCCATTTTTTTAAATTTTTGGACAAAAACTTTCTTTTAAAATGATTTTTGAAATTTTGTAATTTGGCATTCACGTAAAATTGTATCAACTGCTTCAGGTAATTAAAAATTATAAATATGTATACACAAGACATTGAATCTTAATGTTCCTAGTTAATAAAAATATTGAATTTCTGTATAAAGATTCACATTAATAATCATTTTTTAAAAAAATGAGTCAAAATCAATTTTATTTATTAATTTAATATTAAGAGACAAATTATATAACAGCAATACTTTCTTATGGTGTCAAATTTAATTTTCTTTTTTAATGTAGATATCTTATTTTGTGGTATTTTTTTATTCACATTTTTCAGCATTAACATAAAGTTTGCTTTTTAATGAAACTAAAAAGCATCTCACTTGATTTTAGTTTTATATATTTTTGAAAAGTTTCCCAAAAAGGTCCACTTCTTAACTGTAGGCCGTTATAAGCAAAATTCAAAAGGAAGCTAAATCTACTCTTTGTCCTTGCGATGCGAGCAAGATTGGAGTGGAGGATCTAGGAATATCTTTGTGGCTGCACATAACGGAGCCCCTTTATTTCTTTGTGGGCCATTGGTAAATCGTGTGTCCCGCATATTGATGCTGGATTCGGGAAGTATGAAGACTCTACAAAATGTTCGCTGTTCTTCGGGTGGCTTACTTTATTGCTGACACTGAGGGTGGAAGTATAAAGGGGTGTGTGGTGGACCTTTCCAACCCTGAAATATAGAAGTGTATAAATGCAATAAAAAAGTAAAGGAATAATGAAAAGGGGAAAAGATGGTGAGAGACTGAGAGAGGGGATGGTGGGGATCTTGAATCTTGTGAGGAGGGAGAAGAGGGGTTGCTGAAAGAAGGGCCTAAGGTGGCGAAGGAGTCGGTGAAATACTTGGCAATTTATAGCTCCTCATCTCATGGAAATGAACTGTATAAAATCTCGCTCAGTCCTTGCAGTGGCGGAGATACAGGCTCCATTCAGAACGAAAGTGGATTAGGTGGCTAGCGTCGTTACCCAGTTCGTTCTAGGCTCTTTCGAAGGCTTAAAATCAATTTGAGTTTCGTAGAATGTGGCTTCAATCAGTTCACAATATCGAATAAAATTATCCAGTCTTTTTATACTGGATAGGTGTTTAAAGCTTAGATAAAATTACCTAGTGTAAAAATGTAGATTCAAAAAGTATGAGATTTAATATTTGAAATTTAGTTCTATTTAATGATTATATAATTATGATTTTTAGCAGAGCAAGATTAACAAAAATAAATTTGAAATGTAAACTTTTTGCTTTCTTTTTAGAATTGATGTTAATGTATTTTAGTTTAAAACAGCATAAGTTAAGCTCCTAAATTTATATTTTTTAGACGAAATTATAAATTATTTTTAAAATAGAATAGTAAATATTTACAAATATTGCAATATTAAATATATACAAAATTTCTTTCATAAATGTAAAAATTTATAAAATTTATAATTTTATATAGTAGTATTTGAAATTTTGCCCAACATAATTAAAGTTATGGCACATCCACTATTAAGTTTTCCAGCCTTCAATCACAGAAAAGTATTGTTGTTGATGTTGTCTTGTGACAAGTACGGAAAGAAAGAAAAAAAAAAGAAAAGGTAAAAAAAGACAAGTCATATGGGACTAAAAGCATGGAGCACTGCTCTGGCCACATCTTCAGCTTTTTCCGTATAAAGGGTGTCATGGCAGCAGGTGGGGTCCATGCTGAAGAGGGTCGAGGCAACAGAGATTTCTCAGATCCAGTGGAACTCTTGTGCAATGTCTGCATTTTGCGTATGTTCTAGAACCGTTGGGCATGATTTTCATACCCCTATGTGCCCAGTCCGCATTCTGCTGATGGTAGAGGTTACATCACGGTCAGGACAAAAAAGTTTACATATTTTTAATGCAATTTTAAAAAATGTAGAAAATATGTTTCAAATGTAAATTATTTATATATATAGAGAGAAATTAGTTTGGTAAATAAATAGGAATTACCATAGGTACTATTTTCACACACTGTTGCCAAAACATTGTTGAAATTTTCATTGTTTCCAGATATGATTTAACTAATGTGTTTTAATCATGATTTTTCTTAGAATATATAATCAATAATCTCTTATAATTGGTTATTTTATCATTTGAATAATTCTTTATGTACAAGTAATAATATTATAGAAATATATAGCTTAAAGTTGATACCAAATTATAATAATGCTGAAAGAGGGATTCGAATTCATTACCTATGAATATTACTTCTGAAATGCGCATAAAATTTAATTATTCAAAACATTACATAGATTGCAAACATCATCCTGTATTTTAGTAATCAAGAACTACTTCTATTCACACTTACTAAGAAAATTTGCACATTGTTCAAACAGCAATAAATATAAATTGTTTTAACAAATAGTCAAACTCTTGAAAAAACTGTTACATACAGAACAAACTAGTAAATGGCAATGAAAAATAACATATATTTTAATTGCTAATAATAAAAGTCATAAAAATGAAAAAATTTAATGTCATAAACGCAACGTCAAGCCAAACAACATATGGCATATATCATAGCAACGGTATGACTTATTTGCTAAATTATTCGAAGTATCTGACTGAATATTAGGCTGTGTGTGTGATATATTATTATTTCATTGAGTAAAGATTAAACATTATATTTTATTATCCATTGATTTAAAATAATTATTAATTTAAAGTTACATTGATTAATAAAATATAATTCTAGCTTGGACTGACCAAGTTGATAAGCAAATACAATGATTAGGTTAAGACGGTAATATATTTACAAATATTCTTTTATTTATCTTTCAGAATTAAAATATTAAAATCAGAAATTATAAAAAGCAATTTAATATAAACATGATAAATTAACTGATCAATTTCTATATACCTACATATTTTATTGAATTTTTAAAGTTTCTAAATATTCTTCTTATATTTCCAATAAAATTTAAGCAAAATATATTTTGCTATACTTACAAAAAATATCGAAAATCTAAAATTGAATTCAACAATTGTAATCTACATATACAGTTTATGAAATATTAACAATTCATAAAAAAAATAAGAAGAATTAATGTTACTACGTGAAATTTGCTTACAATCCTAATTTGTAGATTGATATTACTTAAATAAAAGATTGAAAAGTAATTTGTAAATTATCTTTTATTTAAAACCAAAATTGTACCACAGTATAGCATAAAAATAATCATGTAATTTGGATTTCTTTAGTTTGACATACAAAAATTCAAAGAAATTTTATTAAATTATTTTAAGTTTAAGCTGATTCACTTAAATTTGAAGTGAAAATGTCTTTAATTAATGATGAAAACTAGTCAAAATACCTTAACTCTAGTTCTAGTTAATGCTAGTCATTTATTAGATAGTGTTAGATCAATTGCTGAGAAACAATAACATCTAATGCTATATTAATGTGAATCCTTAAAATGCAATAATCTAATTTGCACCAACAAGAGCTTACTAATTCTAATCCAGAGAGTTCCGTTTCTCGTTTGTTTACAATTTTTCAAGCTTAAAGATTTAGTGAAATAATTAAATAAAAAATAACTACAGAGGAATCACAATAAAATGTCCTGCAACTTTATTGATAATCACAGCATCAACGAATTTTCTGGCAACCAAAATAAAGAAAATCCATAAATATATGATTGTAGTGACAATTTTACCCAATACACATATACCAGGATCACTTTAAGTACATTTATAAAACGACGATAATTCCATTCCGAAACCAAAAAATGTGATTGATTGCTCCGACGAGGAAAACAAATCTTCTTGGAACCTCTTTAATCATTTAGACAGAGACGTAAAGTGATATTGATTATCAGAAAGACTTTCTGAATCGAAATCTGATAAAGAATACAGATTTTTCATAAAACGCTGTCGTCAATGATTCTCCAATAATACAGCAATGTTATCGATTTTTTATGTCCACTTAAAAGGAGAAGAGTATTTTTCATGATGACATATACTCTCCCTAATTTAATTAAAGAATGAGCAATTACGACTTTCTCATTGGTTAAGTCTCACTTTTTCGAAGTATTGGCTATTGAACTCTATAAAATGAAGTCAAGTGAAGAAATATGGAAGTGATCTGTGAATTTGTAAATATGATAAATGATTCTTAAAATCTATAGTTTTTTCTTATGATATATTCTCTTCGCATTAATGTTTCAAAATAGGATTAGAAAAATGGTAATTTTAAGGTAATGGATATTAAATAAAATTTTAGTCTAGTATTAAATTTTTAAATTATGTGTAACCATTATGAACAATTTATCTTGTAATTTTTAAAACCAGTTTCTTAATAAAGTTTTGTAAATACTTTAAAGAATATAAACATTATTAAAACGCGATAAACTATTCTACAAAAAAATATTTCATAGAAATGGTTTTAAAATAGCAATAAGAAATAACAGTTGATTACATACATTGAATTCATTGGAAATCAAGGAAAAGTAATAAACTGTACACGTACAATTGCAAAGAGTTAATTTAACAGAAACTTAATCATCAATTTACTTTGAATAATGTTGTGAAATTTAATAGAAATTCATAAATTTCAAAATACACATATAAATATAGTAAAATATTACACATTTTTATGTGTTCATGTCTTAATATTGGCACAAAAATATCAACAAAAAATTCTCTAAAATACTGTTTTCCATTGTCAATATGCTTTAATCTAATATTCCCTGTAGTGTTTATTAATCTCATAAATTTTATGGAAAAAATAAACGCTAACGGAAAATATTTCCATAAAATTCATTCCTTTTAAGAGTTATATTTGTTGCGTATAAGTATTTATTAAATGAGTTACAGGTAAAGTTATTTACTGTCAAATAATAATGCCATGCATTTATTAAATAGTACAGAAGAAACTAACCCAGTAGCTGTTGCCTCAGGAACTAAAACTATGTGTTACTGATGTCACGTGATTAATATTGCAAAGAATGCTGTTAAGGGTCAGTATGAGAAATATAGTTGTTATGTAATCAATTTCAGATAGATGTAATGTAGCCTAAACTATAATAGTTAATATTCTATGTACAACTTGATAAAACAACATTGATATTATAATTAAATAACCAACACTAAATAATTTTAAAGATGTATGGATAAGTTCTGAATTAGAATTTAAATCACTTCTTTCAAATGATAAATTTTCTATCATGATTAAGGCAAAATATAAGGAAACTATGATTAAAATTCTAAAAATATCTAAAATTTATTTGCTAGCAATAATAAATCTTTATCATTGTTTGGAAGCTAGATTGTACTAAGCTACAGTGAAATTCTTTTAAATTAGATATTTATTAATCATTTGAATAATTTAGTCATTTTTTTCATTTTAACTTAGTTTTTAATTTGTATTATTATAATTTATTAATAATAAATTTAAAATGGTAATATGAGGTGTCATAAATTTTAAATTTAAATAAAAAGCCAGATTCAGTCAAGAACTATACTTCTAGCGTTATATAACTTATTTTATACTTCTATGTTTTAAGAATGTGTTAATGATTGTTTCTTGTAAGCTGTTACAATAGAAAGAAATACATATTATGAATTATTTTAATAAATCTTTTATGCTTCGTAAATTTTAAAGAATATATTTTGAAATTTAGTATTCTCCATATTCTAATATGTACATTATCTACCAATAAGTATTTAGACAACCGTGCCAATAAGAGCATCTGTGGTCCTGATCCACGCTATGGCGGTCTAAGTTTCGGTCTAAAAATAGCATTGGAATATCTGTGGTCCTGATACACATCGTGACAAGTTTACGCCTAAGAAATAGCATTGGAATTTGTCGCATGCAATTTTCAACGAAATTCAGAGATGTCCGAATTCGAGGAAGGCATGATTGTCAGATATTATAGGAAATACCAATCTTTAAAAGACGTATCTAGGGAGTCAAACATTCTAAAATCGACAGAAGACATTGCGATTGCAAGTGGAAGTTGAGTGGTAATTATCGGGAATGGGTCTCGATCCGGTTGACACACGAAACTAAGAGATTGAGATCTACAAGCGGTGTCCAAAAAAGTCAAAAAAGACCCTACAAACGGATAGCCCACATACTCTAGGCGCACCAACAAGCATCTGGGACTGTTGTTTTCATATATACCAACAGCAAAGAAATGCATATAATTATTTTCTTGGTTTCCATGGTCGTGCTACAACCCCATCAAAATGGGATCGAAGAAGAACATCAAAATTGGACAGTAGATAAACATCAAAAATATACCCCGTAGATGAGAGGAAAAAAATCTTCTGTAGTGAAAAATCCAAGTTCAATCTCTACCAGTCGGATGGAAAAGCATTTTCCAGGCATTTGACATATGCCTGGAAAATGCCATTTGCTAAAAAGCATTGTTCCTTGTAAAGTATAATTTGGTAGAGGTAGAATTATGATTTGTGTAGATGTTTCTCGTGGTAAGGACTCGATTCCTTGATCCCACACCATTGAACATGGATCAAGGATGGGTTCCTTTATCCTACAATATTTTGGGTTGTATCAATGTTACTTCCATGAAGACAAAGTCACTTGTTGTATTGCGATATCAACCATGAATTGATATGGTGACAGTTATACTAATTGATTGAATTGGCCTGCCCAGAGTTCAGATTTGAATTTTATAGGACACCACTCGGATGAGTTGGATCACCGAATCAAGGAGTGCAGCAGCCGTTCAGAATAGGTGAAATAATCTACATATCTTGTTCTAACTGAACAGCCCAAAATATTATTATCTACAATCCAAACACTTGTGGAAAGCGTGCCATGAAGAGAATTAATACTGTAATTACTTCACGCGGATCATCTACGAACCATTGAATGTGAATAAGTTGTGTTTATCTCTTATCATATGTGTCCAAATACTTTTTGGTACATGGTTGGTTTAAAAGGAGAAAACGTTAGAATCTTGTTATTCATTATGAGCAGTTAAGGAGGGCAATACATAAAATATTTGCCTTGATATTAATATGAGATATATTTCGTACATTAATTTATATATTACATGATTTAAACTTGAATTTTTTTATATAATTGATTTGTTTTGTACCTCTCAAAATATTTAATATAATCTTCCTTCGTATTTGTCGTATTTGAAAGATTTATATTTGAAATTGGGTATGATCATAAGTTAGTGAAATTTTAAGCGATTTATTTTTGCAAATATTAATTGACACAAAAATATAGTTTTTAGTATATCTGAGTTTAAATTTATTTGTAAAATAAAGCAATCCAAATAAAAAAAACTTTAAGCTTGAGAAACATTCAAAAAGTCAAAATAAAATTATTTTTTCGATGATATACTTTAAGCCTCTTTTTGTGTTCCAGTATTCTTCAAAACCCCTTTGCTTTGGTGAAGCAGGTAATATAGTCTACTAGAATCTGGCTTTATAATTCTTTTTGGCAGGATAAAAGCTCAAACAATTCGCCAAGATAAGATTTATGTACACTTATTGAACGACTTCTTTCATCTACTAGTTTGATTTTATTCCTGTTTCAGAGCTTCATCTTTCGTTACAACTTTGATGGTCCATATAATATTTAACCTCTTTGAAGAGAGCTATATAAAAATAGGCAATAAAATATCTATATCGGTTTTTTAAGTATGCGTTTCCAACTGTAATTCAAAAAGAAGCTTTTTAAATGCAGTTTTCTTGAATATATATATATATATATATATATATATATATATATATATATATATATATATATATATATATATATTGAACTAAAAATAAATATCCATTTTATTTTGTTTTATCCCATACCCACTCATGAGGGAAAATTATAAGAAAATTTTTACTTTCTAATAAATATGAAATTTTAGTAAACGTATTTCATAAATAGATATTATTTTTATTTACACAGTATTTTAAAGTTAATAGTGATCCAGAAATATAATAATTAAATCTTACAAAAATATACCTTAATATTATTAATTTTTTTTCTAATGCATATTAATTATTTTTGAAAGCACATCCTGAAAAACTACATAAAGCAATAAAGTATTTCTCAAGTTAAATATATTGTTTAAATTTAAAAATCAATGAAATTTGAAATACAAGGTAACTAATGAAACTTAACTTATATTTTTATCATTCAATAAATATTTATTACAGCAAAAGTTTCTATATCTTTATTACTTTGAAATTATAAAAAAAATTTCATTAAAATTTTATTTTCAACAAAATACAATAGAATTATTAATTATCTTAGTAAAACATTGCGATTAATTTAAAAATATTTTTATATTATAAATTAACTGTAATAACCTTAATTTGCCAATTACTGCAATAATTAAAAAAAAATTCTATTCGAAATTATCTGATACCTGTCGCAAGAAATTTATATTTGTCCGTTTGTAAAGCTCTCTAAATAAACCAGTTTCTACTGTATATAGATTTTTAAATAATGATTAAAATATACAGTTATAAAAGTAAGTCGTAAGCAGAATTTTCTTAATAATAGCAAAATATTTGGCGCATATTACGTTAAAGAAAATGAAGATGCACAATTTCATAACTATTTTCATTCCTCATAGAAACCAAAAAATTGTGCAAATTTTTAAATAATTAATCTTTTGTAGGTTTATGTAAATATTAATAAAATGCTTCGCTCTCGAAATAAGTGCTTTCTCATATTTGGGTTTAAAATAAAATTTGCAAAATTAATCGAGATCTATACGTAAGTATTTTTAATATATCCATTATTTACATTAATGCATTGATTATAAAAATGCAGAAATACCAAAATACTGTACGTAAATGAATAAAAAGAAGCATTCGATTGAATAGATAAAAACTGCAATTTTATTATTATAGTTATACATATAAATGCGCTGTAGTAGGTAACACCAGGCCTTACCAAAAGCAAGTTTTCAATCAGATAATTCCCAAAAACAACATTAATTAATAATGCTGGTAGTTTCTCAAATTTTTTTGGATATTTATTAAATACATTGTTCTCATTATGAAATTTTAGTCAGTAAGCTTAATATATATTTAGCAGAAATATCTTCTTATGGATAAAAATTGTGTGGGCCTTGTTTTATTCAATAAATACAATTATATAGGTCTATTCTAGTTAATTCATTTTTAATTAAATGATTTATTAGAATATAAATAAAGGAGACAAAATTATATATTCTTTCCATATAATATGTTTATTTTTCATTAAGATATATTTATTTATTTTTTATTTGATTCACTTATTATTTACTAATTATTATTTATTTTGACTTAAACTGCAGGGATATTTTTCAACATTAATTAAATAGGATTTTAGTCATTGATTTTTACAATTTATAACACTTATAATTTAATAAATATGTAATAAAGTAAATTTAAAAGTTATGTGTTTAAATATCCATTTACCACAGAAACTAATTATGGAGCGTCCTTCTTAGAATCACCCACATGAATGTATTTTATATATTTCCCTGAAATGGAATATTGACTTTGGAATTCTCGTAGTTTGTTTAAGAGGTAATAACTTTTTTTCTGCACTAAATGTCAAAACGTACTTTATAATTGTATTGTAGAAATCCTCTTTTTATGGATTCTTTATCTTTGAATGAAGATTCATTCGATGATAAAGAATCATCTTTAAAATTGCACACTTAAAATATGACTCTTTATCATCGAATTTAATTGCTGGATGTTTAAAACACTTTTACTGTTGCAGTTAGATAAATTAATACGATAATATATTAAATTTATGAAGAACTTAACTCCTAAGAGCAAGAAAAATATATTTCATTCATTGCATTAAAATGTAGTTTAGAATAAGACGAAAGAAATTATAGAAGTGAGGCCAGTAAAAACATTTTTTTTCCAATTATATTTATGGCATGCAGTATGACCCGAATTCCTTGCGTAATAATGGTAGCTTCTACTTGTATTCGATGTAATTTATGGCTCATAAAGATATATTTTGATTCACAGCGATACAGTAAAAACTACAGCAATCTCAAACTGTTTAATAAGAGATAATAAATAATGGAGACAATTCCAAATTAATGATAGAAAGTAGGGGAAAATGTAAAAACTGTCATTGTCGAGGTTTCTTGTCAACGCCCTGTTGTCATCAAGATCTTGAAATGAGCCAGGGAAAAAAACATCCCTAAAAGGACTCCACGTCCTTTGATATTGATGAACACCAAGGCTAGATAATTGCTTCAGATAGAATAAAAGGGATTCACCACTCTTGTTCATTGATTATTTATCAAGTAATTGATGAAGGAAGGAGATAAGGTTGCTTAATTGATGATCAAAAAAATGCTCTGATCGATTCGCTAAATAGGTTGTAAGAAAAAGATCCGCACGCGCGAATGACTTCGCATGCCAAGCTGGAGATTCTACAAAGTGAGAAGTAATCGCTGAGTGTGGGACGGAGTAATGACTTTTTAGTGGCTTCCAGAGATGTCATTAGATGAAATTCCACATATGGATTCTGATACGAAAGCAAGAAACGATCGAGAGTTGAGATTTGACGGTTAATTAAATCTGATTGAGTATGTGATAAAGGGAAAAAAACTTCATTTGCGCATAAAATATCTCTGAGTGAAATTTAAAATGCAGCAATGTTGTTTTAGTGCTTACTTTTAGTAATTAATTACAAATGTATCGCTGGAAATATAAAAGTCATGGATATTTAATTAATTTAGGTAATAATATTTTTAATTATTAACTGATGTTAAGAGAAAGATAAGTAAGTAGTTAAATTCAATGTCATTGAATGTCAATCATAATTATTATATCATTTGGAATGTTATTTCCCAAGTGGGATTGTTATCTCAAGAAAAACAAAATTATATATTAAGCAAATTTCATCTATAGTTATTTTATTTTTAAATGCTTAGCCTTATTTTATTGAAATATTATATTAACTGAAGTAGATTTTAACTAATTAAAATATTTGTCTTTAGTTTTATTTTCACAATAAGTTATGCACAACATCGTTGAGAATAATGATGTGAGGAAGTTATGATGCTTATGGTTATTTTGGATAAGGATGCCCTCCATATTAATTGCTGAAATTATTGGATTGAATTTTTCACCATTATTTATACATGATATCATTTATTTATATCTTTTATTATTTATATATTTTATACAATACGAATATCTGATGCTTCCTTCACTCCTAATAGCATTTAATGTGTAATTTTCATGAACTATGCCAATGGCGTCACTTTTACCATTTAAATCATGTTAGCAATTGGTAAGTATAAATTGTAATTATAAATTATTAACGCTGTTCAAATGATAAAAATGATGCCATAAATATTGAAATTTTAAATTTATTAATTTGGTTTTAAAGGAGAGTGCTTAGATAATTTCTATGAAGTACTTTGTTATATTTTTCATTAGCTTTTATTTGAACGCTTGTTAAAATTTTCTTTGTTACTTTTCAAAACACTTTTCCGTTTTTGTTGTTTTGAAATATTATTAAGGTTTCTTACTTTTTGTTATTTTCATAGTTGATTTAACGAATCTGAAAAATTCCAGGGACGATTCCAAAAAATGTAGCCAGCTAATGATATCACAATTTTTATATATTTTTCATCTGAGTATATTTAATAATAATTTAAAATACTGAATGAAATTTTGAATTTTTATTCTCTTTTGACCAGTAAATTTTCACTGCATATAAATCTGTTATATGTCTTAATCACATTTTTGTACCTAAAAACACACAAGATTAAACGTTTTAGTTGCCTTGAACTAAAAAGCATCAGCTTTGTATAAAAACTTTATTGATATTTTTAAACATGAAATATTGAACAGAAAAATTTGCCGGTGGCACAGTGCGGCTAAGAACGCTATTCTAATGAAGTATAAACATGAACAACTGTTGCCACTCACACAAACTCAATAGTAAAATAAAGCATGTTGCCAGTAACAAGCTTATTGTAAAAGTCAAAACATTAACTTGAGAACAATGAGAAAAATAATAAGGCAAAAGAAAAACAAAAGATATTAAATATACATCCAACACATTTCAAATTAAAAAATTAAATAAAATTAAGCTCAGTTCTAATTTTTATGTTTTTTTTTCTTAATCCTTTGTAATTCTTTTGCCAAAATATTTAAAGGTTTGTCTAAACCTATTTTACACTCTAAATGATTATAGAAAGAAATCAAGGCATGATTTTTAGAAAATTCCTCAATATTAATCCCATGATTATAAAAGGGAAAATATTCTTTACCTAGTATATCTATACTAGTGATGAAACCAAAATTGTTATGAATACTCACAATAAAGAGATGCAAAATTATCTAAGTTATGAATAAGCATAAGCAACACACACACAATTTCAAAGGATAAACATTTACTAAACATGACTATTATTAAACTCTTTCAACACCTAGTAACAGGAATTTTCTCTACAAAATGGTTCAAAACAATTTTTCGATGAAAGAAACCTGAAAAATTGTCTAATATTTACTTTTATTTGATCCCACTGCATCGATACGTTCAGGTTCTTTGGAGTAAAAGACGGTAGGTATTATAAAACAACATCTAGAGAGACATGATATCTTTTTGCTTTCTTAATTCATATTTGCTCGAATAAGAACTTAGAAATGAGTTCATTCTCCATTTATTTGATGGAACTTCATTCTCCATTTATTTATGACATAAGAGCTATATGATTCAAGTGATAAGTTTTACGTTGAACACTTATAACTGTTTATAAAAAGCTTTTTGGGAAATTTTTCAACTGTAAATGTTTTAAAAGCTTTTCATTGTATATAATTGTTTAATCTACCTCTCCGTGAAGGAAAATTATGAGTTGACGGTTTATAAAAAACCAAATTTCATATCTTGTTATATAATATAAGTATTCATTAAAAAACCTAGATAACATAGCTAAAATGAGCTGATTGTGGTATAGAAGTAATAAATTAATTACTTTTTGCCGAGAAAGATATGGCGTTGGTACTATCCAGTACTGGAAAACTGGAATTGTCTTCCGTTTCAGCCTTCTGCATGTACAAATCCATTTGGTTTGGTTTGGTCTGCTTTTCACTCAAAGACTATTTTAGCATGCCAAAGCTAATTATAATGGAATCTATAATTCAATTTAATTTCATAACCACTACAAACAATTAAACACAAGGGGGTATTCCAACTCATGAACTATTGAACCTAAGACTAGAGCTCTAAGCATATGGTTACCAATTCGGTGTATATCCACAGGTGTGTGTGCTAAGAATTTCGCTGCTTTTCTTCTTTGTGACTATTGAATATCTATGAAAATGCAGAATAATATCTTTGAAGAGATCTGGGCAAAACTTTATAAGGTGATTGATGTAAAATATTTCCATGATTTGGTTTTCTTTTAAACTGTATCAAATGAAACCAGATTTGTTCTGAGTTTTAATATTAAAAACTATTTAAACACTAGGGACAGCCAAAACCCTGAAAGCTCCAGATAATGTTTATCACTCCTATAAAAAAGTGACATTTATTACCTTCTGAAAGAATTTTTCATGGATAAAGTATCCGATTCACACTTTACAATGAAGAAACCTGGAAAACATACAGTTATCCTCTTTGATTGAAGTAAAAGTTAAAAAAGAAAAAGCCAATATACATCTAGCGTTGTTTAAAAATATCAATATTGAATCCTTTCCTTTATTAAGAAGAGCGGTATCTAACGTAAGTCACTTTTAGCCCTTATACAGTCCAATATGAGATAAGAAAACAAATAACGTACCAAACCTATGACTATTTTAAATCATTTGAACATAGCTTCATCTTTGCCTATCATAGGATATATCTCATAACTCATTGACCATATTTACACATCTCAAATGCTTCCATTCTTCCACAGTGGGTGTGATCAAACAAGAAAACCGAACCTCTTCATAATGCATGGTGTTACCAATTGGTCACGGTAAGCCCTAATATAACCCAAATATTTAATCAAATTTCTTTTTTCCAGAAGCCCAATAAGCAATTACTTTTTTATACCGCTGTGTGAGGACTGATGGCTTTTTGAAAAAATATAAGAACATTTTTTATGCAAAGACAATTTCATATTTTATGTTACATCGTGCTACGGGACGCACTTTATAGTTTTAAGGTAAGTTATTAGTAGGTTAAATACTTTCTGTCATAAGAAATTTTTCACTCTTTAACACTTCCTTACCTCTAATGAAATAATGCAAAAGTTATCATTTTTTTAAAAGTATTGTAATTTCAACTTCAAAATTTATACAAAAATACTGTACTTCGCAATTACTATAGAAAAAAGAATTTTTTTTGAGGAAATTAAATATTTACGTCAAAAAATATACGAGTCCAGTTTTTCATGAACTGAAATTTTAGTAAAGCTCAAAAACATATTTTAAAAATTCTTTTTGTATTAAAATTTTAAATAACTGCTATAGAAGACAGCAACTTTTTAAAAATTATGTTGCATGCTTAAAAGAGCATATTTTAAGGGGTTTTATTAGTCATCGCAACTTAAAGTACCATTTACCTCTCATAAGACTATAATTATTATTTTCTATCCAGGGTTTTAATCATTCAAAAAAGTATCAAGTTTAATTATCACCATATATTGATTATCGCACATCGATTAAACTCATAAAAGAGATTAAATATATGACGAGCAATTTTTTCTTTTATTTCAACTTACTTTTTACTAAAAGAAATTAATTATATTTTTAAAAGATACGTGTATATATAATAGCTTATTTTTCTTTTGTGCAACATCGTGTCAATGAATCTGAATATGCCTCAAATTTATGTTAATTTTAAAAAGGAAGCATTTTTATACTTTTAAACAATCATTTTAAAATAGAAACAATTAATTTAAATGCTTTTTTTTCAAATTCAAGAGCAAAAGCATTTTGTCAAAGTTTAAATTTTGATAGCAAACTAAAATTGGTTGGGTTATCAAATTATTGGATAGAAGCATTTCGAGAATTAAATCCAAATTACAAACTACTTTCATTATTGGAACAGCAAAATCAATAATTAGAAAACTGAGACCTTATAATGAAATAAGAATATGTATCAAACACAAATTAATTTTCAGAGTATAAAATATAATTTTCTTCATGTTACTCAACATCTTAAGCTACAATCATTCACAATTTTTTTCAAAATTTAAAAATGGGGCACTAAATATATATCTTGACTATAATTCAATAAAATAAACTCACTAAAACACTCTACGAAAATCAAATATACACTTAAGCTCTCATCTCGAAAAAGCAATTCTTGCATTTATTTTAAAATAGCTTTGGAATAAGAAAAAAAGAAATCAATAAATAAAATATTGCGACAATAACGCTGAAATCATATTATTAAAAACGAACAAGAGTAAAGTTGTTATAATAAAAAGCTTCAAACATGGATAAGTTCTCAAATATTTGAACTGTATTTTCAATCTAGGGTGCTTTTTACAATGGAAAGTCGGTTTCCTTTCATATCTACCTGAATGGATGTTATCATCAAACTTCTCTCAATTGAAGTATGAATAAAAAGTGTGAAAAGAAATGTCTCCAATCGCTTTTATTCAGGGACAATCAAAAGCGTAGATTCATTCTTACTTTTAAATCTTTTTTTATATATTAAATATGAAGACAAGAAAGAAACTATTTTAATCATTATTTTGTGTGATTCAACTTCTCATTTATATATCAACGAGAATTATGTCTTTTATCTTTTATTACTTTGAATATCATTCTAGCGAATTTATGTATGATTTGTACATCATAATTTATATATTCTGTTTTGAAATGTAAAAAGTAATGATAATCCCAGATGAGATATGAAAGTCAATTATTGATAGTTTGTTTAGGTTTATACACGAGGTTTCCCCAGCCTTTCAATTATATTT
Organism: Latrodectus hesperus; assembly: GCA_037975125.1. Classification (NCBI taxonomy): domain Eukaryota; kingdom Metazoa; phylum Arthropoda; class Arachnida; order Araneae; family Theridiidae; genus Latrodectus; species Latrodectus hesperus. The sequence goes on from CM075857.1 coordinate 89,601,890, forward strand.
GTAATAAAATGAAATCAATTTTGATGTTAGAATAATACATTTAATACATAAATTGAAAATACAAAGTATATAATTCGCTGAATTCAAATGGAATATTCCTTTTCAAGTGATAATACAACTAATTAAATTTCACAACTTTTCTGATTGAATCAGAGCCTTTAATAAAAGCAAATTAATACTTTGTACTTGCTCATGAATAAGTTATTAACAGAAATGACTTGTTTGTTAATGATTTAAATATTTCTTGTAAATTCTGAGAAATTAAATAAACTTCATGTAGAAAAATATAAGCAAAAATTTATATCAGCAAAATTAGAAAAAATAAGCAGACATTTAAATTTATATTCAATTGTCTTAAAACAAGAAAATTTCGTTACATTTATAATAAATTTAACCTATTGAATGCTTACAAAAATCGAAAAAACTAAAAACAAATATGATTTTAAAAAGGAACATATTGTTGAATTAAGAAAAATCTTCTTGAAAATTTTCATTCAAAATTATGAAATTTTATAATTATTATTATAATTTTTTCCCTTGCGCAAAATCAATCCCTTATTCACAAATACAAACATATCTATAAAAATAAGATGTTGAAAAGAATTCAAAAACTTAAATATACTATAAAATGCAAAGACGCTTTTCTATAAAAAAGGCATTTCAAAAAATGAGAGGATTAGGGCTGACTTTTTTATGTCGATAAGAAATAAGACTTTACAAGAAAAAAGCCTTTAAATCATCTTAGTGACTATATTCTGAAAAACTTTCAACATGTATTTGTAAAAAATGCACATAGGTAAATATATATATTAACGTAAAAAATTTGTGACAATGTGTAATTCATATAATATATTCATTCATAATATATTTATCATAACTGGTGATTGAAATCATTGAGTAAAACTTAAATTAATTCTGCATATTTTGTTGGAATAAAAGTATGATTTTTCACTTCTTTTTTTAAATTTAAACCAGAACCAGAAAGATAAAGAATAACGATTAAATTCTATGAAATGCTACTTCTGAAGTTTGATATAATGGATACTATGTAAAATATTTGCTGTAATGATGCTTCAAGTTATTGTACATCTGCAGATTAGAATATATTGAAATCTTTAGGAATTAATCACATATTATTTACGAACTCATGTTTGCAATTTTTTTTGTATATCGCAACATTTTTCTTGTTTTAGAACAATCAATTGTTTAATTTATATTCTTTTTAAAAAAATTCTGTTATTTAATCAAAAGATCCAAGATTAATTCTTATAAATCCCGTTTTATAACCTAAAGATAGTTAAATTAGCGAATAAGTATTACAGCTCTTGTTTACGAAACTACTTTTTTTTTTATCTTAACTCTAAAAGTAAACAAAATTTTAAATCATCTATTGTTTAAACATTTACAGTTCATGATAACGCGTAACCAGCCTGCACAAAAGTTTAAACTTCTTTTTTTCCGGTACTTGTTTATCTCCAAACAATCAAGCGAAGTAAATTATAAAAATTTCGATTAATAATTCGCTAAGGCTGTTTTGTTGTCTCATACAGAAGATATATGTCAATAGTCCGAATGAAATGTCACTCTTCGGCAAGTTCCAAATCGAAGAAACGTGGCATTCTATTAATCTAAGTGTTCCTTAGAGAATAGTTTCCTCTGAAATGCTACAGATAGATCCTTTTATTTTCAACTGAAAACTGAAGTATTTGAAATAGTTGGGTTTTTTTTTCCAGTTCGAAAACAAAGTTTACTTTTTGGACATGGAAAAAGTAAAAGAAAAAAGATGACCATTTGTATTTTTATTTCATGTTTTCTCTCTATTTTTTATGTGTGCTCGAACCGTTGAAATTTAGCTGTGGCCAAGGGGCAGATGAATGACCAAAAGAAGAGAGAAGTGAATCTGCCGTCTTGTTCATTATCCCAGCTTTCGCCGCAAAATTCCTTGGGGAATCAGACCAGAGTCTGTTCCTGAATCCACCCTCCTCTCACCCCCATTCATTTCTTTCGAATGAAAACAGAATTGGGAAGTGGAAGAGGCTCCTAGCAAGTTTTCACAGAATTGGGCACAAATAGACAATGAAAATAAAGCACCTAGCGATGAAGTGGGAGGGTAAAAGAAGTACTGTAAAACAAACACGCAAAGAGAAATAATCCAGTGAAAATGTAAAAAAAAAATAAATAAAATAAGTAAAAAAAGTATCTGCAAAGTATTTCGTTTATTGTTCTTATGTTAAAAAATAAGTTTTTATAGCTTCCAGAGAGTAAAACAGTTTTCCTTTGAAATTCGAACACAGTATGTGAAACTATATGCGATTTTATTAAAATTTAAAGTTTATACTTACTTGTTCTTTAATAACATTTAAATCCAAAGAGTGAATTTGAAAAAAAAATATTTTCCTGTAAAGTTATAAATAATTAAAGTAACAGTATTTAAACTAATGAAAAGTTCAATGACAACTTAATGATCGAAATAAAGCAAAATGGTGGCTCTTCATAGTTACATATCAGATCTTCTCATGTAGAGATATACGGTAATGAGCAATCGATTGACTGCCCTGGGAAAGCTGTTGCCATGATAATCCTTCCTCTTCAACACACCTTCTTAGAACATCCGTCTATGGTTAATTCTGAAATTTTGAAGATGTGGAAGATTCCTCCCTACCTTCATTAGTACACGAGCAAAGAGCCAGGCCCTTTATTCGCCCTCAATTGTGACAGAACCTTTTATACCGTTCTTTCCAAATTAGCAACCGGCCACATAAAGGATCTCTGGTATCTCAAATGCGAGAAAATCTTTAAAGTCTGCTCTAAATGTAAAACTGAGTAGGCTTCTCCTCACACATCGTGGATTGTTTGGGACTCTCCAGAGAGGATATATACTCATCCTCGATTTCCTCGGTTCCTTTCTGGTCCTCGATTTCCTCTGGGTCAATGGTCTGATAGACCTTTTCTGACTTCGTCAGGCATTTGGAGGATGAGCCAAAACAACAACAACATACTAGATGATTAGTGAAGATTTAAACTGATATTTGCATAAAACTCCAAATAGATACGCTTAGATAAGATAAAATGTATAATGTAAATCACTTTCAATGTCATTATACTAATTTGAACTTAAATCAAAGAGATTAAAATGGAAATATCAAACACTCGTTTACGTGGGTTACATATATTATTTATCGAATTGTGATTTAAATTTAAAAATTTATTATCCAAAAATAGGAATTAAAGATCTTCATAAAATTCTAATTTACGAATCCAAAAAAGTCTACATCTAAATTCGGAAAATTAAGTCTTATGTGTTCTTAAGCAAAGAAAATTAACCGTTTAAGTAAGAAGTTTGACAAAAATATTTTTTTATCAATTTTCTGCAATATTGTTAAGCTAGAATATTATTTATGCAAGTGACGTAAAAGACATTGAAATTATCTGAAAGTTAGAAATTTAATTTGATTATTATTCATGAGTTAAAGATTATATTATTTCATTTGACACAATTTTTAAGCTTTTTAGAAATTTTGAGGGAAAGAATTTTATACATTTTCTTATCATTTTTTGGGGAGGTTTTAAAATTTTACGAAGCTTGCGGCATTTAAAAAGTTATTGCTTTTGATTTAGTTTTAAGAAAATAACTTAAAATCTGGCTTCAATAAAAATAAATTTCACCTCTTAGGCTTGAAATAAATCTAAATGTTGTGACAAAAATTTTATTAACAAAAGAAATTTACAAGCCTTAAAGTTGCTCGAGAAATTTAAAGTAAAATAATAAATATATTTGATAAAAATCTAAATTAGGTAAATCATTTAATTTGATAAATCTACATTAATAAAACTTAATTAGGATAAAATAGTTAGCATAAAAATATAAAATTACAAAATACAATAAAATACATATAATTTTTGAGCAGATGCAAACTATTTATTATCCCGGAATTTAGTGATATCATCATATTGTCATTTTTAAGTAAATAAAGAAAATGATATTTATAAATGAAAATGGCAACAATATATCCTCTTCTATTAATATTACATTCAACGTTTTGGTTTAAAATACATGTTTTTTCACTGGCAACAATATAATAAATTTAAATTCTGTGTAGTATTAACATAATATTTATGGAAAAAAAACTGCTATCAAGTAAATTTTGAATGCGATTATGAAAATATGAATATTAAGTTCTTAATAAACAAAAAAGAGCTTCGTTAACCGCAAAAGTTAAAAGTTTTGTATTAAGAATTTTGGAGTGTGAGATTTTAAATATTCTAAAGATTAAGCAAAACAATAAAATCACATAACCAGTATTAATTAACACAGATATAAGGAGAGAATTAATCATTTAAAATATGAAGACAAAATATTAAATTATCTACGATTAATCTTATAAAAGAATATCAATTTATTTTCCAAACTTAATTTAATTTTTTTTTTTGCTAATTTGTACACAGAAACATAAATGTGATTCAAATTTTATTTTATTAAAAAACCAGATAAGCATATTTATTTTACTGGCACTGTTCCTTAAAATAACGTTTTAAAATTATTATACTCATTTACGTTTTCAAAAATAAATGTAGCTCATAATTGGATTATAACACAGAAAATAAAATTTAAAGTTGCTTTAAATTTCAATTTTTACCTATAAATTCATTTTCCATAATAATATCTTAGATATTATTTGGAATTTGATACCTGGGTCGCAATGAAAAATATGCATTAACAATAGTGTTTCAAGTGTATTGAAGATTGTTTCATTTTACGATAAAAAGTATTTTATTTAAAGCGGAAAAAGAGAGCTTACGTTAAGAAGAAATAACAGATTTACTGAAGAAGTTTTTCCTTGTTTGTAACATAATTCCCTAAAAATTTCCCAGTTTCTTCGGCAGACTTTCTAAACCGTATTTCTTCACAATGTTCGATGGTCTGTAACATTTTCTCCTTCAACCACCGAAACCAGCCTTATTCAATACTTTTTAGTTCTTGAATCCCTCTTTTTTTCCCTGTTCATCCTTCAGAGCTCCAAATGTAGGGAAGAAGAAGACATCGTCTCCAATTATCCTGAGAGGACCAAGATCCCTTTGTTATAATCGCACCGGTGAAAAGACAGAAAAGCGAAGGGGGAAAAAGGAGGGAAAAGGAAAGCAGAAAACAAGAAACAAGGGAATAAGGGGACAGTCGAAAGGTGTAATTAGCTGACATGTTACGATTGGAAAATAACTTGATTTTTTCTTCTTCCTTTCTTGCTTTTTCTCCGCTTTTGTTTCGTTTTTGCCGTTTTGTTTTTGATTCTTTCTACGATCTTGCAGCTGTTCGAAACACCAATAACTCTTGGATTTGTTTTTCCCTTTCCCGAAAACAGGAGATCGGAAAAGGTTTCAGCAGAACATTTGTTCCGCTGAAAGTTAGTCTGTTGATTAAGATTGCGTTGATTCATTGGGATTGGATTATGTTTCCCGATTCAATCAGAACAGCTCGATTCACATTTATCTGGAATCGAAAAATGGTCACAACTCCTTTTAATCAAAAAAAATTAATTAAATTGTTTGAATGGATGACACAAAATATACTTGAAGTTTTTTAATAGCTGTTCTTAACATTTCGTATAGATATTCTATAAAGTTTTTGTTAGCATTGAAAACTATTTTTTTAAAAAAAATCAGGCCCTTCTGATTCTCAGAGTGTATCAACTAAAACTTTACTACTTGAATATTTATATCAGCATTATTTTACTGTGCTATATATCTATTAACCATAAACAAAGTAATTTCCTCAAATTAAAAAGCATCGGTGTTATAAAATAATGTTGTATATAAATTAAAAATGCAAATAAAAGATTGTATCTTATAATTTATTTATTTTTACTTACTTTAATCATAAGACTTAAATTATTACTTCTATTTGATAAAAGAATGTTATTCATTTCTATAAAATAAGTAAAAAAGGCATGCGATAGATTATAAAATGCATAATATTTGATTGAAAATGTAATCTGGAATATGTCCCATTTGGAAATATAAAAATTCCTCAGTATGAAATCTCACATCTTTCTTCTGTAATGATAGTGAAAAATAGATTTTATTCAGTAAATTATCTAAATATTAATTTTCTTCAAACATCTTTATATCATAGATTTATATTCAATGAAAAGAGCAGACCGATAGCGGAGAGGTTAGCGTCTCTAATTTGGAAGCAATAGGTCCTAGTTATGAATCTTGGTTCGGGCTTGTGTGTTTCTTTCTTTCTCTCCTTGTGTTTGTTTTTCTTTATGAGTTCATTTTCGGGGCATAAAGGGCACACCCACTGGGTGCCCCATTATATGAATTGCCAACACTTAGCCCATTATACTTATGAATAAGGCAAAGGCCTAAGGGCAGCAGGACGTTAGAAAAAAATACAAAATGAAAAAACATTTAAGTATTTAAAAACACTCTAGGTATCATACGAGTGCTTAAATAATACAGATATAATAGTTAATAACTCCAAAAGTTTAATCCAATAATTCTCATTTACGTACATTTAAAAGACAAAAATCGAGTTGATTGCTGAATAATTAATACTCTTATTTTCCGTTCATTATTCCTTAACTTCGATTTCTGTATAGATGCTTCCAGTAACATAGACACTTGTTTAAAATGTGAGCTATAATTTAATTAGCCTCATATACGAAAACGTATAGAACGTATTAAAAAAATGCAAAGCATTTATAAAAGAATATTTCATTAAATTTAATATGATATGTAATTTGTTATGGCTCATATAATATGTATTGTCATTTCTCGACATCATTATTTCAAAAAAATTCTAAAGTCTATCATTATATACACATCCTTGTAGGATTTTGAGCAACCATTTCAAAATTAATCAGGCTTTTAGTACTTATAAATTATGGTATCTACATTTATATTATTAAAGTATATTTGATGTCTAAAAAACATGATTAATGTATACATACTTCAAATTCATAAACTAGGTGCAAAAACAAGAAAATACATTAATTAAAATCCTACAACAAAAGAAACATACAGGATTTATAAATTTAATTAATAATATTATCTTTATAATATTGTATTTTAATTTGAAATATAAATGAGCAATAATATAAAGGAGTGTAATCCGGAATCAGTTTAAGCAGAATTTTTTATAGGGAATTTAATCACTTTCATAAGCAAAAAAAATATGATTACAATCGTTTTTAAATGTTAAAATCGTATTTTCTATCATTTTAAATATAAATGGATGGTTTGGTGATTTTTTGGCGGATTTTCTTATGTATCTACAATTGCAAGTTTTAATTACGCCATAGATATCGAGACCTATAAAAATGGTGCAGAAAATTATATTTTGGCAACCTTGTATTTACGTCATCGTGCACGTCACAATACGTCAACGTGGCAACATTTCTACATCGCCGAAAATATTCAGATTTTAGAATCCTGGATTATACCGGCAGATGTGCCTACACATACACACACACGCACGCGCACGCACGCACACACACACACACACACACACACACACACACACACACACATATATATATATACATATATATATATATATATATATATATATATATATATATATATATATATATATATATATATATATATATATATATATATAATTTAAAGGCATCAGAGTTTTTATTAAATTAAAAATTGTGGATAATTATACAGACTGTATGAGCAGATTGTCATGTCATCAAGTCCGGTAAAAAATATGCAGTGCAGCTTTTTATTTTCGCACATATTACACAATCAAAATCACTTAATCTATCCATTTGATATACAGACTGCATTAGAGCAATTAACCGCGCTCAATTACCTTTGAAGCTAAAAAGACAATCATCTAATTAAATTTGCATCATTTTTTTTTACAAAATAAAAAACAATTTCAATCAATTTCGATGGTACCTCAGCAAAAGCAAATGCTGACGCATAATACGTTTCATTTTTTTTAATATTTTCTTCCCAAACACTTGCATCAAGTTCTATCTACTCCACCTGTCAAGTCAGACATCCACCATCTGCTGATTTTATGTGTCTAATGACACGGGACATCAAGTGGTCCTCGCCGACATTTTTATATATTCCCTACCAACTCTTTTCTTCGCTTTGGTATTTAAAGGAAAAAATGCTTTTATTTCTCTTTTACCAACCCTTTTGACCCTATTGTGAGGATGTCTTATGTCTGTCGCATCACTACGAGTTTCTTTTCGGGTTGCTGTCACTCATTTTTCCCGTGTGTGGCGCGCCATCACGAAGGGCTTAAGAGACCGGAATAATCTTAATATAAGTGAGGATGTTCAAATAAAGAGCTTTTCAAACAAGAAAGCAAAATATATCATTATGAAAAAAAACTTTTAAGGAGTTATTGTAGTGTTAGATTTGTGTGTGGAGAATGTGTGTATCTAAGAGATAAAAAAAGTTTTCTTTACAGTTTCTAAAGTAGTTAAATTGTAAAGGGAAGAAGAGAGAGTAAGAAAGTGTCTGTGTGTGCATATAAATTAAAAATAATTGCACTCAAAATACAACTTAGCAAAAATAAATGTTCTTTAATTATTTGTAACTAAATTATCTTTTAAAATTTTTTGAATTATTATAAAAATAACATATTCTTATTTGGAAGTAGTCGAATTATGATAATTTTTTAGAAGATGCAAACCTATGCAATTATGATAATAATAATTAATTTGAAATTATTATAATTGTATTCGCGAAGTAAGGATCATACCAATAAGTGCATGTCAAACATTAAAATATCAAAAGCTCTTTATATAATAATTTTTTAAAAGATGCATACAAGAATATTTTACGTAATATATATTAGGAGAAATATGATATTTTGAATAGCTATATATATGGTGCTATAACATATATATTGATGTAAAAACAATATATTTATAGAGCATATCTTGTTTTCGAAAGAATTTTATTTTCCTGCAACGTAAAAGTGTAAAACAATTTTCTAAAATTTTAAGCAATATGCTGCATAAGAGGAGAAAATTATATACATAATTAAAAAAGCTAAAGGCACAAACGTGATTTAATCAAATTTAAAAATAAATACTTGTAAGAATTCTCTACGTTTTCATTAAGAACTAAATGTAGGAACTTCTTAATACGGTATAGCAAATTAAGAAAAAGAACAAAACATAGTTTCTCTCCCTCCAAAATTTGAATTCAAAATGAAAGTTTTAAAGAGAGAATATAAAACATAATTTTGTAAGTTTCAAAATGTGATGCAACAAAATACTTATAAAATTTTAATAGCTACTCCATATAAGCAAACTTTTAAAATTACCATGAAAATCAATGAAAATTTTTAAACTCTTGTTTTTTTTAATGAATGAGAACACGCAAATTTCGAAGACAGATAGTATTGATTCCCGATGAATGTTTTAAAATACCATCTTTGAGAAGAGTCATAAATTGTTATAAGGGCTAATTATATAATTGAATTTTTTAATAATGTTGACTATCTAATAAGCAAAGCATATATACAATAGGTTTCATACAATTTAAACTATGCTCTCGAATAATACAGAAAAATTGTTATATGTGAAAATTTACTTCTTTTCTTAGCTTGAGCATGATAATATATTTATGATTAATTATTGAATTTTGCCTGAAAAATGTTTTCTTTTGAGAGACGGTTTTAAATCGTGTATTATGTGCTGTTTCGATACGAAAATAAAATTCAATATATTAATCATAATTTAAAGAACAAATCAATTTTTTTAAGAATTATGACTAGAAACTTTTGTAAGAAAGAATATTTTTAAGATATTTCTATAAAAATTTTAACTTGATGGGTATTATTTGATTTTAGAGGGGTTATCTTGAAATGGAAGAGAACCACTTATTTATCTGCTAAAAATATGGAAAGTTATGTGGTAAAATTTTATCATATAAATTTATTATATTTAAATATGTATAGTAATGAATAGGATAATAGATAATTACATGGATAGGAAAATGAATAAAAAAGTTGCTCATATTCCTTTTTTTTACATACAAAGCAAATTATTTCTGATTTACTTTATATGAACAAAAAATGGACAGATTGCAACATTTTCCTAATTTTAGTTTAGTTTAGAGATTTTCCTTGACTAATTAAACTTGCGTGCAAAATTTGAAAAAAAAGTAAAATAATAGAATTAGTTAACATATATATAATCCTGTATTATGCTTTTAAAACACTACTATAATAATACTTTTGTTGTATTTAAAAAATAATAATCAATACAATTTCTTGTATTTCATGAACAAACAATGATTGTTATGCAGTTTTGCTCTCTTAATAAAAATTTAAGGGATGCAATATTTTAAATGTTTGAAAAATAAATGCTGAAAAACTTGTAACATTTATAAGAAACAGTATTCACATTTTACTCGTACAAATTTGCTATTTGTAAAAAAAGTTTTATTAAAAGTTAATAATAATTTGAATGAAGGTTTGATCATTCAACTGATAAAAATTGAAAATAAATGGTTAGTTGTATCTTAACAATGTGTAAGGTTGCAATAATTCACAATATCCTTTTTTACAATATATGGCCGAACATGTATTTTGTAAAATTTAGATGCATGTTTACTAAAATAGTTTTGATTTTATAAATAAAGGATTTTCTTATCTGAAATTCGCTCTTAAATATTAATATGAATTGATCAAGTTTCCTTGTTTTTTTGTTTTATTTTGATTCATAAATTTAGTAGAAAAACAGAAAGCAAATATTAACATGCATGAATGATAACTCTAGTTTCTATTTTGAAGATTTATATTTATATTCATCGGTACATAAATTTTTTTAAAATAAACATGCTATATAATGCAAAGCGTGTTCTAATTATACAATTATATTATTTAATTGACTAATTTCACTATTTAATTGAGAATTTTCAACTCTATTCAGGTAACAAAAGCAATTTGTTATAATGCATTTATAATTGTTGAAATTTTTAAATATTAAGTAAAGGGATCAATTATGTAATCAATTAATTTGTGTGTGTGAAATATATATATTTATAAAATTCATCCACAATGTACTCCGTTAGTGTTTTTTAAGGTAACTGCAGAATAATGGAGACACATTTTAAAACATATCTTTCAAATTATGGAGTTTATTATCAGTTTCCCATTAATTGAATCCCATGAGATGACATGTTATTTAAATAATGCTTATAATCCATTGCTCGGATTAAATGTTATTTCTTTACCATCAAATTAAGTTTGATTTCTTTCTTTTGAAATTTTAAGTCTTTCTTTTATGGCAATAATTTGGTACACAATTTTCAGTTGTGTTGTAATTTAAAATAATCTTATATCGGCAGTTTTGTTTTTTGTTATCTTAGAAAAAAGAATATTGAAGATTAAAAAAGTCATATAGGTTTCTTAATGAAATATAAAATGAATTACAAATTATCAAAACAATGAAAACAATTTACTGTTGCTATGATTTCTATATCATGAAATGTAACGAAACTTTAACAAGTATTTCAATGGTCAAAAAGTACACAAAATATGTTTTTTTTCAAATATCCATCATAATGCGTTATAAACTTAATTTTATTGAATATGAAAAAATAGATCAAGTATTTTGCGTTATACATATATTTTATTGATTACTAATAATAAATTTTAACATTAACAGAATTGCATAAACTTCTAACAAATATTTTTTAAAAATAATTTTATTATAAATGAATAAGGAAAATAAGACTATGTGTAATAATTTACATTTTAGTATTTTAAATGTTCATGAGAATCATGTTATTAATTATCGCTTTTAAACTTTGTACGATTACATGAAATTTTTAAAATCCAGTTTAACCATAGTTAAAGAATTTACTTTAATATTTAATTTTTTCTACTTTTAAGAATTAAATGTAAAATGTTTCGAATCTGCATATGAGAGACCCCTTTTGTGGCCAAATGGTATTTCTTTATCCCATAAATAATATACCTAAACTGTCTATACATAACTGCATAAGGATCCTTCATTTGCAATATTTTTTTAATACTTAACGTGTATTTCACCACTAGAAGCGTTTTAGAAATTATACTAATGGCACTTTCACATGATCACTCCTCACTGTTTGTTAAAAAAAGTCTTATATGTTTGACAGTTTTAATGTTTGAGCGAATGTTCTTATTTTAAAAATATAAATAAAATTTAAGAGCATTATCTCTCTTTAGAAATATAATTTTCATACGTTGATCTATGCAAGCCTCCATATTTGAAACATCATACGTGAAGAAAATCTGATACAAACATTTATTTGTGTGTATATATATATATAATATATATATATATATATATATATATATATATATATATATATATATATATATATATATATATACAAGAATCCTGAAAACACCTACATTTATGCACTTTATTTTATACATAACTTAAGCTTAAATCCTCTTTAACACATTTTAATTTTAAATTTACTATGTTTCTAATCCACTTGAACTTACTGAATTTAATTACTCCTGGTAATATTTCTTTATTCTAATTTGAAATTTACCTTTGACAACTCTCTCCTATTATTATAATATATAAATAAATTCAATATAATTTTCTCTGATTTCGGTATTATATATTTTTTCTATTGTATTTATTTTTTCTACTGTATGTATATTTCATCTATTGTGAGCATCTTCACTTTTCTGCATATATATTTATATATTTATTCTAATTTTTTAAACTAAGAGTATCTTTGATTTCTTCTTTTAATACGAACACTCTTCGGGAGAATTGCTCGAAGATTTTTAGACATTTGTCCTTCGTGCATGTCAGAAAAGAGTTCCTTTTGCATAGCTGGCCATCTCCCTCCTGATGAAGACGTGGTCCCTATGCCTTATTCTTATTACTTGCATCGTATATTTTAGTATTTTTTCAACTTTATATTTCTGGTTTCTATACTTTATATATATATATATATATATATATATATATATATATATATATATATATATATATATATATATATATATATATATATATATATATATATATATATATATATATATATATATATATATATATATATATATATATATATACGAGGTGCGGCTATTAAATAACGAGACTGTCATTGTAAAAAGTTTTATTCTAATTTTATACATAATTATTTATTATCGCCTTCAATGTAAACCCCTTCTCTATCCCTGCAACGGTCCATGCGAATTTTCCATTGTTGGAAACAGTGCTGGAAGTCATCTTCTGTCAACTCCTTCAGTACTCTTGCCGCTTTCTCTTTAACAGCTTCCACGGACTCAAATCTTGTTCCTTTTAATGCAGATTTCACCTTAAGGAACAGATAGAAGTCACATGGTGCCAGGTCTGGCGAGTAAGGTGGATGCTCTAACAGTGGGATGCTGTGTTTGGCCAGTCTTTGCGAGTTGCTTGTTGTTCAAACGTGAGAATTTTTGGCACCATTTTGGTGCACACTTTTTTCATGTTCAAATTGTCATGTAAAATTTGCCGCACACATTCTTTATCAATGTTTACAGTTTCAGCTATTGCACGAATACTCAATCGACGATCAGACCGAATCAAACTAGCAATTTTTTCGACATTTTCATCCGTTTTTGACGTTGAAGGGAGACCTGGCCGTGAATTATCTTCAACGTCTTGTTAGCCATCTTTAAAACGTTTGAACCATTCAAAAACTCGTGCACGGGATAAACATTAACTGCCGTACACTTATTTCAGTAAATTATAAGTTTCAGTACCGGATTTTCCAAGTTTGAAGTGAAATTTAACATCAATTCGTTGCTTTATTATTACACTAACCAATTTTTTCGCCAAAATAAAATAACAATGTTAACGGAAATGAAGGTTTTGACTAAACCGTGTTACTTACTCAAATGATACTTAGGGCATTTTGAAGAGAAAGATTCACATTTAACAGCTGACAGTCACTGGCGGACTACGCATGCGCACTTTTGCCGCCGCAGCGTCAGTCTCGTTATTTAATAGCCACACCTCGTATATATAGTATAGTATAGAAACTAGAAATATACTTAATTTACTAGAAATAACTTAAATTATCTCGTCAGTTCTAATAAAATATCGTGTTCTAATAAGAAATACAAATTTCAAAGTACTATATTACAATAACATATTGTTCCTAAAATAAAAAGAGATATTTTATTTCTTATGCTTGTGCATGTGTGCTTGAAATTCCGATGATGTATATGTAAACAGTTTCTTAAAACTGCATTCATTTTGTATTACGCTGGTGCAAATAGAAGTATTTCGATACTTCTGTAATGATAAAAACTCCTAATACAAGTACTTAACAGATATCACACTATTTTAAAAACTGAAGATTCAAAGTCTTCTTAGTAGAGAATTGCATAAAGAATCATCGTCTAATAATTTCAAAACTTTCCTGCTATACACTTCTTCTGAAGTGCTTTTTTCCTATTAGAGTACCCATCAGTATTCCATATTCGTTGGCTATTATGGGGTGATAAAAGAAATATTTTTGATATACATATTAAAATAATTTTGATCAAAAGATTTATAATTTTAAAAGAGGTACTTGAAAATCGTTTCGAAAATACGAAAGATATGAATAATTCATTGAAGAGCAATAAAATCAAACCTTCTTTCGGAAAATGAATATAAATTAGTCAAAAATCGGAAGTAGAAACCAGAGGATAATAAGAGATAAAAACCCACTTTGCAGAAGTTAAAACAGTAAAAATCTCTTTGAATTTATTATTAAAGGATTCTTAATATCTTGATATTTTTACAAGTTATTTTTGCTAAGTAGACGTTTAAATGTCTCAGAATTGATTATTGCTCATATTACTAGATGACAAAACAAATTTCCAATAAAAATTGTTCAAATAAATACATGTGTTTAACTACTTATTTTATTTTTGCTATACAATAAAATATAATATATACTAAAATAGTGAAGGAAGAAAAAATTGACCATAGAAGAAATTAAAACAATTTTAAAAATAATACTTATGATTGTAAATATTCCTTTTACTATATTTTTTACTGTCGATTACAATTATAAGATATTTGATATACTTCGTACAATAAAAAAATAAACTATTAAAAAAAGTAAACTATGAAAATTTACAAATATATTAAAAATTGATGAAAGAAAGTGTACTTTATAATCACATCATTGCATAAATAAACTTTTTATTTATTTTTGATATTTCAACTTAATTTTGATATTTACTTGCTTTAAATGTTTTTATAACATTAGTATTTATAGGTGTTGATTAGCTAATGATTTTAACAATCATCAATAATCAAATTAATTAATTTGAAATTTTATCTATTAGATGTAAGAAATGATGTGTAAATACATATATTTTTCACTTAATGAATCTCATAAAGTAATGTCATAAAAACTCAAATGCAAATTTATATAATATTTTTGATAATTCAAATATTCTGACCTGTACGTGAAACAACTAGATATCAAAATTCTATTCAAAAGAAACTATCCCCTTCCTAAGTATGAATAAAATAATGAAAATTCGTTATAAAAACTTTGATTCATAAAAGTTTACATAATAATATGTGCTTAAAGATTTAAAAATAAAAGTTCATACAAAAATATGTTGGCTGCAATAAGTATTTTTCATAAAAGAGATTTAGTTCACTATATATTGTTGTTGTTACTTATGACACTTGGATAACCCTTGGCTAAGCGAATTTAAGTCAGTAAGGTGAGTCTTCCGTTTTAATCAGAGCAATACGAAGGTGAAAGTACGACTTTGCACTTCAAATCTTCCGATAGATGACACCACCAGAGGATCCACTCCCACAAGTTTGGCATTGATCTGAAGGTTTTTTTCTGATTTTTTATCTTTCTCTTTTTTCTCTCGAAATAAATTTTTTTTGATCATTGTACCCATGGTAACTGCTCCACGACCGATCACAGGACTTTCGATTCCACATATTTATAACGAGCACGTATATCGCATGTACTCGGTAGGCCTTTGGTGGCATTGGGAATCGAACTCAATGCCTTTCCGGATGGAGGGTCAATGCCCTAACTACTAGGCTACCACAACTACTATATATTTGCAATATATATCAAGATATTGCCCAATTTTTTATTCATAATCAGAGATAGTGGAATGCAGAAAACTCACTTTATTTGCAGAAAAGAAAATTTTCAAATTATGTTTTATAAAATAATGAGAATAATATATTAATAAAAAAAGTATATAAGCAGTTATGGAATTCGTTATTTCTATCGGAGATTCGAAATTTCAAGGATGAATTTCTAAAAATTAGGAAAAATGATTTTTCAAATATAAATTCAAATAATGAATAACGAGCATTGTGCATAAACTAGTTTACAAGATATGTTAAAATTTTATATTTGAATTTAACTAGGGTTTTATACAAGACTGAATGTCTTATTTTCCTGTAAATATTTTAAAACTTATTTAAATATGTTAAAATATAGTCTCGGATAACTTATTCAAAGCTTCAAACAGCAAAAAATTACATTTTGTATTGAAAACGTAATGCAAAAGAGTCAGGCATATGCAAATATTTTACATTTCAAACTTTTTAATTCCCGAAAAAATTTTTAAATTCAATACATGAATACTTGTATAAAAAAATTTGAATATGAATTTTATAGAAATTATTTGCTGCTGTGATTGTTTTTCATATTTTCCATATAAAAATGAGAGTTCTATAAGTAATTGTTATTTATCTTAAGCAGATTGTACTCAAATCACACACGATAACTATCAATTATAAATTTGAACTCAATAAAAGAAATATGCCTGAAATTTGAATAAGAATTGTATCGAATATTTTGCAGCTGTGACTATTTTAAATTTTTCATTTCAAAAATAACAGCTCTGTGTGTAATTGATATGTATTATGCGAAATTTGTGCTCAAAATTATACAACAGTTGTTCTAAATTGCAAAGCAAAATAAATTCCTACTTTAACCCACAAAAAATTAATTTAGTATTAATAATTAATATAATATCACATCCTAATTATGTAATATTTTCAAGTGATTTCTTTCTTTATTTCTTTTCTAGACATATAATTTCAGTAAAAAATATTACATACATTATATATAATAAATGTTTCTTGCATTTTGAAAGTAAAATGTTTATTTAATGTTTTGTGAATGTTGTATATTTTTCAAATGTCAAAATCTCATATATGTATACATACATATATATATATATATATATATATATATATATATATATATATATATATATATATATATATATATATATATATATATATATATATATATATATATATATATATATATATATACAACGATCTGCATATTAAAAGATTTTTAAGCATGTCTTTCGCATGCATGTGTTCTGAAATTTATGAATGGTATTTTAATATATTTGAATATAAAAATTACAGTATATCTCAATTAAAATAAATACTTTTTGTTAAAAAAAAGAAAAAAATAATTTCAAATATTTGAAAACTGTATAAATATAGAAACTTTTCAAATAATTTTACAGTGGTAACCATCTCAAAAATTTCATATTACGAATCAAGTAAAATTTTTCATGGTCAATTGGATAATATTTTTATTCTTTATCAGTGTTTTTTTTTGTTTCTTGATTACTTTTCAGCGATAATAGTTACTCCATTAATTAAGAAAAAATAATTGAGTATAAATCATCATCAAATATTTATAAAATGTCTTTATTTTTATAAGTATTCTTAACAATTGAATAGCAAATAAATATTTAATTTGGAAATAAAATAACAAGTATTTTTTTAAAGCTCTCAGCTTAAAAAAGTAAATATTTATAGCAATAAGCTTAACTTTATAATTAAACTATTTGCTTACGTTCCTTCTATAAATTTAGTAATAGATTTGAATATCATTGGAATTATCGTCATATACACGATGGAAATAAATCAGAGAATACTTTTACTACGTTATTAATAATAACAATGTTAAACTGAAAAGGCGTACAATGCAAATACAGTGGTATGTAAGGCAAAAATAAATTAACTGGATGAACAAATTTGAGAGAAAAAAATGTATTGAAGTTCCATAATGTGCTTTAATGACAAAGATAATTTGTCATAAATGGAAAAAAGGCATTATTTTTTGGTTTAATTATATACAGATTTTTGCTACTACTGTGTTAAAATTAATAATTCCTAATTTAATGAAACTCTTCTGTAAAAAAAGTAATAATTTTCAGCGGCATTAACTTTTGAAATAAAGCAGAAGTAAAGTTTCAGTAAATGACTTTTTAATTGCTCTCTACACAATACATTCTTTTTCCCATTTTATGAGATCTCATTATTTCAAAATATTAATTTATGAATGAGTTTATTTCGAAAGAAGAAAATCACACCAAATTTTCGTCACTGATGAAAATCTTTTCGAGAATTATTATTTTTCTACTAGAAGAAATGTTTTTTATAATGTAAAAACAAATTGGATATAAAAACATAATTCCCAGTTCATTTCATCTAATCTTTAGAATTAAGTTAGAAAATCAGTCAATTAATTCATCTGTCTGTATCTCTCTCTGTATATATATATACACTACTGGCCATTAACGCAGCGTCAATGGTAGCCGAAGCCATGGTCGCCGTGCAGACGATCCATGCTGCTGCAAACGTCGTCGAACTGTTCGAGCAGAAACTTGTTGCCTTGCAAATGACTCCATTTCTCGACTCAGGGTTCTTGACGTGGCTGTACGATCCTTTGTGACCATGCGGATAAGATGTCTGTCTTCTCTGCTGTTAGTGGTGGGAGGTCGCTGAGATCCTGCATGACGCTCCGTATGATTGTCCTGAACCCATCGATTCCATATTCTGCTAACAGTCATGGGGTCTCGACCGATACGAGAAGCAATATTGCGTTACGATAAACCGCAATCCCGGTAGGCTGTAATCCTTCCTCGATCAAAGTCAGACACGTGCTGATAGGCATCTTTTCTTCTTACACGAGGCATTACAACAACTTTCTTTGCCGAAAACAACGTTGACACGGAAATTGAGTATGAGAAAATTGCTGTCAAATCTCTGGTTTTATACACATTGTAGATGTCGCTACAGTCGCTTGCTTTGTATGAATGCGCTGAAAATCTAATCATTTGCATATCACAGCAAGTTCTACCTGTCATGCAAATTTCACGTGTGTGGTGTGCCGCTTTCCTGGTGTAGCAATTTTAATGACCAGTAGTGTATATATGTGTATATATATATATATATATATATATATATATATATATATATATATATATATATATATATATATATATATATAATATATATATATATATATATATATATATATACATAATGGTACATTCCTTAAGGTTTCTGCAATATGATTCTAAAATATTTAAACAAAATACATAGTTTTTAAACTTTATAAACTTTATATTCTTTAATAATTACTTCAAATTTTATGTCTTAAGACGATTTAAAATAAAATATTTTTTGTTATATCAATATTTTCGGATTTTGTTGCTTACAATTAATGACAACATTATCCTATCTGTTGGTACGTAATTTCATGCATTTTCATCTCTCCCTAACAGATTTATTGTTGGAAAATTTAAAATGTATTTTTAAGTATTTGTGTAAAATGAGTGTATATTTATACTAAAAAAAAACTACATTTTACATTTCTTTAACAGATGTTTTACATAAAATTCTTAAAATTTCTCCTGAATATGATAAGTTTGAATATTCTGCTTTCCCTTGATAGTAATAATTAGAAATGAATTTTGATAGAAAAATTTCGTACGAATATTTACAATTTTAAAATAAAAAAATACTTGAAAGATCGGTCGCTTAACTAGTCTTCTTATAAACTAACTGCTTCATTAAACTAATGCAGAAAAGATTTTTAATATATTTTTAACTTTATTAGTAATAATCATCTTTTTAATAACTATGTCTTCATCTTCAATTCGATCAAAATCAATACATATTACACAGTAAAGCACTCTGAAAATAAAATAAAATTGAAATCAATAAATAATACCGTTTTTATGTAACATATATAACAGCATGATAATAAGAAACATGTTTCAAGGAATTATAATACAAATATTAATTAAGAAAAGTAATCTTATGGTCATGAAGCAATGTTAAAGTGTTTTTCTTTTCAAACTATTTTCAATCAAGTCTTTTCCAAATAACTATTGCTACGAATTTTTTCTTTCATTTCAAATGTAAAAATATATTTTATTTATTTCTCATTTTAATTCACCAATTACATAATTTTAACTCATATTGAGGAACTGAAAATTAAAAGGAAAATCAATAAGAATATTTGGATTTTTTCGCTTTTAATATAAAATTGAAAAATTTCAAATAAAATGATTTCATTTAAAGTAAAAGTTAATAATTGAAATGTAATATCTATTTAAGAACAAATTCTAAGCCGTGAGTGTATTTTAGTCTTTTAAAAGATCCAACTATTGAATAGTATTTACCAATTTTTGATATTAGATAAAGAGCTCTTAATTTCCTAAAACATTTTCTGTATCTATTTTAAATGTAGCTAAATTAATGAAGGGTTTCAATTCAAATTTTGATATATTTATGTATCAGCTTACGATCAAAATGAAATGCTTCGAAGAATTTAAGTAATATTAACGAAAATTATCGGACCCGAAAATATTAGCATATTTTTAAAAACACATATTAGATAAAGCAATAAATTCAAATAATACATTTTTAAATTTGAATTTGATTATATGTAAAAAAAATTAACTACACCTTATTAAAAGACTAATTAAGCATAGTTAATATTTTAATTAAGTTTTAATCTTTATCTGTAACTTAATGGAATTAGGAATTGTTCATTTTATTTTAAGAATTACTTATCTGGAATAAGGTTTTTGTTCGTTTATAATATTTTATTAACAGACATCCTAATTCTATATAGTTAGGTATATTTTTTAGTCATATTACCAAATAAGTCGTTCTATTCTCCTAATTCATTTTTAACTGCTTAATCTTAAGTTTTAAATCCTCATCAAATACCATTTCATTTAAGTTAATCGCATAATCATAGAAATCAATCTGTCTTCCAAACACAATTCCGTTTAAAGATCTATAAATTCCTCCCATCTTCATTATCCCATAATTTGTCCATTTCGACCTCGTCACCTATTCTGCAAAAATATGATGGCATGCAATGTTGAGATCTGTAATTTTTCATGACTTGTATTTGTACCTAGACTATATCTAATTCTGGAATCGTGTTGATGAATCATTCATCAAAGTCAAATGACTGTGGCATTTTAAAGCTATGAGTGTGCTCCTAGTGTGAAGTGGAAGTAATGAATACAGTAGAAGAAATTTTCAACTTTTTCGACTGACATAATCATTGGCCCTGAGGTAATTAATGGACTACAACAGAGATAATTTCTCCGAAGAAAGAAAGATGAAAGAAATCGTTGTTTTTGATGTTATTGCTCCTGGTGCTGTGCAGAATTATGCACAGATCATTTGTCAAAACAAAGGCATCTTTTCAAAAAAGAAGAATAATAGGTTTAATAAAATGCACTAGTTTTTCTGCGTTAATTAAATATCAAGTAATTCTCTTTGTAATTAGGTTCATACTTCATTAATTTATTCACCTTAGTTTTGCCAAATATTATAAGAATATTTTATGCATTAGAAAAAAATGTAATGCAAATTAAGTTACATAAAATAAATTTCATTGTAAATTCCTTACATAATGAAACAATATTTACAGAAGGAAGTCATTGTCAATTATTCTAATGAGTATACACTTCTTTTTATAATTACTTAACCTTTATTTTACATATTAAATTTATTCAATTTGTTTGTATTAAATAAGTCATAGCACGTATGTATGTGATTATTTTTAATTTAAGCAGCTTATTTTTTATTTCATAAAGAGATATGTGCGATATAAGAGGTATAAGAGACCTATTTTTCATAAGTAAGAAAATAATGTATGAAATTTCAAAATCTTTAATAATGGAATTTCAAAACTTGCGTAACGAGTTTTTATCTTTAAAGCTTGTACGTTTTTAAAAATATATTAATATAAAATTTTGTAATCTTTCTCTCTGGAGATATCAGTTTTTGAAATTGAGAAATAAGCTTTATTAGATAAATTTTAGGAATAATATTCGGCACATTTAAATATATATTTAAATGAATAACCGAGCTCTTTCAATCACTAAATGTAACTGTAATTTAGCCTTGTTTTCAAATTTACATTTGAGCTAATATTTCCTTTTATTCCGTTTGAAAATAAATATATTAACAAAATAAATACTAAAAATAAAATAGAATGTATTGCAAAAGCAATTCTTAATATAATTTTAATTATTCTTTCTAGACAAGAATTTTCTAGTTTCCGGTAATAAATGTATTTTAATATAAATTGTAAAAATGTATTGTTCTTCTCGAGTTACCTTACTAAGATTGCTAAATGCATGTTACGAATTTATATAAAATTGATTATATCTTAATAAAATTTGGAAGTAGCAAAATCCCTTTTTCCGTATTCATTAAATAATAATATAAATTAATAGCCGAAATTTATATTTATGAATTATTTCTTACATAATACATAAATTATTCAATTTATTTAATAAATTATTGCCGTTCTTTAAATACTTACAAGAAATCAGCGTTAAATTTGAAAATATATTGCTTAGTATCCACAATATAATAGGGAAATAAAAAAATTAAAGTAAAATATACCTGCATACGTTAAGAAAATATAATCATTCAAAAATAAATTCATTTGTTTCAATTCTAAATTCCTATTACGAACTCAAAAGAAGTTTAGTGCACTTTTTTATTAGTATTTGGAAGAATTAATTAACGTAAAAGGATTCCGTGATTAAGCATTTTAAATAAAAAAAGTTCAGGAAAAAGACAAATTTTGTACAAAACAAAAACAGCTTGAGCAAAGGCTATTTTGTACAAAACAAAAACAGCTTGAGCAAAGGCTAACGGAGCTTACCTCTTCAATTTTTTGGATCTGAAACCAAGCTTTTCAATGAAAAAAATGACTAATTCCAGATACATTGATACAAAATTTGTAACACATGATCTTTAGCACATGGAAAGAAACTCAGTGTTTTTGGAAACTTATGACCTCCTGAATTGGGATTAAAAAGAATTGTGTTACACAAATTAATATCAATGTAATATATCAATTAATTATAATAGCAAAAAACATCGAATTCAATGTCGAAATCTAAATTTAATTTTATTGATGAAATATCTCATTTTTTCTATTTGTTTCATTTAATGGTTAAAATGTTTAAATATCAATAAGAATATTATATAATTGCTTGAAATTATTACCAATATATAAACTAAAAATTCTTGAAATAATTAGGATAAACAAGAGTTACAGAGAATATTAAAGCTTTTTGAACTTTAACCTCACTGGGTATCTTTTTAAAAAATGTATTTGTTCAATTAATATGCATGAATATATTCTAGGTTAACACACTGAAGCATTTAGAGCAGTATGCATTACTATGAAAAAGATAAGAATGTTAGGCATTAAATCAACCATAATAAGAATACAATGTACAAAAAGAAAAAATTATGGAGTAATTAATTGAGCATATTGAATCGGTAGCATTGTAATGATAAAGTACATAATATTTTTGTGAGAAATTAGTTTTAATTTCTGTTTTTATATCGCGGCACTGAAATTGTGAAGGACTAAAAATTATCTTGCCCAAAAAGACTAGAATATGAAGTGAATTCAGAATTTCCTGGCCTCTAGTTTATTGGTGAGAATTCTAACGAAGACCAAAGTTTGATATCAAAAATAAGTGGAGTTTTTGAGCGCAATGTGTGATATCCCTAAAAATACGATTAGATAAGCATATCAAAGACATTCAAATATATAAGATTGTTTTGTGCGTGTAGCACAGAATACTATTTCAAAAGATATAAGAATTTAATAAAATAATTATTTTTGAACCACATAGTGGCTAGCCAGCAACTGAAAACTGCTTTAATACTTTTTTGATCCCATTGATAATTTATTTGCCTTCCGAGAGAAATTTTATGAATAATTCTTTTAGTTTGCATGATACAACGGGAAAAAACTTAGAAATCTTCAACCCGACAAACGTGCATGTAAAAGTCAGAAATGATGCATCCATCATAAGTTATTTTTATTATTGATTAAATTTAAACTTGTAATTTCCCATCTCGATAAATAGCATTCTGCTTTTAAATTATGTAGAAGCAAATAAGATTGATTTTATTAAGATCAACTGCAAAAGAAGTATTTAAAAAATATCCTTAATATATAAATACAGCAATTCATTCTTACTTCATTCAAAATGTGCCTAAAATTGGCAAAAAAAAAAAAAAGCTGAAAAGAAATGAAAATAATAAAATAAACAAGGAAGATAAAAATTTTGAAAAAAAAAACTGGTTTTTCTATTGATTCTGAAAAAATATTTATTACTATATCAAAAGTAGATCACTTTGGAGCCATTGATATATTCGGGTCATTTAATGTCAATGAAAACCTGTAATGATTACGACTTAGACCAGGGACCCTCCTCTTCTATTTAGAGGAATAGCGACGCTCAAGCAAAGGAAAAAATTACAACCAGTAAAAAATGTAACTAATCTGAATTCAAAGTCCATGGCGGGATAAAACCACCCCAATAAAATTGCCGGGGTGGAATGGAAACGAAAGAAACACTAGTTATACCGCCGACCCCCCTTGCCAAGAGTTTGCACTTAAGCTATTTGGACATTGATGTATGTAATGCGGCTTCTTCAGAGCAAAGGCAGATAGTTCAGGACTTCACTTTCGATTGAGTTTGCTCTGGAGTTAAGTCGATAAATTTAAACAACAAGACTCGACCACCCCTAACCCCCACAGGCAAACTACTTTTTTTTTTCAATGATAGAATGCGAATGTGGTTCGACGGGGGGAATGGAATGGAAAGCTTCTGGTATTTTTCAAACTGGGAGGTTTTAAAACTCGGTTGGAGTTCGTTATATGGCTGAATTTTTTTTTTTATTTCCTAAATCGTTATTTTCAAGCGTTTTTTATTTGTCATAGTTGAATTGGAAGAAAGAAAAGAACTATTTTTTTGGAATAAGAATCTATATTAAATGACTACATTGTAAATAAAATTCTTCTATTTCCTTTACCATAAGCGTTAAATGTTTAACTCTTATGAGTTACTTTAAGAGTTAAGTGTAAAATATAAAATAACATATATGAATTTATTTGAATCTATGTTCAGCTTATTCATTTAATAAAGAAACGAAATTTCTGTTTCTATTTTGTTATTTAAATTTAAATTTCTTTCCAGGGCTTATTAATTTAAACATTAATGTTTAAGTATTTTATATCAATTCACAAGTAGAAATATTTATTATTATATTCCATACATTCAATCTATCTGTATACGGGAAATTTATATTATTTGTTAAATATTTATATAGAATAACCATCAGTTATAAGTTCAAGGTATAATTTGCTAAAAGCTAAGAGGAAAAAATTAACCTTTTATATTATTTATATATCTTTAAAATTAATAAAACACAATTTTTCAATAAAATTAAATTAAAAATATTTAAACTTCGACCGTATAGACTTCTTCTTTCTTATCCCCTGGTCTGAATCAGACCAGGTCCATGACATCCTTCGCCTTCAAATGTCATTCAAATGACTTTCAAATGACCGTATAGTAATGTCATTTATAAATATGATAGACGTCCAACAAAAAAATATATTGATATTCCGTTCAAATAGCTCAGTGGTCATTTGTATGGTAGCTCAAAATTTTCAGGTTCCTTATATGTACCATTCCTTCTTCTTGGGGGTTAAATATACGAAAAAAGATTTGGTTTGTTTTTTAGAGAGATGTGATGAAGATTAATATAAATTTTGGAGTTTAAAAGGGGGATAGAGATTTGTGTGTTTGATTGATATCATTTGTGCTTTTTGGTGTAAGAAAAAAGCCTATCCATGTCAAAAGTTTCGTAGGTTATCCATGTCAATGTTTTCCAATTGATGTAGAATAACTTTGACAGAGAAGTGTTAGCTGTAAAATAATTAATGTGTGTTCAAAATTTTGAGACTTTTGGCTGTTTAGCAGCTTTGATTATCGGAAATCAGGAGCAGAAAATTATCCCACACAGTATATAAAATGAATAAAATCAAATGCAAAATGACAATTACCATAACAAGTAAAAAATATTCTCCAATGAACAGTACTGCATGAAAACATATTTCAATTTTATCAAAGACATATTTTTGGGGTCAAGGTTCTTAGAAAAAAGGTTCCATGCACAAACACTTGCCCAAACTACCACATTTGCAACAAATATGAGTTAATAAATTACATGATATAATTCCGAATTTCCCTAAAAATTAACTAAAATAATCTCGATTTTGTATTACGCTCAGAATACAAGTTAAAAATTTAATTAATAACTCGGTTATCAAAAGTGAAAAAGTAATCGCAAAAGATTATTCTCTACAATTTAGTTGGAAGAACACGCCTATGTACTACTCATTAGTATTCAACTGAAAACTTCCGCCTTGCGTCTCAAGATGCTCAATTTTCACCTTTGCTCAAAACCAACCTTCCAATTATTATTCGATTCTTTTGAAGGGTTTAATCAGATTCCATTTCCTCTATTTTTCCCTTTCCGACAAAAGCACATCAATACAAAACCGACGATTCTTAGAATTGGCTGCTAGGAGACATCGCCAAAGAAAATTCCCTGTGGAAACAACGCCTCAGCAGAAAGTGATAAAGCGATTGGGGAACATCTTTGTAGGTGAGTTACGCCTAGAATCCAGAGATTTAAGATTTGGATGTGGGATAAGATAATTAAAACCACAGAGGAAACGTCCCCATTTTTGGCAGTTTGAACTTCTTTGTGATACAGATTTAATTTGCTATGATGATAGGTTTCGTATGAGACCCTCGCCAGTTTCGATCCATTTTGCACCATCAGATTTTCCCTGGGGACGTTTCGAAACCATATGCATGACCGGGAATAGAGCTCTACAATTTCCGTGCTTTACGTTTCGAATCTCGGTTGTATTCTATTGCAGGAACTCAAAGACTTTAAAAGTCTAATGATAAGCTTAAATCCTGTGGGGTTATGTGAATTTAAGATAGTATCAATTAATCTAATTGGAGATTATGGACATGTTTTGAAAGGAAATTACTACGGCTAATGATCAAAGAATTATACTTTAGCTTCGAGGTTTGAATTACAAAGCTGCTATTGGTAAAAAAGAAAATAAATTTATTTTGGTAAAGGCAATATTCTTAATAGACAAATTATTAGCTTATATATAGAGAAAAGCCTAATTCTTTAATAAAGATACAAATATATATATATATATATATATATATATATATATATATATATATATATATATATATATATATATATATATATATATATATATATATATATATATATATATATATATATATATATATGTATATATGTATATATATATATATATATATATATATGTGTTATATATATATATATGTGTATATATATATATATATATATATTTATATATGTTTATATTTATATATATATATTTATATATTGTGTGTGGGAAATTACTGTCTTTACTGAAAATTTTAAAAGCCAGTCTTAGTAGAAGAATAGAGAAAAATCATAGAACTGGATCATAGAATATAGAACTGGAAAAACGTATTTATACTTAAACGGATCAAGTAGAAAATAAAGTCTTGACTAGTGCTGATACTTTATCTATAAGTTGAATCATATGAATTATATAGATATGTGAAGCTAACTTCTTTAGAGTAGATTCGAGATAAAAATAGGGTAAAATTCGTAATTAAAACATAAAGGCAAAGTAAAAGTACGTATAGAAGCTATTGAAATTTACCTTCATTAGAAATATCCTTTATATTATAAAGATCCTTGAAATTACATAATTAATTGTATAGGAGAAAGTACTTAAAATAATTAAAACCTCTATATAAAAGCACTGATACACATACTATGTATAAGCTGATTGCGTAAAATTTAGAATTCCAATGGCCTTATGAAAATGAGTAGTTAAGTATTTTTTGCTGTAGTAATCGATTTACATGCTGTAGTTAACATGTTAGAGTTCATTGAAGACCTTCAAATTTAATAAGATATATCAAATTTTCAGAAATTAGCGATTAAATATTTTTCAGTAGTTATGAATTGTCCTAGTAGCATAACTCCGACGTAAGGTCGCATGAAAAACAGTGGTACTTTTCATTTTTAAACATGTGAGAAATTTACGTTAACAGATCTTACGCATATATTTTTTTATAAAAAAATTGGGTTAGATTCACCGGTATCCTTTCTATGAAATTCAGATCAAAGAGAATTGTAAAGTTATTTAATGAAGATATTATATGATAGTGGGAAGAACAGTTCAGTACATACACTGAAGTTGGATCATGAAGACAACTATTATGTTGTTCGGAAAGTAATTTCGTTTTTCATGAAAATGAAAAACGTATAACGAATAAATATCGTATTGCATTGCATATTGTCCATTCTAATCCAACAGCTTTTACCATCTTTCTGGTAGTAGCACGATTTCACACTCAAAAAGTGGTTGGTTTTTACTAGCAAACAGCTGCACCAGGTGGGAAAAACGAAATTACTTTCCGAACAATCCAATTTTATAACTGAGGGTATATTCATTGACCTTTTCAAAGATTAACAATGCTTTTTCTTTGGAGATATATCATTGAAAGGAAACTTATGATTTCTTTTAATATTTCTGAAAGAAGTCATCACAAAACTTATTCAATCCAAGTTTTATTTGTGAGATCTAGCATTTATTGTCAAAATGTGTGTCTGATGCTAACTAATCTATAACATTCTATTACAAGAAATTATTTTTTGTTATTTTTTCACCCATTCCAGAAGACATTTCTCACGTTCTACAGATCCAATTTTTGTGTATTTTAACCCATTTCAAGGAATGCTTAGATTTCTTTGGCAAAATTCTTGTCCTCTTGAAGAGGATACCTTATTTATTTCATTGAAGATTTGGTTTGATAATGTAACTTTTAGTATTTGAATCTTGATATTTGTATGATTCTCTCACAATATCTACAGTTGTCAAAAAGAAATTGATTTGCTTTTTTCTTCTTTTATTTTTTCAATACGTCTTTTGCAGAATATTTCCTTAGAAACTGCGATGAGACTGCTCTTTCATATAAAGTAAAATAGGAAAACTTTTTATTGTGTTCAGAATCACATTTTCATCTTTTCAAAAATATTGACTCATAATCCCAAGTTAGATTAAATCACTTTAAAACTAATAGAAATTGTTTCTGACTTTAACTATTATTAATAATTTCTTATTGACTAGACAAATTGTGAAGGCTATGAAGTGATTCTATTATAAGCAAACATAGGAGACATTTAATCTGATCATTAAAAATACTTGTATCTTGTAAATTTTGCGCTGATTAACGAACTTTAACTTTTTTTAAATACTTGCTTGTTTTCGACAATGAATTTATTACTTCAATTTACGTCTTAAATCATAAATTGCTTTGGCGTAATCAGGGCAATCTCAAATTTAAAATTCACAATGTTGTTTTTTTTTTATTTTATTTTTTGATTTTGATAGCATTAAAGACATTTAGAAATTTATGCCATTAGTTATACACAATTAATAAAAATTCACTGTGTTAATGTTAAAAAAACAAAATTTACAAAAAACAAAATTTAAATAAAATTTTTCTGGTAATCTCATGGTAGTTTATTAACACCTTATATTGAAATTCTAAATGATAAAATAAATTTACACATGATCTGAATTTCGCACATCACATCTTATCCGCATTTAATGAAAAACATTTTGTAATCTATTTGCAAAGGATTTCGGGACGTATTTTGATAATAAAATATAATTGCTGGAATAAATAATGGCAACGAGTTGGGTACTGTAAAGTAATGGAATATTTTACACTTACATTTTCCTACGACTTTAAAATTTGACATATGCACGCCTGGTTTGGGAAGTGTCTATCGCGTTCTACCTTATCCGCAAGACGTAAATCGATTTCCTAAGCAGTTTAAATATCTCTATAATATCCTTTCAAAACGGAAAAACGGAAATAAATATTTTTTATCCATATTTTTTGCAAAGTATTTTGCTATATCAGTCAAGAGGATACCTGAAAAATAACCTAAACATAAATATTTAAAAGCAACATGGAAAACGCAGCATTATCAGTATATTTTTCAATAATCTTCAAAACGCTGTACTAGAGTTGAGTTGTATTGATTTGTGGAATTCTTTTACTTAGAAAAATTTACCCCTAAGTTGAAATTTATCAATCAGCCTAATATATTTAGAAAATAAAATCGCTAATGCCTCTTCTAAAATGCAACAACATCCATTGTTATGTTTTAGAAATATGTTACAGATCTTTAAACAGAGTTTAAAAAATTCTTGGAAGCTTAGTTAGCATGATGTTAAAATTGTGACCAAATTATGTACGTAATATAGTTAATTCTAATTCAGATGGAGACTCATTTAGTTAATTTGAACATGTCTTTTAATATGTAAGCCTCTTCTTAATATCTTTCTTTATTTGTAATAGGCCAGTAAGTTTTTAATGGCTTATAACTATTAAATGGAGGTAGTATGAAATAATTTAAGGTTGTCGAAAAACTTTTCAGCCTAAATTAATAAAATGTTAAAAAAAACCTGACTGTTTTTCATGATATGGATCAAAATTACATTGAAAATTCAGATACTATTTATTTTTTATGCTATTTATTACAATCATTTTTGTAAAAACATCTTTTTATTATTTTCTGCATATAGTTATACAATACTTGACCCAAAAATAGAATGTAATTTCAATAGATAATTTTCTGAAACAGATTTTGTAGACATCAATTTTTATAATGCATTATTTGGAATAATATTTATCTAATTTTTCACAAATATTAATGTGACTTTGATACTATTTTAAAAATAAACAGTTATAAAGTACAAAATAAACTCAATTCATTTAACAGTCTTATATCAGATAATAAGTATAAAATGTTTTTGAATTAAGTCAGGTCTTAAGATTAAGCTGAAGTGTCCTTTTTACTAACTTATTAATATAATCATAGCATTACCTCAAAAATCAAAAACATTCTTATAAATCTAATGTTTTAAATATCTTATCAATCTAATGTTTTTAATAAGATATTATGATATCAACAATACGAACGTAATTCACTGGTTTCACGATATTTGTAACAAGAAAATTCAAAATTTAAAGAATCAAAGTAATTGTCAATTGTTACCACAAATATAATTATGCTCATCTTCAAACTCACATTAAATATTTATGCAAAAGTTTAATGTATTGCAAAACTGATACTCATATTTACATGCTTAGATGTTATATTATTAAAATTATCGATAAGGCTTTTGTCACTGTTTAAGAATTCAGTAAGGTGCCTTATCATACCTCCGTTTGTTATAAGGTGATAATCTTTTTTTACGAGTTATCCACGCCGTAATACTTCAACTGAGAGCGTTGAGGCGTAAATCCTAGCATACTAATATCACCCACACCACACAGACGAGGTAATTATTACCAAACAAAAATGCATTAGAAAAAAAGTCCCGAGTGTATAAAAAGAGTTTAAAGATAACGACCTACACCAAGCCTCATCAAGGCCAGGATATTACAGAATCTTTTAGGATCCACCCACTTAAATCGGGTGTGTGTGTCCGAAAAGACAGAATTTGAATTTTTCAACCCAATTCCAGTGGGAATTGTGGAGGTAGCAGGCTTTTCACGCGTTTAGACAGTAATGGTCAGGAGGTCCTCCGCCAAATTGCAAGCCTTCGGAGCAATTTGAGAACTATTATAACACCATTTCTTGGCTCAATGAGATCTGACTCCCATTTATAACCATCGGGTATCCGCCAACTGGGTCCACTTTTCGATATCGGATCTGTTTTGTCTCTCTGTTGGGCGTATGTAATCTACTTTAGTATTCATCGCTATTAAACGGCTGTTAGTTCGAGGTGGGGACTATTTTTACTCGGCGTCTGTGGTCTAAATGTTGAAAAATTATTGGGATATTTAGAAAGTGCTATTAGAGATTGCAATCAAATATTAATCCTTAAGTGTTTGATGTTTTTTAAATGAAGGGCTACACAGTCCAGACTTATGTTTGATCACTTGCATTTCCCGTATATTTACATAATTCTTCATGCGTGATATCTCATCAATCATTTTTGACATCTAACATATGGATACTTTAATAGTGGTAATGGTGTTAATATAATAATTGTCCAAGAATAATTTTATGATAATTACTCATGTTAGGGGTAGTAATTTTCAATGTGAAAAGAAAGGTTCTATGTACATTACTGTTTACAGACCAATTACTATTATCATTCATATTTTTTATTAAAAAAACTTATTAAAATCTTTTCTTGTAATTTTTTATTATCAAAAAAGCATTTTTTATTTTAAAGTCAGTCTGAAACAAATAATAAATTTAAAACACTTTTCTGTAAACCAGTCAATTGCACAGATAAAAAAAATCCGGAATTTGCTTCCTTGTAACAATTATGAAGTTGAACATTTTCTAAATTTACTGTAAAAATAATTTTAGTTGGAAATGATTAATGATAATATTTATTTTTGAAGAATCTAATTTTATATTCTGATTATTCAAATTAAATTAAAAAATTGTATTGGGTTTAAATTTATAAGCGAGGTTATAATTTTACCGGTGCTATTAAAGATAATTTAAATATATTTCAATGGATTGTCTTGCATTGTCAAATTTTAATAAAAGTGAAAAATTTTATGATAACAAAATGCATGCAAGAAATTGTATGTTTTAAACATTTTCACTTCTTATTAACGTTGTTCTTACGAACAAAGGGAAATTGTATCTTTAAATAGTTTTAATGTTAAACTAAAAAAAAATCATTCCAAATTCATTTAACTTGGATTTGATATCGACCTAAGCAAATTCATTTTAAAGAAAATACATCAGTTTATTTTGGATAATGCTTTAGAAATATTATAAAAATGTAATAATGCTATTATAAAGTATAAAATGCTATTATATTTCCTAGATTTTTTTAGGTTTGCTATTAATTATAAAATGAATCCATTTCGCCTATATAATGCTGTATAATATCCTTTACTTTAAAATAGTAATCTCATATTTTTGGGAATAAATGGGACAAAAGACAAGATCTATTTTAAAAATTTAAAAGTAAATATCCTACGACGATCAACTAGTTTTAATTAGATAAATGATTTAATCGAATATATCGATTTTCCTCATAAAAAAACAATGAAATCAAAAACAAGAAAGTCTTTAGCAATCATCTTTATATATAATACGATACAAAATGAAAATTTGATAGACAGCAACGAAAAACTCAGTTTACCTCTTATTGTAAGCTTAGTAAAAGCAAATATTGATTAAAAAGCATGCGATTCTATACATTCAAGGAACAAATAGAATGATTAATAAAGAGACTCATTTCCATAAGTTGCGATAAGAAAGCTCTGACAAATTAAAGTATTTATCTAATTTATTCCTCCTATTTTATTGGGTACTTTATACAGATTTTATCTCCTTCTTAAAGTGATATAAATAAGAAAGAAAATAATTGTTATTAGTGTGTTTCGTGTAAGATTACTAAATGATTTTATTGAAAATCAAATTACTCTTTTGTTCAAAATTATGAGAAATTTCACATTAACATCCAGATTCATTGAAATAATTTTAATGAATGAAATTTGGGTAAAACCCATGGTCAGTGTAAAAAAAAATGAATTTTTGAAATTAGAGAGAAAATGAAATAATAAGAATTATGTTAATTTATTATTGATATATAGGTTTTACTCCATAATTTTATGCGGACAAAAAGAAATTTATAGGTTCCTGTAATATTTTTTTCAATGGCAGACATAACTAACCCTTCGCCACAACAAGGCCGGAAACTGCTACCTATTTGTCGTTTCCCAGTGGGCACCTGTGAACCAAGTCACTTAGGCGAGTAGCGTTGCACGCGCCATACCACCATAAACCCGTTTATAGGGTGGGCCACATTCATACATCATCACAGAAGAATGGACAGAGGAACACAGAGAGAAAGTGACTTTTACGCCCGAATCGGGATTCGTACCCGGGACCCACATCTCAGGAGTCAGGAACGCTAACCACTCAGCCATCGGTCGGCGGTTTCTGCATACATAGATATTATTTTAAATCCTAATATATCAAAACTAATTTATTAAAACAAATCTTAATATCCTAATATATTATTTTATGTTATTTATTTGTTATTAATGTTATTTATTTTGTTGACTATTTTGTACTTTCTTTTTTCCATTTAAGGTTAGAGGAAGTCTCACCTTAAATGCAATATGCATTTTTACATGAAAAGTACATCAGATGTTTATTTTATTTCACTTCTTCTAGAATCACAAATTTAACCTTCAAGTTCAACAAATTGGTATACATATTTCTTCAATACTTGATGACAATATATCATGAATATATATCATATTTGCCAATTGCCGCTATTCTATGAAGGACATAATATTAATCATTATAAAGTTATAATTGGATTTAACATTTGAAGTCAAACGTTATTATTTTGGAAGTAATTGTTTGAGTGATGTTTGTTAGCTATCAATTAATCAAATTGAATTAGCAATATTTATTATAATTACGAGGAAATTGTCATTTGTTAATGCATCATTTAAAAGACATTTTGCTCTTACAAATATATTTCAATGTCGTAATTTTTATTCTATTAGACGAGTAATCTAATTAAAAATACAGGAATATAAAATTGAAAATCGTAATGTTTACTTCAACGAATTATTGAAAACAAAAATTGTTCTGAAGTATTAAAAATTTAAAAAAAACATGTAACATCATATTTATATGTAAGAGAGGATGCCCATGAAAAAATAAATAAGACATTTTTAAAATGACCAAGTGAAGTTTTGTGTAGAATCGTGTACCCCATAGTTTGGCGATGAAATTTAGTTCATCTTATTTTAGCCTTTGCGTAGCAGCCCTTTTATTTGTCACGTCTTGGCGTCAAAAATAAATTATCAAATAATCAAAAGGTACCCGATTATAAACTTTTACAGACCAATTATATTACTATATTCGTTAAAAATTTATAATATTAATATATTTTATCTCTGATATACATCCTCTAAATTTAAAAAATATAGCTAAGAACTGAAAAAATTATAACAAATATCAAGCTGACATCTCTAATACTTCCCTGATTCCACAAAGATCTAGACATCTTATATCCCAACAAATTTTTTATAAATTTTTTCATTTATACTTTCTTACAATACAATAAATCTATTTACTTCCCGTTATCTATAGATTAATTTGGAAAAAAAGCATGTATTTACACACAAATTCGTTTTTTTCAGATATTATATAAAATTCAAACTTTTTATAACTACATCACTCTTTCTTTCAGTTATTACTTCTTATCCTATCTGCTTGGCTAAACGAGATCAATGAAATCATGAACAAACAAATAGTTCAAAACAGAAAGAGGACTTCAAAATAAGTTCTCTTTTTTCAAGTTATATGCAAGAAAGTAGATGACCTAGGGTAAAATACGTGAATCTTTAAATTTGTTTCCTGGATAATTCTTTATATTAATTATATGAATTAAGCATAAAAATTTTTGAAAATACAACTTATATAATTTATATGATTCTGAGAATATATTACGTTGGGGAATGAGCTCGTAGCGGTTTTACCAGACTTTTATTTAAACAAAAAACAATAATTATATCAATAAGTTAGTGAATTATATATTTGCCGTTGCTGTTTACAATCTCTTCCCACCTCTCGACCAATTTGTTGATGTCGTTCCTTCAAACATCACCTGGTCTGGTGTTAAAGAAATTGTTGAGTTAGTTTTTAAGGGCCTCTTGGTGCACTGGGAAATGCTCGAAAAGAATGCCACAGTCAACAAGGAGCTCTACATTGCCCAGCTACATCGCGTGAATGAGGCTATTCGACTGAAAAGACCTGATCGACTTGGTCAAACCATACTCTTTTACGACTACACCAGGGCCCCATTTTGCACAAGTCGTCAAAGCCACACTCCAAGACCTCGAATGGGAGATCCTTCAACATCCACCGTATTCTCCGGACATTGCAACCATCTTTTCCGCTCCTTGTCAAACCATATGAAGGACGTTATCTTCGATAACAAAGAGATATTTAAAAACAGGCTCAACAACTTCTTTGACACCAGACCTTTCTTTAACAGATAATTATTGTTTTTTTGCTTAAAAAAAGTCATTGGTAAAAATGCTACGAACTTGTTCCCCAACCTAATATTTATTTTCTCAAGTTTAGTGATGCGTCTTTTATAACTGATTATTATATGACAATAAACTCCTACAGTACGTAGTATCGTAATCAGGAAGAACCAGTACCTTGTATCGTAGTTTATAACTATGCAACCATGCAATGAAATGCAAAAATACCGTCCATTAGCATTTTGCAGATTATTATAAAAATAGCGAAATTTTTATATGTTTAGGATTAGAAATGTAATGTATTATAACAATTTTACTTTATTTCCATCATAAAAATTTGTAGGTTTTGACACAGGACTGTTTAAAATATTAAGAATTGATTTTTCTGATACTTTTTATTTTCATTCTAAAAATTTATTTTCCTAATATTATGGGAAATCAAAAACAAATGATGTTGTATTCTACGATAAGAGTAATACATTTGTTTGAAAAACAGGTCATACATAATCTGTCTTCCTTGTCCAAACAATAAAAAACAAAATACTAGGATTATTTTTAAATCATTGGCATTCTTTCGCTTAAAGAAATATTTTTTGAATTGAGTAATATGTCACATGAAAATGAAAATTATCAATATTCTAAATGAGAGTTGCATTGAGTTTTCAAATATATATATGAGGTATATATGCATATATGAAAGACAAATAAAGCAATAAATTTTTTGAGAATTATTAAAATATATAATGCAAATTTTACTTTTATTCACAATTTCTCTTCAAATCTATTGCTGTAAAGAAATAAAAAGTAATAAATATAATTTTCTTACTCATTTAACAACAAAATATAATGCACTTATTGTGAAAATTTGGATATTTCTTATTTAAGCCCATACATAACATGCAGTTATCTCTAAAACTTGAAAGAAATGGAGCAGAAAACACGCAGTTATTTTAGAGAATCTGAGTAATCGATTGCAATTTATTGTTTTTCTTTCTTGCTATTATTTTTTACGTGAGCTTCTTCAAAATGTCCCTGCTTAGAAAATTTCCTCTTCTTTGCTTTATACAGTCCAAACGGTTAAAGAAACAAGCAATACTTCAAGAAATGTTTACAATATTATGCGCAGGCAATCCACTATATGGAAAAGCTTTAGCAAATCAAAAGATATTTACGTTTTTATTCAATTTGTTCCAAATAAATATCCATTTGATATATCTTTATCGCAAGGTATTTGTAGGAATCTTTTTACTTAAATGGAAACCTGAATACAAGAACTTACAATGGATATTTTTTTCTACTAATGTTATAAAAATATGAAAATTATGTAATTTATTTGATTAAGTCTCATCAAAAATTTAATGCCGTTCATAGTTTTATTTTCTTTTTATGGCTCAAATAATGGCATTATCTAAAATAATAATAAAGTGGTAGTTTAAAAGTTTACCAAGCTTTTAAGCTATCACTTTATTATTACCAAGAACTTACCAAGAAATATACCATGCTTTATGGATTTAAGCATTTTATTTCCTTTCAGAAAAACAAATCTTAGGTACTGGCCAATGTTTACTTGTCTTAAGCGAGATTCGAAAATCTATGAACACTCGTTCCAGCAAATACGTCATGACTAAGTAAAGTGGATATTCGAAAAAAATGAATCCTGTTATAAAACATATGAGATAAAACTGAGTAATGTTTTGCAGAATTACTGTTCTTAGTTTGTATGCAGTATTTATGCGTTGCAAAGAATTAAGCGAGGGAAATTGTCTAGCATTCACAATATGAAAAAAATGCATGAAGAATGTTTAACCTCAATATCTATTTATAATAATTCAAGAATGGCCAGCATGAAACCAAGAACAATTTATATCTAAGGTTGTTTTCCTGCATAATCAGACAGAGATGCACTAGAAAAAATGTCAGTGTTCAACATGTATATCTCATTTTTACAAGACATACCAGGGTTGAACATTCTTTTATTTCAAAGAATACAGTTGCAGAGTTAATTTATTGATATTATTGCCATTTCAAAATTATTTCCCATAGAACTTAATATTATTACATAGTTTATATCATTAAATAAATTTAGATAATATAAATTTAGATAACATAATGAATATATATTTATCTTTACAAGTGAAGTATATTGAGAATTCATTTCAAGTTTTCCTAAATCTATGCTTGTGTACCTCAAGTTGTTATCATTCCTCATTTGATAGAAATTGAAAGTTCATACATATAGTATTCTATATAATCAAAAATATATAAAAAATAAATAACGAAGATATAAAATGATGCAATGTAAGGTACTAATAAAAGTATTACCCTAGTAATTAGAGTATTGAGCTTTAATTTACCATATCATAATCAGAACTGTAATTCATTTTTGCAGGTTAAGCAGTGTTTTTTACCATTTCTTTCGATGTATAGGGTAGAAACATATATATAAGTGTGTTGTGTTGTTGTGGCTTATCCCTCCTGGTTGACAGCAACATCAAACCAGGTCCATGAGACCGAACGCCTTCAAACAATGGAGCACAGTCTCAGGGCTCAAAAATGACTGACATTTATTTAAACCAATGCAGGCCAAAAGGGCAGGAAAAGCTTAAGTCGTATTGCATTTTGGACACAGTGGATAAACTTTGTGGCCAGTCACATGACGTTATATACACGAGTGTGTCCACTTCGAAATCTCGTAAGAGTTGTCTGGTCGCGCCTGTTGCCAATCCCAATCAGAACAGCACCAGGGCAATTTTATGCATACCAATCATACGCGTAGGCTTTCCTTCAAATACAACAGACATCTTGCGTGATCTGGGTGGAGATATCTGAAAAAGTAAGGCAGCCACCTTAAATACCCACCAGCAGTATCCTTAAGCCTGCCCTCTCTGGCCAGACCATCAGCAATTTCATTACCGTACGCATCCACATGGGATGAAACCTGTTGAAAGGTGATCTTAAGGTTGGCAATCAAGCGATTAAAAAGCCGGACGATGTTCCTTGCCGTTCAGTCCCCATGCCTCCATCATTCAGATGATTGCTGAATGGAGCTACTATTATCACTCAGAAGCCAAATATCAGTGCACATACTCTCAGTTATTCAAAATTTTAAAGCCTCCTCAATAGCTATTAGTTCTGCATGGAACACCGTGGACGTTTCTTCATAAAAGTATGTGTGTTAAAACTGTGCTTTTGATTCTAATCATAGGCATTTTATTAAGGAAATATATAAATCCATAATACATACTTTTCCTTCAATACTAGAACATTAACAATTTATTTCCCCTCAAACAAAAAATGTGTTAAGACTATGGCTACATAAAGTGGAAGTTGTGATCGTTTCTTCGTTGGTACATTTACATTAAGTTAAAATCGCTATATTTTTGTTATTCATGTTAAGAAAATTTGTTTTAAGATATATTTTAAGGTGCATCACAAATATTTTCAGATATTATTTGAATAAATTTAATATATATTATTTAATATTATGTTTAATACATTATTTAATATTTTATATTTAATAACGACAAAATCTAGAAAAGTAATACTTATTGAATGAAAGTGTTAATACGGCCATTATTTATAAGAAAATGCGCGAAATAAATTAGTTTTTATTTGGCACATTAAGTATGCATAAAAATTTAAAAAAACTTCAGAATAATGTAGTTCAGTAACTTATATGACATTGCAAATTATTTTAGGAATTTAATAAAGGAAATCAAATCCTAAAATATGTAATAAGGATTCCGCTGCAAATTTTATGTTAGAGTTAACGAGCATTTAAGCGCATTACTAACACTTAAATGCAACCTGCATTTTGTTAAAATAAAATAATTGCTTGATACAGCACACTATTTAATGGAATCTAGTTTTTTTTATCTATTTTATGTGTCATGCTCAGAATTCAGTATAAGTAGGCTTTCAGGCTGCTCAATATGCATGACGATGTTTCAATGAAGTCTAGACAGTTCTTGGAATATTTTCCTTAGAAGTTCTGGTCAATCATTCCCATTGTCATTGTTATCCTTTTGTTCAGCCACTAAACCAGTGATAAGATAACCAGTTCCTTTTTGTTGTTCCTTTTGCTTAAGCTATTTCACAGTTTTGTACAGTTTCAACCAAAGATAAAACTATTATCTCACAGTTGCAGAGTGAGTTGTTTAGATGGGTAAAGAATAAAAATATATTGATCCTTAATGTAATATAATTTTTAAAAGAGATTTATGAATAAGGTAATCTTTTCCATTATTAGAAAAGTTTATAAATGCATATTTCGTTAATTCTAAAATCTGGATAATAATGATTGAATCTAGAATAATTTGACAATTTCGAGTTAACTGTAATAGAATTAAAGAATGTGAAAAAAAATTGTTAAAATGACAAGGAATAATTTTTCTTTTGCAATCAGTAAAATTTTCTCTATCTTCCCATGCATCTATAAAAATAACTTTTGAATAAATTTTAAAAAAATAAAAATATATTAAGTTATTTGAATTTTTACAATGTTTTTGATACATTTGAATCATTAAATCCATCTTGCTTTATTCAACATTTCCAATCAATGCACTTTAAGATCTACCATTTTGCTTTATAAAATTATTTCTTCCTCTTTTGCTCTAACGTTCAGGATTATTTAGTTTATAGGTATTTTATACCATAAAACAATAAATTTTAACTCCCAATTTTCTGTTTAGCTCTTTAATATGATTTGCATTTATTCGATCAAATATTTCTAATATTTAATATGTCTATAAGCATGATAATTTAATCATGTGCTGTTTCATAGTATAAAATATTGCAGCAGCTTACCAAAAACTCAGAATAATACAATTGAATTTCAACATCAATAAAAATATCAACTAATATAATTAATAGTTTATTGAGAACATAAATCAATATTTTTCTGCAAGCAATCATTATAAATTTTAATAATGAATATTTCATTCAAAACAATTTTCCTCAAAATCTAATTTTAAGTGACAGTGAATCATTATCGGAGATCATTTGTTAATATGTATGTTACATTTTGGATAAATAATTTTTCTATAATTTCTTCCATTACTTTATTTTTAAGCTTATTTCGCAAAACTTAATTGCACAAAAGTATTTTTGCTATTACATATATACTTCTCAGAAATATTTTTATTAATATATTTTAAAATATAAATTAATTTTAATTTAAAATATTTTTAAAGTTCCTTTTATAAACTGCATTGATGTTTTGTAATAAATAAATAATTTTAAAAAGGTGTTTTCTAAAAAGTAAAATAAGTTATGTTATAAGCTCAAAATTGGTTTGTGAATTTGCTGATTTCCTACCATCGGTTTCAAATTCAGCCACAACTAGCACATGAGTTAAAAGGGATAAATATCAATTTTAAGTATATTACTCATTTTTTTTAAATTTATTTATTAATATAAGAAAAATATTAATTTTCCGAGTGATCCATAGAAATTTTATAGTTAAGATAAAGGTCTTTATTACCGTGTGTCTCTCTTAAAAGACGTGTTAAAGCCATTTTTCTCGATATATGGTATTCGAACTAATAAATCAAGTGACTCTATTACATCTAATGAAATGCATAATTTCCAAATCTTATTTTACTAGATTTGCTTTAATATTGTAATTTGTGGTATTAAAGTTAATTTCAATTGTTCATGTATAATAAATTCAGTTTATGAATCAAGAAACAGTAATTGCCTATGTTGTAAGGATGTATTGTTTTACTTTTTTCAAATTTCGAGAGCAAATATAAATTTTTCATTATATATCAACGAAATTACTAGTTTAAAATCGTGTAGTAGCGAAAATTAATAAAATGAACACACAACACATAAATTTAAAAAATAATAGGAAACACACACACACACACACACATATATATATATACTTGTACATATTGTTGTTGTTGTTGCTAGTACCAGATGATCAAGCAATGCTAGACTATCTTCATAAAACCCATTATTTCCAACAAGTCCAAAAATAGTGTAGGATCTTTAAGAATGACACTTTTGGCAAAATCCAAGCAGTTTAGAATGTAGGTAGGGGAGGCCTTCACGGTTCCTTCTGTCCCTGATGAAAACCGAGAGCTTTAATATGTCCACTAACGAAGCGAGAAAGAAGTGTTTGTTGCTTTCTGGTACCCTTGGTTCGAAGTGCCCCACCAGGGCTTCTAACATATATACATAGTATATATAAACTTCGCACCCCTAGGGGGCGTCTCGATCACGAAAAAGAAATGGACACTATAGGCCTTGGCTAAAATGGGCTATCGTAACGCAGAGTTTATATATATATATATATATATATATATATATATATATATATATATATATATATATATATATATATATATATATATATATATATATATATATATATATATATATATATATATATATATATATATATATATATATATATATATATATATATATATATATATATATATATATATATAAATTCGAATTCTTGCCTCCTTTGATCGTGATAAATGCTTTTGTACTTTCTACATGTACATCTTAAATACTAGAAAATACATTTTATTATCCATGAAAATCCTTCCAGAAGATAAACTATTTTGAATATATTAAAAAAAAGTATTAACTCAAAACCACTTTGAAATATTAACCTAAGCAAATAGGATTGAAAGCGTTGGTATTTCTAAGAACTAAAAACACTAATTTTATATTTTCATGTTTTTAGTTTTTAAAATATTTATATAAATTAGAAATAAAATCCAGAAAATAGATTTAAAAATTTCTCAAACACTTCACATGATTGCTTTATAAAAGGTAAGCTAACAATCCAACAAAATCTAGTATAAAATATTTTGGAAAACTTCAGAGGTTTACAGAGGGTGAATAAACTGTAGGGGGGGGAAGTTCATGTTCAATATATATTTGATTTTTTTTTATTTCAGAAAACGAAATCAAGATTCGAATAGCAAAAATATTTGAAATAGCAAAGATTTCATCAGAACAAGTCATTGTATGGAAATAGCTCCTATTTTTATATACCTTTACCTGGAATCTCTTCCAGTAATAGATTTACATCCAATCCTATTTGTCAAAATAGATAGAGTATTTTATATTTACTTGGCGAGAAGGGGTACATAAATGTAAAAAAAGGGGAGAGCGTTTGAAA
Source organism: Latrodectus hesperus (assembly GCA_037975125.1). NCBI lineage: Eukaryota > Metazoa > Arthropoda > Arachnida > Araneae > Theridiidae > Latrodectus > Latrodectus hesperus. The sequence goes on from CM075857.1 coordinate 89,645,353, forward strand.
TGTCGAAGGCGATTCGCAAATAGCAACAATGGTATAAGTCCCAATTTCCAGGTCTCTTTTCGAGGATCTTTTAGCGACAAAAAACATGTGAATAATTTTCCACAAATTCATCTTTTAATTACGATACCTCTCTTCGTGCATTTAGTTACAGATTTTTCAGTGTTTGGATTACACTTTTCGTGACTGTCAATGGAAAAATGTGAACAAAACTCTTTTTATGTCAATGTTGTCTTTAATCACGAGAAATTGACTTATAAAAATATTGGATTAATGTTTGAATGTAACACTAAAAGTGTAATCTAAACATTATTTTTAGAAATTTAGAAAAAGGATAATTTTTGTGAAATAAAAATTTTTTTCTTCAAATATTTAAAGTACTGAGACGACATCATTCGAAAAATGAAACAGATAACTATTCTTTATATACATTGAGAATATTTTAAATATATATTAAACATTAAGAAATTATATGAATAAAACAGACTTTAAAAAGTTAACGGTACAGAAAAATACGTTAATTTTCGAAATCCAGTTTGAATTAAAAAAACAACTGTTATTTATATAAATCACTATGATTATTGTTTTATTTTTTATTTTGTGTCTTAATTTTTAAAGTATATGTGTGTTAGTCTTATTCAGATATATTTTAATACATAAATTAAAAATATATTCTAAACTGATAGTTACTAATTAATGTATTCATTATAAATACTTTAAATAATAAAATTTAAATGTCCAGTTATAAATAAAGTAAATTTGAAAATGGCTTTAACTAGATAATACGTAAATTTGAATAGCTTAATAAATAGACTGTTTTATTGTAATTTATCTTTCAGTGAGTAAAAGGGCGTTTGCTTTCAGAAATTAGGTTAAAATAGGATGAAACTATGTAAAGTGTCTAACCTAAGTAACAATATATGTAATTAACCTCGGAATTATAAGATGCATTTTGCGACCTATTATCTTTTGTCACATCGTTTTGAAAAAAACTATAAATTAAAAAATGGAGGAAAAAATGTTAAGTGTATTATTTAATGATGGGCGTCTTAAACTTACATCAACTTCAATTACAAAGAAATGCTATTTTTTTCGAATCCGAATTTTTATTCTTTTAAGGAAGAATACCGTGAAGCATGAATTTTATATATATATATATATATATATATATATATATATATATATATATATATATATATATATATATATATATATATATATATATATATATATATATACACATATATATATATATATATATAAATATATATATATATATATATATGTATGTATGTATATGTATATATAAGGAAATTTATAATATATTTGTATGAATTAATCACAAAATTTCTTGTTCTATGTAAATTCTTAGAAACATTTTAAGGAGCTTAACAAAAAACAAAAATTTGCTTAATGAACTTTCAAAGAACTATTTCAAATTTAAAAATAAATTATTTTTTAACATAACATTTTGCAAAGTTACTAAAATATATGAACGTTTGTTCAGACATTTTGAAAAATTTCATTGTCTTCGTAATAGCCTTGTTGAGAAAAAAATAAGTCGTGGCTGGAAAAAGTTTCTTATATTCGACAGCTATTAAGTTTATTATACCTATTTCAGCACTTCAAAGGACAAAAGTGTCTGGCAACTTATATAGTGGGGCGCACCTAGTGGGTGTTCCTTCATAGTCCCAAAAGTGGTCGAGTTTTTCGTAATTTAGAAGCAAGGACCAAGATGAAGACTTGGTGTGCCACATCTAGATGATGTTTCATTTCAAATGTAGGACATTGCGACAAAGATATAAATTACCCCAACCGCTATTACTGGACAAAATGGATCCTCATTGGGATCTGGATTTGGTCCCAATACCTTCCGATTATGAGAGTGAAAGCCCCAACCAATGAGGCCACCTGAAAACAAATAGTTGAATTAATTGCAAATCTCGCTTTATTAAACTATGTATTGAAGAATAGATACATGTACAGAATAGACATCTACAAGAATCTGTACATTTATAATGTTATTTGAACTCCTTCATACATTTATAGACAATTTATTAAAATGTGCTTTACCATAGTTTAAGGTAAATGCACAATAGTTCGCAAAACATTCACTGTATATTTAAGCTGTAGTTTAAAAGAAACTTAGGTTATTTTAAAATTATTTTAAAATTATTTTAAAAGAAACTTAAAATAATATGATAAAATAAATAAATGTTTTACGGAAACTTTTATTTTAGCCTTTCACCAAACATTGCATTAGAAAAAACGATGTGAATTAATTTTTCTTATGATTATATTTATAGTTTGGTGTATATACAAAGTAATACCTTCATGAAAAGCGAAATTATAAAAATGCAATATGATCATCAATAATTATCATAACTGTCAACGCAACAATAAACATTAACACATTTATTAAAATTATGCAGAAACGTAAGAGTTAGAGACAAAAACATATTTTAATCAAATTATGAAGCAAATACTAATAAAAAGTTTATGGACCACAATTAATTTGCGATATTGTTTACCATATAATAATGCTTATGGAAATACTTTTTTCTGAGACAGTATACTCAATATGTCTGATGATTATTAAATGAGATAATGCACTGCTGGTCATTAAAATTGCAAAATCATAAAGAAAGCATATAAAAAAGATATTGGTTGGACGTTATAATGCAAGACGTAAAAAAGTGATTGAATTTCAAGTAGTTTGGGGAATTACAGGGTTACACGAAAATAGAAACAATTGAAAAAACTTTCGGCATTTAAAATGGCTTTTACCGAGTTAGACATAGAAACCAATAGGGATTACTTGACAGAAATAAGCATTTCATTCTATGCTATTACAAGTCTATGCCACATTTCATCAGTTGCTGATGGGGGATGGTATGCCAGTCTATTGAAATGTTATTTTGAATTGTTGAGAAGTCTGGAGATCGTGCAGGCCAGCACACAACAATCGAATTAATTCTAATACTCTCTATTGAAGGGACTTAGAATACAACATGTAACATATTGTTAAAACATGCCATTTCATAAGCTTCGAAAACAGGACACAGTAACTGGTTTTAAGATGCCAGAAATATACCGATGGCCTTTCAGATTACTTTAGTTCCAAATTAGATCTGTAAAGATGATATTGTGCAACTCTTTCTTTCAACTTTGTCATTGGGTGCATCAGATGTTAGTCTCTATCTAATTGTCGTTCTCAAGGAAAACCAAATTAATAGACGTGGTGCTGTCCGTCCATGTTTTTCCAAAATTTAAGAAATTTCGCCATGACTAGCATTATAGTCCTTGAATAGTGAGTAATATAGTTGTATGGTTTTGGATGGGCCACGTCACAACATGTCTTTCCTCTTAGGTGTTATTAATGAAACGGTGATGAGATCGTCATTGTAATATGCATGCCGTTCTACAATCATATAAAACCATCGATTCAATATTCGAACAACATCGTTTCGTTTTAATAACTGTGAGTGACAGCACCACGAAACGATAAGCTAAACTCTCGATAATTAGTATTCTTGAGATTATCAAATTATTACACTTAATGGTTAGTATTCCCTATTAATATTAGAGGAATATCCCTATATTCCATATTATTCTTTCTCTTCATCGCTACCAGTTAAATTTTGACAGTTTAGTAAAAAATAGAAATCAAATCAAATATCAGAAAAAGTATTCACTCCTCTCTTTTTATAATATATATATGTATACATACATATATATATATATATATATATATATATATATATATATATATATATATATATATATATATAGTGTGTGTGTGTGTGTGTGTGTGTGTGTGTGTGTGTGTATTAGGCAAAACTTTAAAATTTTAAAAAATTGATATTTAAAATTTTCTACTTTAACTGTCAATATTCTTTTTTTTATAATCTTAAACAACATATATTGAAGTAATACATTTTTTACTTCATATAAGAAATAATTGTTTACTTTTGCTATTGATATATTTCATATGTAAGGTATTTATTCAAATTAAAGTAACATAATTTGAAAAGCCTTTTTGAATTTTTAATGTTTTACTTTTTTTCAAGTCTTAAATGCAGCAGTTGCTGTCATAAATGTACATGATTTTGAAAACATTACTTTATATTAATAAAATAATTTAAAGATACCATCAATTTTTGCTTCTAATTTTCGATTTTATTTCAAAAGATATTTACTTTTTAAGCATTTTTATGAAAATTCAAACAACAATATTAATAAACGTTAATTCAATTTATATCTTATCCCTGAACTCTAAAATGCTTACTTTCGAAGCAGTACCCACATAAACTAAGATAATAATAGCCTTAGAGGAACACAGTTGCCAAGCTATATTCGCTTGACTTAGATCATTGTCCATCCATGCATGTACACGTGTGATACCCCATAAGCACACATGGTGGCTTCCGCTTTTGAAGTGAAATATTAATGCTGTGGGCGACCGATATACACTGAATTTTGATTCGGGGCCATTCAAATTTACCACGTCCATCTTCTATTTCCCTTTTTTCCTTTTCCGTTTCAAAATACTCAAAATGCTGTCCAGAATTCGTGATGGCTCTTCTCAAAACCCGATTTTGGATAGAAAAAACTTTATTTTTTGGAGTCTCTTCTCGGTGACAATAACTTGAGGTGATGATAAAAAAAACCATTTCGTAGTGGTCGGAAAAATAAATAGGATAGAATATATCTATCTATATATATAAGTGTCTGCCTCTGCATTTTTGGGCATTTATCATTGGGAAGGTCCACTGCTGATCTAGTTTAAAAGAAAAGGGAAAAATGTATTTCTTAAGATCGAAGTCCAGTGAAAAATGACGGATTCTGTTTAAAGTCTAGAAGCACTCAGATTTATTTTGTTGGACGTATCTGTAAATATTTTTGAATCACTTTTAAGTATTTGCGGGACTGTTTATAAATGTGATTTATAAACTTAATAGCTCATTTTAGTTTTCTGAGTAGTCCTGGTGTGTTATCAAGATAATTTTAATTTTAATGAAATATCCTACTAAGCAAACTATGAAATGGTCACACATGTTAGGAGTTTAGTATCTTATAAAAATGTAATAAAAGTAGAAGACTAATTAGTTAAGTTGATCAACGAAAATAAGCAGTGCAATTAAAACACAAATGGGAATAATTGAATCTGCTCTAAAAAAATGAAAATATAACGGTCATGCATAGTATAAAATGAGAGAAATGCGTATGGGGATATATTTTACATAAATAAATAGATTTATAATACCGGATCTTGTTATTGCTTAATATATATACATATTTATATAGTTTATATTAAATATATGTATACATTCTTTTACTGAAAGCAAAATTCAACGAAATTTTTTCCACACTTGCATTAGAAATACTCTCAATCAAAAATGATAATGTGGCTAAGGAGGAAGTTATAAGATGATGGTATGGGAACCAATAAATATGTATTAAAAGAATTACAACGAACTAATCACCTATTATATATATATATATATATATATATATATATATATATATATATATATATATATATATATATATATATATATATATATATATATATATATATATATATACATATATATATGGCAACGAGGTGAATGGCGATCTTCCTTGTCAAAATTACAGAGATGCAAAAATTCAGAGTCAAAAATTTAGAAATAACATCAAAATAACTATTTTAAAATCCGTATTGTATCTATTTCATTGTTTTAAAAATCAGTTTAGTGATAATTACATTCATCCAGCATAGAGACTATAGGTATGCAAAGAAAAGCAAAGAGGTACTGCTCTTTATCTGGTGACTGAGGATATAGGAACGAGTAAAAGTCAGTGTCACATGTCAGTTGTGTATGGGGAACACTGCATGAATTGAGAAACATCGGACAATCATACTATCTTGAATGCTGCATTAAGATGCTTTATAATGCCTGTTCTCATACTGCCAATCTGGTGAAGCATACTCTTCAGAAGTTTGTCCGGGAAATTCTTAAGTATCCGTTATGCACCCAAATCTGTCCCTTTAAAGCTTCAAATTTTTCTCTCTTGAAGAGAGACATTGTGAATAATAGTTTTTTTTCGGTCGATACTGACTGAGATTTTGATAAATCAGTTTTTGAATTAGGATCTCGGTAATACAAGCAACTGAATTTTAATCAACTTGATATATTGCACGATTATATGAGAAAAATATAATATTTAATAATATGAATATCCATTATGATTTTATTGATATCTATATTCACATTTTGTGAATTCTGATTTAAGCAAATAACAATTTGAGAATTTATAGTGAAAGGAAAATTCCGAAATAATACAGCTTTATACAAAAAAATGTATAAACTTATCTTTTAAATTGATGCTTTAAATTTACTCAGCATACATTTCTTTAAGTTTTATTGAGATCGATGGTATTAGCTAAGAATATTTCGTTATACTTTTAAAGAATTTTTTACATCATTTATGATTAAAAAATACGTCAGATTCGCATTTTTAGCTAGTTAAATCAATCACGAATTTTTTTTCGAATTATACACAAAAATCTAAGAATTTTAATATTAGCTATTGGATTATTGGAGAAAGAAAATTGATAATTTGTTTAAAGAACTATAAATTTATGTGGAAAAATTATCAGTAATTGAAATTTATTGAATAATGCATTTATTTTGAATCTGTGCTCGAGAATAACCCAGAAAAGTAAATTCATCTTTCAGTGAAATTTTTTGTCAGAACTCTTTTATTTGACGAAGGAAACAGGATATTTCTTTTGTGCAATTTGTTTGATGGCTAATTATGATTATTTTTATGTTGAAATCTACACATATAAACTGTTTGTAGTAATTATAGAGAATGTTGTCTATAATACCTAGAACAAAATCTGAACATGTAAATGAAATAGCAAACCTGAATATAAGCCTATTTATTATAGTTAAGTAGCATAAATGTATTTAGATTTCTTTCAGAAGAACTAATTAGTAATTATTAATTTAATTTACCATATTGTATTCAAAAGACTTCCATCAATTAATGAACTTTACAGTTTTGAACAAATGGTTTCATCATTTGTACTCAAAAAGTTGTTTCATCAGTGATAAATGTGTCAATGTAATGAAAAAATAAATTTAACTGTTGTAATAGACATAGACAGTGGAAACTTTGCTATAAACAACATAGATATAAACAGGATTTATGAACTTTTTAATGGCTTAGCAGCATCAAAACAAGAATAAATACATAATTTGCTAATTAGTATATGTTTTAACTATCAAAAATGCGAAAGTAACTTTCATTTTCAATTTCATTTAATGGAAAATGGTTTCTTAAATATTGAAAAGCAAAAAATTTCAGAATAGCCCATCTTCAATTTTATTGCCACATCATTGCTTCTAAGTTCTTCAATTGCTTGAATAAGAATCGAGAAAAATCTTGGGAGTTAATAAAGACACGAGGTTTAAACATACAGACTTTCTTCAGCTATACTTTTGTTGGTCAACATAAAAGACCACCATTTAACACCCTAATGGCAATAAAGAAAGCCTGTAATTTAAACCCTGAATAAAACCAACCCAATATACTTTGCGAAATCCCGGACATAGTAAAAATGCCCGGATTTAAGAGATCTCTAAGCGTTTCCATTGTCCATTTGAAACATCGGAACCACATTAATTGGAATTAAGCTTTGATGGTTCTTTCAGTTGGATCTCTACTTGGAAATTGCGAAAAACAAAACACAAAAATGTAGGAAAGATGTACGGAACTCCATTATTTTAAGAGGGTTTTTAGCGTGCTCTGCTGCATTTTATTATTTAGCTATAAGTACTACCATTCCGGGCTTATATTTGTTTTAAGAAAAGGTTATTTTGCTGGGTTTTAAAATCGAGTTTTGACTCATCTAGATTTTTTGGTAATTACCCTCTTTTACCTTAATGGAATTAAATTGAATTCCATTTTCAAAAAGCTGTAGATTAAATGTGCTTTCTAAATGTTCATTTCTGAACAAAATTAAGTCAAATGGTGATAATAATTTATTTCCATTTCAGTGAAATTAAATTAATCTTGCATTTTTCAAGCTATTTTTCTAATATTCACTTAAGCCTTATGCATATAAATTATGAAACAAATATTACTTTGCATAAGACATAATTTTTTTCATTTGCCAAGTAAAATGCCACAAACATTTTTATTATTTATTTTAATTAAGATACCTTATGAATTCAAATTATAAAAAGATTTTCAATTTTGTATTCAAAAGTTTCTTGATAACTTTTAAAATAATTTTTTCAGAAACCTAAAACTCAAACTTCTGGAATTTATGTCAAGAGTTACTAATGTATCCAAATTTAAAATATAAGAGATCCAAAAAATTTAACATTTGTTTCATTTTACATTAGCAGTTTTTCATAGATTTTAAAGTAATTATTATTTTTCCTAGCAAAAATTGTGATATACACATTATTATCAATTTAAGATAAGCAAATGACTTAAGATGTTTATCTAGATCGAAAATTAAACAATGATTGTAAAAAGAATTTCTTAAAACTAGACTCATAAATTGAAAAAAATAGATTTTTAGTAAAATCGAATTGAAAGTGAATACAACTTTTCCTTGACAGTAGTTTAGAGGTAAAGAAATTAAATATAAATTAAGAAAGGATTTACTCCAAATTTATATATAGGGAAAGAGTAGTCTAAAAACAAGTTATAAAAATTAGTTTTTCATATTGAAATCTTACATACATACAATTTGAAACTATAACAACCCCAGAGCCATTTGAAATATTTTGTATCATGTTTTCTGAAGAGTTCACAACGAAACTTTAAAAAAAGTCCTAATCAACTATTTAGAGACATAAGCATACAAACAGCAGAAATGCAACATTCATTTTTAGGCTCGTCGTGGCTCAGTGGTGAAATCATATTTTTAGAAGTCCAAGATTATGACTTCAATCCCAACCACTGTTTAATAAGAAAGAGATGGATATTGAACTTTTGCTTTACCCATTGGCGTGTTCTTTGAATTTTCCGTGTTTTCTCCCTATAGCTATTGTATGTGAACAGAATAAATGGAAAGCTTTCCCGGATGGCATAAATGAGGTAAGCGTTAAGCACTTTACAACATACTTCAGATATGAAGCTATTGTCCAGACTACTGTTCCCGTGTTTAAGGAAGTGGATCCTCTGGTGGTGCCATCTATTGGAGGAGTCTTAGAGCAAAGTCATATTTTCTGACTTAATTTCGCATAGCCATGAGCCATTGAACTTGGCTTGTCAAAAAATCATAAGTAACAACAATTATTCATATGTTCAAAAATGTCTTTGATCCATACAAGACACGTTTTAATGATCCAATGAAGTACTGTAAACTCTAATTTATTTTATTTGTGATTAAAAGTATATTAACTCCCAATGAAATATAGACTCACACAGTCAGGGAGTATTTTAATTACATACGAATATATTTAGTTAAATGCTTGCTGATGACTACAAAAAATTGTGTGACAACATTCTCTTAAAGAATATTGATAATCTCTAATTAAGTACTCAAAGACAAAATGAATTAACATTTTAGATTTTTTACAATATCTTTTGCTAAATCAGAAAAATTCATTTCTTTTTAAAAATAATTTGTTTTTAACTACTCATTAACTACTTCAAATGTCTTTTATATAGAATGATTTTATTTCAAATATACTTTTCGAATAAATTTATGATGTATTTTTGAAACGTAAACTTTTTCTTTTTATATTTGTTTAATCAGCCATAATTTTTATACTTATTTTATGTGAAAACTTTAATCTAATTAAAGTTTCGTTTTTAATCACTTTTAAAAAATAAATTGAAAGATTTATAACACTTAAGAGCACTTTAGAAATGCCTTTTGAGTTCGAGAGCTTTTATCGTAACTTTTCTAAATTTTTCAATTGAAAGTTCGTTATTCATTTTCATTCATAAATTTACAGAAATACAATGTATTTTATAAAAGTGCGTATAAAAATAATATAAACCTTATCCATATGTGATCACATTAAGTTTTAACTAACACTAATGTTCAGATGAATACTATTTATATCCAAAAATCAATAGTAAAGATTTGTTGAAATGTGTTTAAATAATAGTTAATCAAAACCAGAACTTGATGGAATTAGATTTTTGAAAAAGAGATGATTTTTATCGTTCTGAAAGACAGATGTGCAAAATTTAATTAACTTCTTCTAAGCAAAATTGGAATTTTTGATAATGAAAAGATATTTCCTTCTCGAAAAGTATTTCAATAAATATTTGGGTAATAATTTAAATATAAGTAGCTAGAATTAACACAGTTCAATAAATAAGATATTAATAATCATTTGAAAAAATTTTTGCTCAATAATTTCATAGCAATAAAAATAATTCAAAATTTCATATTATGTTATTAAAAATAAATATAATGGATGGAATTATATTCTTCATAAGAAATAAGTCTCTCTCATTCAAATAAATGCCCTATGTTTTTAATAGAATAAAATCCCATAATTATTTAAAGGAAGTAAGATTAAGATTTTTGGTAATTGACAAATGCTACGTTATAATTAATACTATAGAGAAATATATTAAATATATTTTTCAACTTGCTGAATAAATTATCCTTTTATTATTAGATAGAAATCATAAAAATGTAATGATATTGCTAAAACTTAATTTTTTTTAAATATGGAAGTTTCTCTGAACATTTTTTCGATAGCAAAGAAGTGAATTATTCATATATTACTACTGACTATTTTGGGAGTAATTTTATTGATTCAGCATAATTAACAATAAGATTTTTAGAAACAGCTTTAACATTAATGTGTTCGAGTATGTTATTGGGAACATTGGGATGAGTTGAATATAGAAGCAAAGAAATTTTATGTAATTTGTAGAACCAAATTTTTCATTAACATATTATTTAATATATGAGCTTTTGTTAACAAATTATATATATTACAGAAACTATACTCATTTACAAAAAACTACTAATTTGTCATTTTACATTTTATTAATTGCTAATTTTGCACATACAAAGAAATATAATTACATACATATATCTATATATACTGCCGACCTATAGCTGAGTGGTTAACGCTTCTGACTCCTGAGCTGTGGATCCTGGGCTGGAATCCCGGTTCGGGCATGGATGTTACTTTCTTTCTCTGTTCTCTCTGTGTTTCTCTATCCTTTCTTCCGTGCTGATGTATGAATGGGGCCCACCCTATAAACGGGTTTGTGGTGGTATGGCGCGGGTAACGATACTCGTCTCCGTGACTTGGTACACTGGGAAACGACAAATGAGAAGCAGTTTCTGGCCTTGTTGTAGCATAGGGTTAGTCACCCAAGTGCCTGTCGTTGAAAAAAAATTTATATATGTATATATATATATATATATATATATATATATATATATATATATATATATATATATATATATATATATATATATATATATGTATATATATATATATATATATATATATATATATATATATATATATATATATATATATATATATATATATATATATATATATATATATATATATATCTTTAGCCTAATCTTTCTCACAGACACTAATTAATTAACTCATATTCATATTTCTGATTATTTTATAATATAACAAATATGTCTAATGATTATTTTTATAGTATTATATTTTATAATATAACTGAAATTCTAAGAAAATATTAATTCCCACTTGTATTTCGTAATGGAAAATACAAACAACATTAAATAATTAATACAATATTTTTCTATTAAATGACAATTAATATCAAACTACCTTATTATTTTGGTATTCTTTATTTAATATATGAATTTCTCTTTAAAAAATTGTATATATAATTTTTTAAAGAGAAAAATTTTATCTTTAAATAATTGTAAAAAAATTATATATATATATATATATATATATATATATATATATATATATATATATATATATATATATATATATATATATATATATATATATATATATATATATATATATATATATATTAATACTGCTGATTATTATGGTTGCAAAATATACTTTTTTTAATGTCTAAAAGGAAAAATAAGAAAATCTTACATATAAACATGTAACTATTTATATTGATTATAAAATATGATATGAGATATTTTTACTTATAAAATTTTTGTATTAATTTTACTAAGAAATCAATTAGGCAATATTTATGCTATATTTATCGGTAAAATAATAGCAATTAAAGATGTGTTATAAGAAAAATCGAGGTCACATTTCACGTTTATTAACAGGCTCTTTCCTTTTTAAAATACGTATTTTCAATACAGAAGCAATTCTTTAGGTGTTTCTAAGGAATTCTGTAAGATTTCTCAAAGTTCTTTAAGAGAATTTCTACCAAGGTATTTTGTAAGAGTATTTTAAATGTATATTACATTTTGTAATTTATGAAAATCTTAATATTTTTTACAGAAAACTTTTTGAAAGCGTATGTTGACATTCGTTTATTATCTTAATTCAAAGCTTATTCAATTTATCTTAAATAATCACATGTATTCAAAAGTTTTTCATTCAATATCAAAATAATTTATAAAATGAAATAAGATTTTAAAGCTTTCATTAATATATCATACAGTACCGGAATAAGAAATTCAATTTTCTATAACCACGATAGAAATTCGATATTTTATTCATGTTATATTTAGATATATGAATTCTTTCTTTGTTCTTTGAGTAGTCGAGTTTTTCAAATATTGAAATATTTCCTTAGTTCTTTGAGGAAAAGTGTGTTTGCTTTGAAGGTTCTTCATCATCTGATCAAATACATGAAACTAGTTTCATAAAATAGGGAAACTAGAAATTTGACGTAAAAGGAACATATTTAAAAATTTTAAGAAACTACATGTTGTACAAGAAAGTTTTTATACGTAATAGTCTGTATGAACATAAATTAATCAATTAAGTTGAATAATCTACGTTTTGTAACTAAAGACAAAACTTATTTTTCTTGATATAAATTATTTGTTGTAAACATTTAGAGAGAACTTCTTAATTATATTAGAACAAACATCCGTTACTTAATGTTCATTAATGAACGTAAAATACATATACATACATATATATATATATATATATATATATATATATATATATATATATATATATATATATATATATATATATATATATATATGTATGTATGTATTCTACGTTCATAAATATATATATTATTTGTTGTAAACATTTAGAGTTAAATTTTCTTAATTATATCAGAACAAACATCCGTTCCTTAATGTTCATTAATGAACGTAGAATATATATATATATATATATATATATATATATATATATATATATATATATATATATATATATATATATATATATATATATATATATATATGTATATATATATATATATATATGTATATGTATATATATCCTAATTTGAAACTAAATTGTTGAATGCAACAAACATTGCAGCGGGTTAAGATATTTAAGGTCTACTGCGTAATTACTATCCAGTGAACTATTCGTACTTCTTCTTTTTCTTCTTAGAGTTGGGTTTGTATTATATTGTACACCTCTGCATTTATCAGCATTTTGTAATTCGTACTTAGTGACTCGTATTCATGTGTTGCAAGGGTAGAAAACCGAAAACTTCCAATCAGAAGCCAGAAACGCATTTGTATCCCTAGTTCTTCAACCAAATGATTACTGGTATCGAACTCAGGACATTCTGCTCTGAAGAGTTCTATTGATGATCTATAGATAGCTCTGATGGTCGTATTTAAATTTCTGTAAATACAGTTTATTCCATTTTAATTAAAAAATATGGATAAGATTCAATATTCAAATATATACTATATAAATGCATATTTATGATAATTAAACTACAAAGTACAACAATAAATGTTGGTAAAACTTTGAAATTGAAGATCACTTTTCATGTTAAATTTTAGAGCACTTCAAGAAGCATTTTTATGCATTTTATAAAAGGAAAGGCTTAAATTTCATTGAAATTAATCTATAACAGTATGGATTCTTCTCTTTTCCCCTTAATTTGACACCCATATCTTGAAAGTCAACTTTGACCCAGATATAATTCCGTTGCTTTGCATAAGTTCTCAATAAGACGGCTTTTGCCTAGTAACTAATATTCTGAGAACCTCATTCCTATGTAAAGATTTAAGGAGCGACGATAAATTATAAATAATATCAATCAACAACAGCTGAAACTTTGACACGCAACTTGAATATCTGCATTAATATTAATAAAAATTAATCTTGCTTTATGGATCAAATAATATTGGGTGACATCACAAAATACGTCCTTCAATCCGGGTACAGTATTGACTTTAATTGTTTATGTACGTTTTCAAATAAAAATGTAAACAATGATGCAATATATAATTTACATTAGAAATATTGTACAAAATGTGTAAAATAATTAATGTCCCTTTTAAAAGCATGTCCTATAAATTTATTCAGGCTTAAAGATTAAGAGAGATAGGAGAAACTTGGAATATTTCCAGTGTTGACGTTTAATTTGTGTTTCCTTTTCACAACAATAGTAGACAAATTTAAGTATATTAGCTTTTGTGCTTAGAAAATTATTCAACTTTTAAACATTTTGTCAAAAATAGTAATCATCTCAATGCTTTGTAATGATAGCAGCATGTATATATATATTTATATCAAGATATAAATTAGTTCTTTTAATATTTTTTAAATCCATATTGTTAACTCTCTATATTTACAAAACATGTATAATCGCATTACATATACTACTTCTACTACTACTAATAATATATATATACATATACATATATATATATATATATATATATATATATATATATATATATATATATATATATATATATTTATTTATATTATATTTATTTATATATATATTTATTTATATTTATATTATAAAAATCTTTTAAAATACTACGTAACGGAAGTATGGGCTGCTCAAAATATGAATCAATAGAAGCTGTTTCTATAAAAAAAATCATGTAAAATTATTTAAAAAGAGAAATTTAAATTAGTAGAATTTTTCAGATTGATGAGAGTGTAAAATAAAAGTTAATTGTGATTTAAAAAAAGAATTTACTGATGAATTAATTTTACACACTCTGTTATTGACATTTTTATGAAATTATTATACATTATTATTTTTGTTATTATAAGTTATCATTAATTTCTTTTAACTTTAATGTTAAAAACTAACATAAGCAAATTGCTGGCTTATAACAATCCAAACATATTTATTTTGTACAGTGTTATCTGAAAAATTATTCATTGCAGAGTATCATTTTTTAAAATTTTCTAACAAATTTAAATGCAATATTAATGCAGTATTTATATGATAAATTTTACAGTTTTATTGAAAATAAGGTACTTTCTTAGTTACTACTAAGAAAGTACATGTAAATGTAATACATTTTCAGAGGTGTTTGAAAATGAAGCAGTTTGAAAATTTTCATTTAAAATGCAGTTTTCTTTAAATATTAATTTATTCTTTAAATTTAAAATGTAATTCATGTTAATAATAGTTATGCGCTTAATATTTTTGAAGCTTATATTTGAAAAAGAAAACAATTAAATGACAAATTTTTATGCATTTTAATAGGTGCATAATAAGTATTTATAGGTTTAAAACTTATTATGAGTTCATAATAATAGGAATTATTATTTAATTGGAAGAAAGCTATTTGAGAATAAAACTTTCATCATGGATATTGGTATTAGTCTAATTATTTGACCATAGTTCAAAATATTTAAAAAACACAATTTTTGGAACACATTATTTATATTTCCTTTATTGACCAATCAGGTTGTTGATATGTTCGGACAAGTTTGATTACATGTCATAGCGGGTCAAATAATGCCATTTCTAAAGAACTAGTTAAAAAATCCGTCATATAAACCTCTGAATTGTTATGCTTTAGTAAATAAAATTTGAGATAATTATTTTAACTATGTTTAATTTAAAATTATTGAATGTTCTTTAATGTCAGTGATTGAACTTTATCAAAATTTATTTCTATTACCTAAATTATTTACCATTCAAGACCCTTGGTTCAATGAGTAAAATTACAATGCTCAAAATATTATTAATGCATCACTATTATGCTTGAAACTTTGTCATGCTTATGAGAAAATTTATAGTTCATAATCATCATTAAGATCAGTAATGTCTATTTAGTGATAATATTGGGATTTTGGTTGGAAAATTTATAAGGGAGATTTTAAATGAATAAGAGCATCATTATGCTTAGAATCTCTAATAAGGATATTTATCGCGGAATATAAAATTGTTGAAACAATGTTGAATTATGAAAAAAAAGATAAAAAAATAAATACTTAGTGTTATTAAATGATGATGGTACAGATGAAAGAAAGTATTAACACAATACTATAAAAAAGTACCCTAATTGTATTCTATAATGATTTACAAAATCTAGAAGATACAAATCCTATTATTAACGCTAAATCCATATAAACATATTTATTCTGAGTTAATAATATGTTTTGTATTATATAGATATTTACATTATCTAGTTGAAACAAATCCTATTAACTCTAAATACATATAAACATATTTATTTTGAATGAATAGTATGATTTGTATTATATATTGTATTATACAGGATATTTTCCTTATCTATATGATGCAAATCATATTATTAACACTAAATACATGTAAAATAATTTAAAACATATTTTAAAATTAAGTAAAACAATACATCTAAATGAATAACCCTTCATGAACATTTACAAATATAACACTCTAAAAATCTGTAATCTATAAAATAACTCCTTAATTTTTATAATTCACTTTGTAACAGTCATATTATATAAAATTAATTTCAAAGTTTGGGTGGGGTTCGATTCCCAATGCCACCAAAGGCCCACCGAGAATATGCTATATACGTGCTCGTTAAATCTGTGGAATCGGAGGTTCTGTAATCGGTCGTTGAACAGAAGGGGATATAGTGGTCGAGGCTTAGTGCCAGAAGCCGAGGCTTCTATAACTAATTTCAAGTACCAAGACACCCGAAAATCGTGACTCCAGTCTACCGCCCAGCAGCCGCCACCTGCCTCGGTAGACGAGCCGGCGAACCATACCTTGATGAGACGAGTAAACTCGTCGGCACCCACTCACTTTTCATGGCAATAAGAACTCTCTCTAAAGATTTGTTTTGAACTCTCTCATTTTAAAACATGAACTCTCTCATTTTAGAACGTTTTTCATCCGTCAATTCCTATTAACCGTCAAATCCTATTCTATTCCTCTATTTCCCAGTTCTCGACCGGACCATCGTCGGTGGCACGCTGGTATTCCATCATAGGAATGTCATCCGACACAATGGACATGATCCTTTTAAGGAACGACCAGTTGCGCCGGTCCAGGATGGTACTCAAGCTTTCGCTATCGTACACCAGCTTGCTCCTTTCTTCCGAGGTCCTGGTACAAGACAGCACGAAGTGGAGGCAATCCCCCACCACATTGCACGAGCGACATAACTCACTAATCGGGTACCCTCGTTTATGAAGATACTCCGGTACACGTCCGTGTCCAGTCGCTATCTGGGCTATGATGGCATTACCGAAAACTCTCTTTTCAGTCACTGTTTGAAAGAGTCTGTAGGTCTGGTGGCCTACTACTTCATTTTCCCATCTCTGCTGCCATACACGCAGTGCTTCTTTATGCAACACCTTGAGAAGGTGTGACCTTGGACGTGACAGGTCCAGCGTTGGCTCTAATAAATGCACAGCCTCCTTGGCAGTTCATCGGCCCTTTCGTTACCGAAAGTGCCTGCGTGAGCACGTACATAATGCAGATATACCTCCCATCCGCAAATCGCCTCCCGATAAGAGTCTTTGACTTTGTTAACCAAGATGTTTTGGTTATTTGGATCGGCCAGGGAGTATAGGGAGGACAACGAGTCACTGTATATATGACAAGTGCTGTTGCCCGGACTACTTTTGAGCCATTCTAGTGCCTTTCCCAGCGCCGACATTTCCGCCTGAAAGACGGAGTTATCGTCACCGAGTCTAGCACCATAAGTGACAATCTCTTGCCCAAAGTAGTAGATGGTGAACCCTAAACCAATTTTACCATCAATGC
Organism: Latrodectus hesperus; assembly: GCA_037975125.1. Classification (NCBI taxonomy): domain Eukaryota; kingdom Metazoa; phylum Arthropoda; class Arachnida; order Araneae; family Theridiidae; genus Latrodectus; species Latrodectus hesperus. Next base: position 89,663,479 of record CM075857.1, read on the forward strand.
CTGATCCGTCCGTGAATATCTCTAGACCCTCACCAGTGGGTTTTTCACTGTCGAAATGTACACTGCACCTGTCCGCTGGATGACACTTTAAGATGTCGATTCTCTGCTCAACATCTTCTGGCCGCAGGTTCGTCTCGTAAAAGAAGTGTGGCCTGCGCTCTACCAATACCATAAGCTTTGCATATTCCATGCCTGCCTTAATGTCTAGCGGTAGGACACCCGCCAGGACTTGTACAGCAGCAGTAGAAACAGTCCTGTAACACCTAGTAATTGCCACTAGTGCCGGTCTTTGCACACTCTGTAGGTGATCACAGAAGGTCTTGCATTCCAATCTGTGTCCCCATGCACCTACACCGAAGAGAGCCATTCTTTCGGTTCCACTCCTATAGAGGCGTTTGAGTAGCCCAGGCTCACGCCCGAACAGAACCCTCGCCGTTCGTTGGAGTGCCATTGTGACATTCACAATATTTTGCCTCACCTCTTTTAGATGGGAATTGAAGGTGAGTGCGCCATCATATTTTACGCCCAAGAATTTCAACTCTTGCACAGACTTTATGGAGGTTCCATCCCATCTGAATACAGGCGGTCGCTTTAATTTGCGCCGTCTGGTGACCGTGAGGGCCACCATCTTATTGGGATTGAATACCAGCTTGTAAGTCTTCCCCCATTTGCTGATTGTATTGAGGGCTACTTCCGCATTTCTCTCGAGCTTTGCTCTTGAGTCACCACCTGCAACCAGCAGCATGTCGTCAGCGATGGCAATAAGCCTCGTATCATCCGGCATGTCCAGTCGCAATGCGCTGTCTGCAACAATGTTCCAGAATAGTGGTCCACTACATGACCCCTGCGGTACACCTCTGCTGGATTCGAAAACCAAGTTTTCTCCCGTGCCATTATATATTATTTTCCTGTTTCCCAGATAGGACTTCACCAACATATAAATATTATGTGTACATCGTGCCTGACCGAGGAGGAACATAACACCTGGTCTCCATACGCTGTCAAAAGCCCCCTGAACATCTAATGAAATTAGGCTAGTTACCATGGGTGTAATGATCTGTAAAGAGTTTCCTCCTCCTCTTTCAGATAGGTCCAAGTTAAATGAGTGGATCATCTGGTGGCGCCATCTATCGGAGTACTCTTCCTGCAAAGTCGTACTTCAACCTTTGTGGTGCTCTGGTTAAAACGAAAGATGCACCCTTCTGACTTAAATTCGCATATTCCAAGTGTCAGAAGTAACAACTGAACATACTAATATATTTGATTTATTCGATTATTTTGTTGAAGTATGATCATTTATGGCAGATAAGAATTGATTTGAGTAGGAACTATATTTAATTTTAATTCCGAAACACTGCAAGCATAGATAAACTGGATTTGAATTTGTCTTTAAATAAAACATGCTCATGTTTAAAAATTTCAAAAGGTGGATGTTTTGCACTTAAAACAAAAATTAGGTGTTTAGAAAAGCAATTAAATGCAGTATTTATATTGATGAAGAAAATGCTACAGATGTTTCAGTATAGTATAGATGGTGGGAATTAAATGTTCTAGAAAACGATTTACATAATACTTGATTCACATAGAAACAATTTGTGCTTAAATAACTTATCTAAATTTTAATTAAAAGTAAAAGTAGGTAAATATATACTAAAACAGGTAAAAACGTTTTAGTAATTCTGTTGCGTAAATTAAGAATATTGTGACAAAGTAAAACGAAATACTGGAAGTAAATCACGAATACTGTCAAGTTTCTTCTAACATTTAAGGGAAATCGCACTAGAAACACTTCTTTCGAAATAACTTATTTCGAAGATTGTTAGAAAAGTATTTTGAATGAATCAATTTAATATCTACAGTTAGAATTATGTTTCTCTTTACCCAAAAAAGTATGAAAAACATTTTCCCCAGATTGATAGAAACTTAATACACTATTTTGGAATGATATTTTCTCTGATTTGATTTTACAATGAAATTATTTAAACTTATTGGTAAGTAAGCTCAACAAGCTTGAACTGAATGAAACATGTTTAAGAAGTTTATTTGAATCTAATAGCATTTATCTTCCATTTTTCAAAAGCACAGTTCAGCTATTTATTCTTTTCATACAATTTTTTAAAGGATTGCTTTACCGTCTTCTTTACCCACTGATTTTCTTTGGAAAAATTTTCAATTAATTGGTAACAATCGTTAATTTTAAAATAAACGTACATTATAACCTAAGCTCTTAAATATACACCTTACCAAACTTTTATAACTGATTTTGAGAAATCATATTACTCATAATTAAAATTTTATATAATGCAGTATTTTTTTACTTTAACTAAAAAATTAAAAACTTGCTTGATTAAACTTTTATTTATAGTAAAATAACCAATGTATTTTTTTGTGATAGTTTCCACCATCTTTTGACGAGATAGTAATCGAATGGTTAGCGACCTGGCCTTCGATTTGTGAGTAGGTGGGTTCACATCCCACCTCTGTTTCCGGAATTTCTAGGGTTTCATGATCCACTTTAAACTGTGGGTCCCGTTCTAATTAGTCCTGATGTTCTAAGAAATTACCTTTGTAATATAAACTTTGGTTGTGTAGCAAACAATCTAAAAACAAATCAACAATCCTGTATTAATTAAAGATGATGTAACTAAATATATTCTATTTAATAATAATAATTTTTAACAATATAATACTTTATACGTAATGTGTGGATTAATTTTACTCAAAAGAGTTTTATTCGCAATGATTTAAATGAAATGTGAATAAATCTTACATTTAAAGCGATAGTTTTAGTGAGATAGATAAAGTGATTTCTTCCTCATAATTTTTTCTCAAACTCACTTTAAATTTCACTACACCATTAATTAAATATTTGCACTTATTTATCATAATTAAAAAGATGGACTTTTCTCTCTCATGATTCATTGTTACATATAACATTAATTTAAATTTTCGAGGCATTAATGTAATTTATTATAATAAGTTATTAAGTGCTATTTAGAATAAATTTCTAACGAATTTTTTTTTCCTTTCTTATCAAATTAAAAAAAGGAGAAATTTAATCTACAGAAAGAGAAATGATATCTTCTCATACTACCTCCATTAAAAAAACATAATCCCATTAGATTCCTTGTCAAAGTTTCAGACAATTTTTCTTGGTAAACAAAGGCTGAGTGATGCTCTTTTTGATTCTTTCTCCCACATTCATCAGCGAAATCATGCTTATCATCAGATGCCGATTCATTTATTATGTTTTATATGCCCAGCCGGCTCGTAAAAGATGGCGGGCTTGACTAATGATGAGACGGGTATCGAATTTATCACAGTTTACATTTTTCGCTGGGCCCTATAAATTTTGGGAGGATTCCCGTTGAATTATTCATACACAAAGAGACGCAGAAGGAGCTGAAGAAAAGGGAAATAGAAGATCAGGGGGATAATTAAGAGCTTCAAGATGAGAAGGTGGACTGGTGATATAAAAGGTGACATGTTTTACACAAGCGCTTACTTAAGTTTCAGATAATTTACAACATTGTTAAGGAGGTAGACCTTTACCATCCTGCCCCTAAGCTAATAGAGGCATGTTAAGTTCTAATGAGAACTTATAATATATTTCTGTGCATTTGTGTAAGCGTTTAGTGCAAAAAAGAACTGGATGTTTATTATTTTGAAGTTTTTATTACCACGCAAATTTAAAATTTAACCAATGCAAAAATTTATATTTAAGAACATTTGTGCGCAAAATTAAAATTAATGTTATCGCTCTCATCAATCAAACATTAAATATTAACTTCATCATGAAATGCAACACCTTTTTTCTTTTATCTAGTTTTATCTTTAGATATGATATATTTTAAGTAAATAGAAAATATAATACATATTTTTATTAAAACACCACACAATTTGTATTAATTTTTTTCAGTATTAAGAAATTATTAAATGTTATCACATTAAATAAGCTATTATGCTTACTTAATATAGGCGAATGTCTTGGAAATTACAATATTTGGAAAATTGTTCCAATTTTTAAATACTTTTCCTTAGATATATATAATTTATAATAATTATATTTCATTAAATTCATAGTACTTAGTACAAGGTGACAAAGATAAGAATTACTTAAAAGTTAACATATAAGTTATACTTAATTTAATTTAATCAAAATTTTTTTTAAAAATTTAAAAATTAAAACTTGTAATTTTTTTTAAAATTCATTTAAACGTATATTCAATTTAAGTGATTAAATAAACGTTTGTGTTCAATTTATTTAAATTATTGTACAATTAATTCATGGAAATTTTACATCAATATTTTCGTAATAAAAATAATATTATTTTAAGTTGCTACATTTTATAAATTTTTAATTATTCTGTTTCTATACAAACTAATTCCACTTTAAATAATGATTACCATCTTGTTGTACTCAGTTCATTTTATAACATATTTGGAATTTTAACTAATTAAAAAAATTCTTTAAAGTTCACTATAAACTTTATTTTTAAAAACATATGTTTATTAACATAATCTAGAATTATTTCAATTACTTTTATTTTTAAGTAAGTAATTTATAAAAACACTATGTGAGTTACTGTGTAGCATACATTAAAATATTTTAATAGTTAAAACTGATCAACTAGACAGACGAGTACAAATATATTTTATATTTATTTATAATTCCAAAACTATGGCAGAAAATTCATTAGCTGAATACATAAGCTGCTTTATTTCAACAATAATAATCTAGCATGGAAATATACAGCGCAGAATTAGAATATCGTATAAATCTCCATGTGCAAACTGTAAATTATTCTACTCAGTACTATCCAAATATTAACACATCCAAGTTATAGCAATTTAAATTGTCCCACAAAATTTAATTTGAAATTCCAAACTGAAATAGAGGAATGAAATGCAAAGTAAGGAAACTCTCTTGTTCCAGTTTTAGAACTTATTATAATTATGCCATTTAATTTCTTATTAAAACTACTGGAAATTCTGATATAATGAATAAAATTATTAAAAAAAAAATCCCTTTCAATAATGTATTTTGAAACGTGAATGAAATAATAGCCAAAACGAAAAATTTGTATCACCTTATGCAAAATTTGGCTCAAAAAAGGAAAAATTGATTGTTTAAATCTTAATAGATAATAATATTTTATTTATTATACAAACTGCTAGAGAAATTTAATAAAATAATAAGAGGTATCATTTTTAATAGTATACTTTGAAATTTAATTGTTGAAATAGTAACAAAAGCCAAAAATTTGTTTAAGCTCACGCAAAATTTGGCTTAGAGAAGGGAACAGTGCAAAGATTCAATAAATTGGTTAAGTTATATTATTAAGATTTTATTAGGTATAACTTATTGATAAATGTTTTATTTTATTTACAACTAACGCCACTAGAAATTGAAATATTTAATAAAATATCAGAGTTATCAATTTCAAAAATATAATTTAAACTTGATTGAAATAATAGCCAAAACCAAAATATTGAATGACCTTATATAAAATTTAGCACAAACAAGGAAAGAGTACGAGGATTCAACTGAATGTTTGAATATTAACGGATATATTTATTGATAAAATCAATTTTATCTTAATCATTTCATAAATTATTTGAAGTAAATCTATCAAGAGATTATAAAAAAAATGCATTTTTTAAAAAATTCTTCATAAGTGAAGTTAAAATTCAATTTCCAAACTTTATCAGAAAATCTAGCTTAAAATAATTAAATGTTGTATGATAAGAAATTGATTTAAGGAATAGAACGTTTCGCAACATTGATTGATGAAGCCTAAATATCTCAAAATCTAAAATCGTGCACGTTTAGCGGTGAATAATTAATTAGTTAGATAAATTTGCGCTCAAAAATGCAAGGAAAAATGCATTATTTTTTGATATATTAGGTTTATTTTTTGTTCAAGTAAAAAGCGTTCATTGATTGAGAGTTGAAATGATTTAAATAGTTAAGGAAAATATTTTCATTTTTATCCAAAATTCAAGGCTTATTAAAAACAAGTTATTTTTATAACTGAAATTTTGGTCAATAATAAGATGCAATACAGAAACAAAGAAATAATATAAAGACATAAAAGCAACGAGTGTTTTCAATTAACAGGGAACCAAATGGTACTTAAAAATCTTATAACTTCTGAATCATCTTCAAAGTAAGCATTTATAATTTTCAGCAATACTATTATCGACATAAAAGATATCGTATAAACAACGCAAATTTAATTAAATACGCATCTATTTTCTTTAATAATTTTAAAGACTTTCTTTTTGAAGTATACATTTTTTAAAAGCTTAAATAAAATCCGGTGAAAAAATTCTATTGACTAAAAAGCGCGTGATACAGGTGTTTATCGTGGTACAGTGGTTAGACCCCAATTTTTTAAATGGTACTTATTGACTACAATTTCATTAACATTTAAGGAACAGTATGTTATGTTTCTGTTTCCTAAATACAAGTATGATGTGCTGAGTTGCTTGAGATTTTTTCATGCCTTTTCTCTTTTTCCACGTAGATACGGCTCATGAAAATTCATCGATGAGAATTATGTCTAAATTTCTCATAACAACCATCAGTTATTACTCTATTCATTACCCCGTGACAATTTATTATTTTTTAATCTAATGTAAAATTCAATAAATATAGGATATCGATTTAAAAATAGACCAAAAGTAATTAACCACGCAATTTTTTTTCAATGCTTAAGAATAAAACAATAGATTATTAATATCCATTAGATTTCCTAACTGGTATTATTCGTGTTGTAACCATTGATATGTGAGTCGTTTTTTGATATGATATCAATACTACATAAAAATCATTGACTTTTGTTTCAGAGTTTAAAATATTACTGGGGCGTTAGTTATAAGAATAAGCATCCATAAAAATTAATGTATCATTTATAGGCAACAATTATTAAGGTCAAGCTGAAGACATGGCAAACTTTTCATTATGTTAGGAAATTTCTATTTCTTACATTTTAAAGAAAATTTAGCTGTAGTTCAGTAATTTTTAAAGGTTATTACTATAATAAAGAATATTTTTTGAACAACGGGAACTATATCCAAAATTGAAAGTCATATTTTATAAAATAATTTCAATGAAGAGGAAATTTATGAGGGAACATTAGCATCGATATAAAAAAATTTGTTTCTTTATTTAACACTAAACATAATCCAATAACAAATTTTATACAATGAAAGCTATAGAAATCAGAATGATATACTAAATTGAAAGTTTTAATAGTATTATTTCAATTAGCACTTTTTCAATGAAACAATCATGAAACGAAAATGTTATAATAATTATACGCCCAATATTTCTTAAGGGCATAAAAATTACTTTGCATTTTTGTCGTATAATACAATAAAAACTTTAAAAATTTTCGGTTTAAATCATGCCAAAAATAGAAAATAAAATTTAATAGTAATTGAACAAATGTTACATAAAAAATGTCAAAAGTATGTAAGAAATGGAGCAATCATTTAGTTATTTACAATATTTCATCAATATTTGTATATTTTAGTACATTTACAAAGGCTTAGGAGATTATGCGCGCTCTGGTATTAAGGTCGCATATTTATAGGAATGTGCTTTAATCGACGAATACCACTTCATAGCAAGTGTTAAGTAAAATGGATTGATATCCATATAAAAGATGGTCATTTAATGACACTTGGAATATCCAGATAAATTTAATGGCCAAATAGTTTTCCGATCTCGTTCGTTCCATTGGCTTCTGAAGCCTGTACACAAGTATCTCAAACCAACATTTTATTATTTGTAGATCCTTTTATATTGAAATTACCATGTTTGAAGAACCATTGTAACCATAAATATCTGAAAGATGATAGTTAGAAATATGGACAGTTTAAAGGATGACATTTATATTGCATTTGCATGATCAAAGAGCATGGTGATGACGTATGAAAATTTGTTTAAATGCTTGTTGGTATGAAATATATTGAAACATTTGATAACCATAATGTAAACTGGAAACATTCACATCTATAATTAAATTTTGAAATATTATGTTTGTGAACAAATATACAGATAAGAAAAATACTAAATATTGTGAAAATTAAGAAATAATATAAAAATAATGATTCCAAAAGTTCTGTTATAATTGTGAAGTACTTTTTCGAAATCATTTCAATGTCGCCATTTTAATTACACATAAAGATATTTAAATGGAAATTAATTATGCTCACTCTCCAAAAATATTAAAATTAAATTCATATCAAAAACTCAAAATCGTATATAATCTGGTATAACAAATACAAATCTATCCATGATCATTATTTTAAAGTTTTATCATCTAAGCATGCAAAAATATGCAATATGATTCTTCTGTACTTGTGATAACACACTTTGGGACTCAAATATCAGATTTTTATCACATCATTCATTTTTTATAAGTAAGTACAGACATGAAAAACAAATGAATAAATTATGTAAAAGTTTAGATGCTTTTAAAGAATCTTACTACGTAAACATTAAACTAAACTCTGTGGTACGACAACCCATAAGGGACAAGGACTACAGGCCCATCTCAGTTTTCCTGACAGAGAGGCCTTAAAGTGCGAAGTATATGTCCCCATCAGGTGGGCAACCCAACGCAAAACTCCCAGTATTTAGTTCCCAAGCATGCTTGGTACTCAGTTTATGAATCCACTGAAGGAATGAAAAGCTGAGTAGACATGTGTCCAGCCCGAACCTCGGACTGGGAGCGCGAAATGCTGCTTCTATTTTATAGGCTTGTAGTCACCAAACATAAGATGACTGAGAAATAATTTTACAAGCTTTACTTTACATTTACTTATTATATTACATTTTACATTTTACATATATATCTGATTTACAATACAACTTAAGCATACTTTATATTTATCACTTGATATTAGAACAAAAGACATTCTTTTTTTGTTTGTTTATATCTAAATCTTTCTTCTGTTGACAATTCACATTTTCATAGAAAATGAAAACGATATTTTTGTATCGTTAATTTAATGTCATAAATTTAAATTATAATTTTATTTATCTATATTAGATAAAATTGTTAATACTTTGATATTATTATTTTTATTATTATTTTTAAATAATAATATTAAATTAAATACATTTTGACTCCTACAGGCTTTCTATGTTACTATGTGGTTTTATATATTTTAACTCTTCAGATTAGGATTACGTTTCTCATACTCTTGTAAACTATTCAGAAACATAGGATGAATTTAATCAAATTCACATAAAATTTATATTTATAATATATGTGGTGAATTTTAGCTTAATATACGTTTTCTTAAACTGAATAAATAAATAAATAATTTTTTGGTTATAGAGTTTGCCCATATTAAGGGATTCAACCTTGTAAATTCTGATGCTTTTTTTTAAATTTCCATGCAAAGATCTATTAACTTAATGGCTTAAAGTAAACCCCATATGGTTTTACGTTATAAATGGAACACTACCATTGTTTAATTCGTATCCATCTTTTAATTATTTTAAAGCAATTTCGTCAGCATTATCTTTCCAGTGATAATCGTGCTTTAACCATTAAACCAATCCAGCATGGCATGCGAGGGAGAAGAGAATGAGATAATTTTAAAGATAATTTATCTCGAGCTCGCAATTCAAAACGACGTGAGAGACGAAATACCGAGAAGATAACGCGCACCATGCTTTCCCACCCATGCGAAGTGTCCACCGCACCCAAGGATCCCCTGGGACTCATAAAGACACACTTGCAAAATATGGGCAGATAACAATTTCCAACTAAAAAGGTTAAAAATTTCTCTGAAATAGGAACGCAATTATTTGCAACATCCAAGGGTCTGGCAAAAAAAAGTAAGATCTGTCTTTAGTGATTTACGCATGAGGTTAGGGATAATCGCGCCGATTCAGCTTTGTTACTTGGATTTCTGCCAATTGCTGATGAGGCCGAACTTAAGACAATGAAGTTCATATGAGGGTAATGTTTTCTATGCAGCTCTTGATCAAAATGGGAATACATAGTTGAATATATCACAAAGGAAACCATTAATGGTAATTATTTATAGAAACAATAGAAATTTGGCGACAATGTTGTCAAAAAATGTTTTAGGTGATATTTTTGTAGCCTTATTCGCATTACGTTTTGTAACACACACAATTTATTTTGTCAAATCACCATACTATATTAATTTATAAAGAAGTCAACTTTATTAAAAAAAGTATTCCAACAATATAATGTCAAACAAGTAATTTTAAATCGTGTGGGAGAGAGAATCAGCTACAAATAATGGAAATACATTTTCAGAAAAAAAATCATTCATAAATAGAAATTGTTAATGTTAACGAGAAATTTTGATTGATTTAAAGCTCTTTGTTAACAATAGTCTCTTATCATAAATATAAATGTCCCATAAAGAAAATAGCTTGAGTGAGTTGAACGATAAATTCTTTGATGTTTTAGATAACTGACTCATATATAAGCATTCAAGTGACGAAATATTTCACTATTTATTGAAAATGTTATTACCTATCACGAAACAAAAAATTTTAAAACCATTATTTCATATATTACAAATCCAAAAGCACCAAGTTTATATATATTTTAAGATTTTTGCCCCAACTATTGTGTTTTTTAATACAGATTTGATCAGCTTATAGCCAATAAGGCAATTTCATTTATATTAAAAATTTTGTTAATCTCGTTTTTTTAATCAACGGCATGTTTTTATTTCTAAATTTTGCTGAATGTTTTTGTTTACTTCAAAAATTTCATAATTTTTAGCAAATTGTACATAAATGATTTTGACTTTCTTTTTCTAAAAGCTTTAGTTTAAAAATATTTTAATTTTTTACACGGAATTTTTGGATAATTTTCTAGAAAACATATAATAATTTAAATCTAATTCTTTCATATCTTTAACGAAAATTTTTTTTACAATTTAAAATTTAATATGGTTGCAAAAATTTGTTTATTTATATTTTATTTAAGTTTTTATATTTATCCTTAATATATGTTCTTTGTAATATTTTAATTTTTAATGAAAAAGATTATCTTTTTAGTTAAATTTTAGTAAAAATAATCTTTTATTTTAAATTTTCTTTTTTTTACGGGGAGGGGGTAAATGTTTTAAGTATATGTCATATATATATATATATATATATATATATATATATATATATATTATATATATATATATATATATATATATATATATATATATATATATATATATATATATATATATATATATATATATATATATATATATATATATATATATATATATATATTGAAAATTATTATTTAAAACCAGTTATACATAATTTTTAATAAATAAGTAAACGCGGATCAAAATATTTCCTGTGTATTATTTATGGTAGATATTCTTAAAATTCAAGTCTAATTATGTAAGAAATTTTTTGAGTAAAAAATATAAACATGCATATTGCCAAATTTCATTTAAATATGAACACAGTTTGAATCATGAATTTAGTTTCATTAAATTTAATATTATTGATACTTATATCAATATGTTTATCTTTTTAAATTTATCCAATTCTTAAATGTTACATTGTACTATAGTTCAAATTTAAAGTAATAACCAACAATTTTTTTCATTATTTAAATTATAGTCTCTATTACCTGTTAACATTGTCTTTTGAGTTAATATGCACATAAGCATTAAGATCAGATATAATTTTCAAATCATTTATATTTTTGTAGAATAATGTGGTAAATACAATGTATTATTTATATTTTATTTGCAAAAAAGCATGAAAACTGAAAATTTTATACCACTTTTCTTTAAGCCGTGTGAATTAATGAAGTGTAAAACAGAAATAGGAATTCTATAATTATTTGATTCGCTTATTTCTGTTGTAAGTTATGCATAAAATCTTTAAATTACTTTAGTGGATTATTGGTTATAAATAAAATAAATTGCCACTCACACACTTCGACTTAAGTTCTTAAAAATGTTCTAATTTTCTGCTTATTCTGAAACAAATTTTCAGTAATATATGCATGGAGTTGTTTTTATTATTATTTTTTATTTCTCACTCATTTCTCAAAGGATTAGCTGAATCTCCAAAAAAATTTTAACTCAATAAATAAAAAATTGGATGAACTTACGAAAAACCCACATGCAAAAAATGAACAATAAAAAAATAAAGGAAAAATCACTATTTAAAATTAGGAAAAAAAAAATGAATAATCGACATTTGTATGGTAATTTTAATACCCTTCCTCAAGACAGCATAAATCCAAAATCTTGTTAAAAATTTTAATGATTGTTGTCTAAGTTTTCAAAACTAACTTTTAGGTATGAATTTAAAGTTTCATAAGGTTAATGCAAAAGTTTAAACTATTCTCTTAGACTAAAAATAAAATCAAAAAACTGAAATATATATGGCCTACGACTATGTATTTTTGGTCTTATTATTAATTATTATTTAAATAATGAAATCTCTTTCAAGAGATTGAATAAGATTTGCGAAGTAATAAAAATTTTTATATAGCAGCTTCCTAACTATCATGATTATCAAAATGTTTCAATTTGAAATAAATAATTACAATGAAACGTGTAATGGACAGGAAAACAAATATCTTGATTTAGATAGGATGGCTATTTTTCGATGGATGGCTGTCATTGTTCATAATTTATATTGTGAACAATGACAGAAATAATCATAGCATCATATTAGTTAAAGATAACACGAGGTTAACTAAGTGAGATTTTATTCCAGCAAATTCTCTCTCAATTCTAACTCAATAAAAAGGAAGACAATAAAGCATCATTAATAGTTTGATAATGCTTTTTGATATTTTTGGGGTTTCTCTCGTGATAATATATGAATAAGACTCCTTTTTACACAGAAAAAATCTTAGAAACAGAAGTAAAAATTCCTAGTATTGTTTTTGTCATTACTTATGACTCTTGGACAAGCCAAGAACCCGCTATGCTGTTGGCTATGCAAATTTAAGTCAGTAGGATGCGTCTTTCGCTTAACTAAAACATCATGAAGGTGATAGTACGACTTTGCTATAAACTCCTCTGATAGTGGCACCACCAGAAGATCCACTCCCTCAATAAATTATTGATATACTGTAGATTTCATGGAATTCATATGCATATTTTCAATAAAATAAAATTCCTCGACCTATCTTTCAACTCATATGCGTTAAAATGCTTATGTTTTCTGTAGATGTCACAAGATTGAACTCAAGTTGTTTTGTCTAGTTATCAAGCGTCCTTTCAATAAATAATTAAAAGTACTACGAAAATATTAGTTGATTTGTTATTATAATTTCTGAAATATTGAGCCTCTATATTGTCATTACATTACATTCCTTCATAAAACTAATGTACACTATGACAAGTAACAGCTTTTATTGAAAAATTATAGCTAATAATATCTTGGATACCCTTTATTATTTAAAACATAGCAAAGTTGTAAATATGTTTGCATATTGTGAACAATTTTAGCAATCTGCATTTATGTTAGCAATCTGTTGATTCACTGAGCAAAGATTTAGCTCATGACTGTGACTTTTAAAATGTTAATTTGAACTGAAAATTGCAACTCAAAAAAAGAAAAAGCAGTTTTTGTATTTATTATGAACATCAGAGCTTATTATTTTTGAGATGTTAAAACACTAGATTAAGGGCTTGATTTTTAGCCACTATCTTTCGAAGAGGAACATACGACGTGCATCTATATGCCCATTTATTAAGGTGGACCAATGTTGTCTGATGATTCTCCTTCTTTTTAGCACAACATAATCCACTATGAGAAAATGTCATCAATAAAGAAAACATAATGTGGATTTTTGCAAAACCTTATAATAACCTTCAAGAATTAGGTTATCCACGAAGTGTTGCCAATATTTTATGTATCGTACTTTCTGGTGTACATTATTATATAAATTGCAATACTGCTAATCAGTATATTATCAATTTTACTCTAGAATATAAGACACTATAATTTATATCGGCGAAATATTTTTGGAAAAAAAATGAGTCTTCTTTTACTTACAACTTATTTATAAAATCAATTCTTCGAAGAAGTCTTAAAAGCCATATTTATAAAATTATAGATTTTGAGATAACTTAATTACGAAAAAAAACACTAGAGTTATAAGTTAAGGTATAAAGATCCATTATATATGATAAAAATAATTACATAAAAACCTTTGAATTTCAGATAATGTTGGATATGATTGGTTTGATGAATTTCAATTAAGTACTGCGTAGGAAAACCTTATGAATTGTTTTAATAAACAATTGAACTGTTAGGATAAATGGCTACCACTTTTTAAAAATTAAAGAAAAATGCTATAACAATGAAATTCGCTAAATATGAAACCAGTTTAAATTTAATCGGTGGCTAAGTAAAGGGTGTTAAAGAGAGGACTGTATTCAGGTACAAGATAAGGCATTTAAATAGTAAATCAAATAACAATGCATATATTTAATTAAATATTAATGAGATCATATGCATGAGTTTTATATATGATATGCATACATTTCATGTCTCATTCATAAGTCTCATACAGCATACAAAAACTGCAAATAAGGTTAAAATGAATGAAACAGAAAAGATTGATTTTCCAAAAGTATGACTGCATATTTTGTAGCGTTGGTAATATAAGAAAAATCGGGGCAAAATCAAAATTTTTTCTGTATATTATTTTCTTAGAAAACAGAGATATTAATTAAGAACTAAAATTATCTTTAATGACCTATATCTATAATAATGTGTGTTAAAGAATAGAAAAACAATTGCAACTCAACTCTGGGTTTACTCTTTCAAACCTTTCAATCACTTGACACATTTATTGTAATCATCCAAAAAAAACCTGTCGAAGTTTTTCAAATCAATAAACCCTTTTCTCAAAGTTTGCGCTGAGTCAGTTTCATCCAAATGTTCTCTGAATAACAAGATCAAACGAAGCTTATTTTGTTTGCTAATGAATGTATGTTTAATTTCTAAAGCAGTAGCAAGCCTTAATTGATTTGGTTTGGATAGGGCATGGAAATTATCTTTTTCTTGTGGTAGAATATTTTAAAGAAATTATAGAGTTTTGATTTGGTGTGGTATATTTTTGACGATAGCATGAACCTCCATTTTTTCTCATAATTAAGTAATGACAATATCACTTCTACAGATGGTTTTGTCTCCTTGATACTTCTATGCGCCACTATATAATTGCAGCAAATGATGATTCTTTTGTTAAAGTTGGATAACTCTAAGCCATAAAGACTGACATCGTAGATGAGAAGAAGGCATCATGGATAATTGTCTTCAAGTAGCAAATAATTCAGCTAAAAAATTCTAAATTATTTTCAGGACAGAATTAAAGAAATATATTTGGAAAACTTTATAAAATGTGCTTCAGTCTTTTTTTCCTTAATTTCCTATCATGCTCAAAGTTTCATTTTATTTGCACATAAAATTATTCGCACTAGCAATCAAAAAATATCAAAACTTATAATTTATATCATTATATAAAATTCTTTATTTCTTGTAGTTAAAATATTCCAATGTTAAAGTTTTTTCCTGTCCAAAACTTGCGTATCAATTTTGATCAGTCATTACATTATTTCATGCAGAAAATTCAAAAATACAGTGGTTAAGTGGTAATATTTTTTGTACTATTTTTTAATCTTACTATATATTGTATTATACTGTATATTTCTAGTATATTTTGGATCAAAAGTATTGAAATCTCTATGTAACATCTTAAATAATTGCTATTTATGTGATTTTATATTAATTTCTGTGTACTTAAGTAAATAATTTTATATGTTTTAAATATAAAAGTTTTTTCGAAATTTAGGTAGTTTAAACCCATGGATCGAAATTCTTTTTAAATATTTTTGAAGGAGATTAACACAATTATGTTGCAAATAATTAAAAATATGTCTAAAGCAAAATGATTTTTTATTTGGTTTTATTATTAAAAGAATTATGTTCTACTTTTTTAATAATAAAAAATATAATGAGTAAATTATAGTTAGTTGAAAGAAGAAATATTGTTATTAATTGAAGTCAATTATTAGCTAAAAATTATGTACCATCTGTCAGGAAAACTTGATGTTCAAAAATAAATGTGTCCTGTGAATGTGGAATAATTATTTAAAAATACACTTTATGTGATATTGATTTACGAATCAATATAATGAGTTAACCAAAACAATGTGAATATTATTTTAAGCATATTTATAGAACTAATCGGTCAAAAATGTATAAGACCTTCCAAATAAAATGCATTAAAATTTTCATTAAAATCTACATGAAAATTAAAAAATTTAAGCATCAAAAAAATTGGAAAAACAATCAAGAGATTCAAATGTTTTGCAAGGATAAGATAAATAAATGAATTAAACCATTTTCTTTGATTAAGATTTAAAAATAGTATTAAACAATTTTTTACAAGTATCTATAAAGTTGAAAACTTTATTAATTAGCATTATATACTACAACAAAATATATAAAAGATATATTGGAATAACAGAAATATAAGGAAAGATAAAACTTCATTTTTTTTATTTTAAAACAAAAAATAATTAATCTGTTAATATTTTTGACGAAAGCAAGTTCTTCATGTTTCTTTTAAGAAATTTCACAATTGATTAGCATCACATTAAGTGTTAATATTCTCCAGATAAGATTAACAATGATAAAATACTCAAGGCACGATAATGTAAATGAAACACACATTGAAAATGAATAAAACGGTCAGAGTGAACATATCATCTTCACGTCCCTTTATAACTGAGATGATCATGAATTACTACTTACAGAAGAGACAACAAAAGCTTTTTTCGCATACCTCACGTCAATATCTGATAAAATCAACCGCTACATCATTCAACAGCCAGTTCCCCACAAAGAATAAAGCAATAAAGAAGATGGCATTTTAAGTACCCAGTTACTGGATGTAACCGACCAGCCACCGTCCGTGTACGACAAAAGAATAATAAAACTCTACGGTGTGAATCCCGATAGAAATATTTATGAAGTCCAAAAGCAAATAGTTCAAAGTCACGCAATCGTTCACGCACTTGAAAACTGGTAGAAACATTGTAATGGAAAAGTTTGTAACTGGTATCACGCTTCGAGAGAGTTGAATTGTGAAAATGGTTGTTCCGCGTTTTCTTTCTTTTTTTTATGATGCTTAGTGTTCCAAACAAAACGTTCCAACACTGTCTTAACAATCGAACGACGTCTCTGTTTTTATCGTTTGCAGAACAAAATCCAAATTACTCACTCAAGTAATCGATACAATGCAATTCCATCGGCATATGAAGCCAATTGAGTAAACTCGGCGATTAACTTTGAAGTAAGAATAGAATAAAATGGAAAAAAAAAGACACGAGATGTACGCAAGAATTATTCAACAATTGAAAAGGAATGCTATTATTCCCAATGCAGACGGCATGCTGTTATAATTACGGGCAGAAGATCTTTTGAAACCGCAAATCTTTTTGGATTTCGTATTCAACGGCCGTTGAGGTTGAATGGCCACAGCAAATAGAAGACGATTTTACTTCGAAGAAACTGATTTGTGCGTAAATGCGTAATGGGGTACGCGCTGAGGGATATACGCAATTATGTAATCAAGTCAAGCCACTTGCTTTCAACTGTGCTTCAAGCGTAATTAATAAAGTTGTACAACGTGTTGAAGGTTTTACGAAAATGACTTGAACGTGATGTAAGGATATTTAATCAGAAAGAGAACGGTTAAATTATATAAGCAATGTATTTGTGACATTTTTACTATTAAAATAAGTTAACGCTGTAACATTTAAACATATTTCAAACAGTTGGATTTATAACAAAATTTCATTCATTGCAGAGCAAAATGATTTCTTAAATGTAAAAGGAAAAAATGTAAAAAGAAACTTGATGCTATTTGTATAGTTTCAAATATAATATCGATTTGAAATGTAAGAAAAATAATTTATAGCTCAAAGGCTTAGAATTTTGAAAAATCATGTATTTCTTAAAAATACAATTAAAGACATAAAGTAAGCTTGAATTTTAGTAAAGCATTTGATGAACATGAAAGGAATGAAAAAGTCTCTTTCGAAAGTCCAACATTCATCTTCATTATTTCATTGTAACCATATCTATTTATTTATATAAGACGTTGTATTCAAAGGGTTGTAAGATGACAACTAATCTTTTTAACATATAACAATAGATAAGATACTATTATAAGTAAATAATAAAGTTTTGTTAAAGTCTGAAGTAAATATTTTTCCATAAAAAAGTAAATAAAGTATATGTCTATAGAAACACAGTTTTTGGATAGTAAAACTTCTGATAACTTCATAAGCAAAAATTATCTTTCATTATTTGTTTTTGGAACACAATATTATTGTATAAATATTCAAATAAAAATATGATAAATACTCTTATGAAATTTAATATTCATTATCAAAAGAAAATTTTTTTTAATAATGAGAAATTTCTGCATAAATTACAGGTTTAATTTACTTGATTATTATGATTATACTTATATTAACAATCATAAATTTACAATTTACAATGAGGAAAATAAGTAAAAGAACAATTGAAAAATATCTAAAAATACTGCTTTTGTTTTCAAAATCTAACCTTTACAGATCATCAATAAAAATTTTAACTTAATTTAATTAAAATTACATTACAGTTGCTTTAATTACATTGAAAATTATCAGGTATAAAATTTTTACTTTTAGTTAACAATTCACAAGCAAGCAAATCCTTCATATTTGTGTATTTGAACATTTTTACTTAATAGAGCATATCAAAATATAAGAAAAAAATACTAATCAAACTAACCCTTCTTAAACTCTAACCATTTATTTTACTTCTAATCCAGTAAAAAGTAAGTAATTTTTATTCCAGAAGTGAAACTTTGATTATATATATATATATATATATATATATATATATATATATATATATATATATATATATATATATATATATATATATATATATATATATATATATATATATATATATATATATATATATATATATATATATATATTAAAATTATATCATACATATATATGGGGAAATTGCCAATTTGGCAATACAGAATTTTGATCATTGCCATAAAAAATTCTTAAATCAAACTAAGTTTCAATGGCATAATTTATCATTTTTTATTATTTTTAGGCTTTTCATAACTATCTAATATCCAAAATAGTTCAAGAGTTTAATGGTAGCATTTAATCTGCTTTTAAATTAATAAAGAAATTCTGTTATATTTAATAGGAAAATATTGTATTTCAATTTAACATTATCATTTATCAGCTATCATGAAATTGAATAGGATATTAATAATTACGGAGTTTAATTAAATGCAACAGTTAAATTTAATGAAATCGGTCTATCACCACACAATGCATTCTTTTACATTATCGTATAATACCGGAAGAATAATAATTGTTATTGAGCAATTAACGGAACACATTCATATCACGGTACCATTATTCTTTCAAATGATTTAAATAAATAGTTTTAAGACATTTTAACAAAGAGTTCATTGATTTTGATGTACGTAATCTTTTAATTTAAACATATTAATAATATAAAAAATCACTTATTTATGTAAAAAACTATGTGTTTTATTCATTTTATCGAACGGTAAATTATTTAGTTATCCAGACCATTTTGTTATTATAATTTATCATTCATTTATGGTTCACGTTTTTCAGTTATTCATTCTAGAAACAAACACATGGTGCTGTTAGACTAAATATGAAGCTAAATTCAGTCTTTTCATAATTTAAGGTTATTTAAATAAGTGTTGTACTTTAAAATTTAAATTTTAATAGAACTCCATATTCTGAAAACAGAGTAAAATGATCAATAAAGAATACGCAAATAAATAGTTTATTTAAAACAACAGTTTATTTTTAATTTTCCTGAATAGACAACATTCAAAAACATGTTCAAAATTTTAAAAACTTTCGCATTAATGTATAATATATTTTAAGAATATCTTAAATATTACATTAGCAATATATTTCTAAAATTAGCTGCTGCTGAATGACAAATAAAATCCTCGAAATCAATGCATAAGTCAAAATTGTTTTCATAAATAAATATAATAACAACAATTAAATTATATGTATGTAGATAACAAAATCAGATTTTAATTAAAATTTTAAACAATGTTGCAAATAATTTAATGAATCTAAAAGCAATAAATTAATTTTTTTGAATAATTCTTGAACAGATTGAATAATAAATAGTTCTATGCTTTGATAAAATTATTACTGAAAATGAATTTATCGTTTTTCACAGATCTCTTTCATGATTATTTTAATGATAAAAAAGCATGTTTTTAGCAAAGTTAATTTAATGAATGAAAAAAATGAAATATTTTATTGAAAATTTTATTGCAAATTAATTTTTGTAGGTTTAATAGAATAAAAACAAATTAGCAAAATTTGAATTTTGTTTTTTTGGAATATTTATGCATTGTCAAATTTGAGTAAATATTAAGAAATCTCTTAAAATAGAGAATGTTAAAATGGGAGAAGGGGTATTGATTTTTATTCCCAGAAAAATCTGAGTCCGGTATCGAAAATATAATGTTATGAATTAATGTATAACCCGAAAAATTAATTAAACTGTCCAACACTGATTTCATTCGTTATAATTTTTTTTTATATTACACAGAATAAATCGCATTTTATGCATTCAAATGTAATTTAATTATCATTTTACTGCACAAGCTTAGAGAAAATTAGCTCTACTTAATAATCAAAATCATTTATTTCCTAATTAGGAAAAGAATGAACATTCATTTAATTTCACTTTCACAAATGGTCTTATAAAGTTTTATGAAAGCAAAACCATGCATTTTCAATTCTTGCATTTTTTTATTGTAAATTGCTCATACATTTTCTTAAATAAAGTTTGTGCTCAATTTGCATAATTATATTTTTTGAGAAATTTCCAAATTTTAAATATATTTCTTTTGTGAACTTAATTCAAAATCTAAGCCCATTTGTTTCAGCGCAAACATCAAATTATACTATTCAATGAATTAACGCATTGACAGGAAAAAATAATAGCTCTCCAAAGGCGTATCAATGACTGATTTTAAATGGGGATTTTTCAGCAAATGAGGGATTTTTATGTCGCGAAGTCATTTCTTCGCAGTCATCGAGACGAAAGAAAAGAAAGTTTCGCAGCTTGCATATCTCATTGGTTTGGCCGTTGCATCCCCAAATATTTTCTTTGTGTTATTTTCAACCGGAAATAAAATAAACAAAATAAAGCAGAAGAAAAAAAATCGTTCGCACTTCGAAGCATTTAATACTCTGACGGTGACAATTTCCTCTCCAACCATTTAATCTGCAGAACAAGAACGACACCGAATTCCAGGCGGCCAAAGTTAAAGCGCTCAATTTGCTTGATAGTCACGTCCCAAAGGGTGTCCCCACGCGCTTTCCAGTTTTTCCCTTTATTTATTTCGTCTTTTCCCTTTTTTTTCCCCAAGATATGATGAGGGAAATAAGATGGGGATTCATATTTCCTTTTTTCCGGGGAAAAATGGAAAAGAAACGTAAAATGACGATCGAGGGTACGAAGGGACGGTTGGAATGCTATAAAATAAATATATAAAAAATACGAATGAGGTATTTAGCGCAAATTCTTTTTTTTCTGTTTTTTTATCTCCAAGTCTTAATCCCAGTTTGATGGTGCAACAACTCAACTGTTTCCTCAGAAAGCAGTAAATGCCCAAACGTTCTACTCTTCCTTTTTGTGTTTGAAAATTCTCAAAAACTTTTTCAAAAAAATCTTAATAATAACTACTTTGGCTGAGAAGACGAAGTCAGACGAATTTTTTATCATTATTATTAGTATTCCAAACAGGAGAGTGAGTAAAAAGCAATAAAAATTCCTCAACTTTAAATAGCAGTTTCATAAATTATCAAAACTATACTTATTTGTATCTATAAAATCTAAACTTTTAACTTTTAAGAAAAGTGCTTCTAATAATAAAGATATATAAATATGTAAAGCAGTTAGGACGAATCATAATTTATATTAACACAAGAAATTATAACATACATACTATTAAAATCACTGGAAAAACTATAAATTCATTTTAGAAAACTAATAATAGTAATATTAAATTTGTTTTATTCAAAAAAAGTTGTATTTTATTGTTTATATTTAATGCTATCTTCCACTTTATCAACTGTTAGTGAAATAAGGGTGTTTTTTGAATTGGGGTAACATTTTTCCAAACTTGCACACCACCTTGGAGGTGGGATTTAATATTTGTTGTGGTCTAACGTTCACCAGCCTCTGATTAAATCATGCAGAATCAGTAAATATCGATATTGCTGATAACTTCTGTCTCATTTTCTAATACAGAATAAGTATAGGTATGGAATAAAAGTTTAAATTTTGAAATATGTATTCTCTGTAATTATCACTTGTGTAATATTGATATTGTAAGACTTATAAATTATCAAAGACATTATTTTTCATCCATAATCATTCACTTTCATTTCAAAATTTAAAATTAATTACAGTAATTTTAAAATCTCTAATAATATTTTTTCAGTATTTTAGATTAACATTGTTTAATTGAATAACATACTCATTTCGAAAGGATTATTAATAAAATTTAATTACTATTCATTTATTTTTTTTATTCCAAATTCCTTGTGAAAAATATCAATGATTTTCTTTTCTCCAACTATCATTTTAAATATTAGAATTTTTATTTTATTAAAATTTATGACATTTGATAACTAGTGCTTGGACATAATTTGTATTGTTTGAGAATTTTTTTTACAATTATATTTAATACGTTCAAGTAATAATTACTAGACAATTTATAGAATTATAATTAATATAAACAAAAAATTACTCCGCATTGTATAAATTTGTTTAAGAAATGTTTTCGATGTGAATACTCTATGAAAATCGATTTACATATTAACTTTTAGCTTTTCTAAGTTTACATATTTATAGTTACTACAGTAAGAAAATATTAATTTTTATTTTATAAACAAATAAACTTTGAATCACAAACATGCACTTAAAGTAAGAAGTCATGCTGTAATCATCCAACAAACTTAAATAGTACATCTAAAATTGATCTTCCTACTTTCGAGACAGCCAGCTGCAGTTAAAATGAATTTGATATCTAGACATTATGCTAACTAAGATTTAATGGTTGCAGGTGAAAATTTAATGAAACACATTTTAAGCAAGAGAGGCGGGGAACTTAAACCAAAAATAAAATTTGCTTTGTTCTGCTCTTGATGAAAATCGTAGCAATTTAAATGAATTTTTCTACTTAAATTGCTTTATTTTTTAGTATATGAATTTTGCTTTCTGAGTAGTGTAATTTAAATATCCATCATTATGAATGATATTAAATACAAGTTTTAAATAAAAGAAATATTGATTATTTCAAATAGTTTTATCTGGAATGAAAAGTAAGCAAAGCTGATAATTTTCCAGAATTATTTTTGACAAATAATGTTCGTGGAATTATTAATAGATTTTCATCAAGCACATTATTTGATCAAATGATTGTAACTTTAACAAGTTTTTTTTATCAATCCGTGTATGTAAATATTGAAATGAAGTTACTTTATATTCATATTTTATCTTAATAAGATATTTTCAAAACAAAAATTTCGAAAAAAATCACTTAAAACATCATATTTAGTATTTTAGAAATTTCTGAACAAATAAAACTCTGCTTTGTAATGATATATATACATACACACACACACACATATATATATATATATATATATATATATATATATATATATATATATATATATATTCATATATATATATATATATATATATATATATATATTCATATATATATATATATATGTATATATATATATATATATATATATATATATATATATATATATATATATATATATATATATATATATATAAATATAACAATTCTCTCAAAGCTCTGTCCATCACTTTGGTTCTGAAGTGTCTATGTTTATAGAGATTTGAAATCCCATTTACACTGTATTTTCTAATCAAATACGACTTTTGTGTGAAATGTGATCGTATACGTGACAAACAAAGCAAATCTACACAAGAAAATGTACTTTAACTTTAGTTTGAATCAGTCTTGTGCAAAATAGCCCAAGGAAGCAATAAGCAATCGAAATCAAGCTAAATGGAAAATCTAAACATAAATTGTAAAAAAAATGAAGATGTTACCAACTAAATTATATAGAAAACATACTTTAAAAAGTTTGAAATGGGCAAAATATATAGGAAAAATTAAGTAGAATGCTTATATCAAATTAGTTCCTCTGCTAACAAATCCAATTATCCTTTGTTTACCCTGTAATTCGATAAAAGCTACAAATTTCATCTTATTTTTTTCCATTTTTATATGATTTTTCATGCATATAATATGTATACCTATACATTTTAAATCTTTTTACGAATTGATTGTGATTATCCATAATTCCTCTCTTATTTACCACTTAAGTTCTAAATGCATTATATTTAAGTAAGAAGTTCTAAAAGCATAATACTTAGGTAGAAGTTTTAAATGCATAATATTTAGGCAATAGTTTTAAATGCATATTATTTAGGTAGTAAATGTGATAGATGATTTTATCATTATGTAATTGATTTGTTTTCATAAGTTGAAAGAAAACAGTATTTTTAACAGTTAAGTAAATATAAGATAAAATAGAGATAATTTTGATTTCTTTCCTAAAGCCACAGGTTTTAAGAAACTAAAAATTTTGATCATCTCAGTCCCAAGAGGTTCATTGAATAAATGTTTGTAAGAATCCGTTCACTGACATGAAATAAAATTTATCTTCCTTTTAATTCCAGATTTAAAAGTATGTCAATAAAAATCCAAATCACATATTTGACATATTCCTTACTGAAATTATATGAAAAATAATTATCTTATTATACATAATTTATCTACAATCTGGTTCATATAAAAATATTGAGAAAACAAAATTATTCATCAATATTTTTCTTGTATTTAATTTGATAAAATATTTAAATATTCTGGTCTTGATTGAACTTCTGATCAAAAAATAAAGGTTTTGATGCTAGTTCCCTTAAAAGTAAACATGTTATAACATTTAACAGTGACTGAGTTCGATCCCAGCCACTGCTAAACAAAGAGAAATGGATCCTGTGCTTCTGCCTTTTCTATGCACGCTTGTCTGGGTGGGTGCTTGAAAGTTTATCCCCAGGTTTTCTCCCTTTTGACACATGAATTCGCCCCACTTTTTAAGAAAAATATTCCAGGAAGGTAATTGACGCAATGGGTAATAAATTGGATTAAAAACTTTTATTAACCAGCAAAAATGTCAAAAATATTAAATCTTAAAGTTCGTTCAAAGTTAATTGATTTACATTTACTTAAATGCTAATATGCTGATAAATTGTCTTCAGTTATTCATAATAAAGCTCTAGGATGCAATTTATAGACATGACAGCACATCCAATGTTCGTTAAAATCTATGAAATTCTTATCTGTCTGAATAGTTAAAAGGAAAATAACCTGCATACTAATTATATGCATAAATGCATACTAAATAAATACTGTGAGATCTGATGTATAAATCAGTAAATAAAATTATATTAAAAAAATTCCAACGGAAATCTAAAATCTTTGTTTCTATAAAATGCAATTCAAGTGTATAAGTCTGCTCTTTCAAGGTCATAAACACACCCAAACGAAATTTGATGAAAAAAAAATAAATGAAAACATTTATAATATCAAAATATTTGTAAAGATAAAAATATCGATATTTAAATTAATGCCTCTAACATCGTGAAATGGAAAGTTTAACTTTTTTATATTGGTAGTTGAATAGAAAACGATATGCTTGATAAATGAATATAGTCAAAAGATTCCATGCGTTGCTGAATAAGTTTTCCAGTTCATGTTTTAATGAATTCATAAAATAAAATTCATTATGCATATTAAAGACATCTATTTAAGGCGTTGACTAAGATATATATTTTCAGATGATATTTCGACGAATAAAGATTTATCTTATTTATCATACGTGTTTCCCGATTTATATATATATATATATATATATATATATATATATATATATATATATATATATATATATATATATATATATATATATATATATATATATATATATATATATATATATATATATATATATATATATATATATATATATATATATATATATATATATATATATATATATATATATATATATATATATATATATATATATATATATATATATATATATATATATATTATATATATATATATATATATATATATATATATATATATATATATATATATATATATATATATATATATATATATATATATATATATATATATACATATATATATATATATATATATATATATATATATATATATATATATATATATATATATATATATATATATATTGTTTATCTAATAAATCTCAGTTTTGATATTTAACTAGCTTTATTAATATATTCACATGCTGTGTTCACAAATTCTCCAAAAAGGAATAACCTCAAGTAAAATTTCGATTCTCTTTAGGGTACACTTTTTTTTTCGTACGCAGTTTTGTAAGTGACTTTTGACTGTCATGGTTTCATAAAATAGTACAAATGATCTTCCTTTAATCAGATGACAATTTTCCTTACAAAATCCTAACAATTTAATGATGTTTTTCTAACTTTAATACTGAATCTGTTTTTTCCACTAATAAAATGTTCATTTATTTAGTATTTTTTCAAAACATCAATATCAAAATTAATTTATATACAATAATTTGACGAAAATAGTCGTTTATTGCAAAGAATCTTTAATAAAGTTATTTACATGTTTTTAAATTTATTTAGTTTGAGTTACAATTCGGTTTCTTTTTAAATTTTTGCTCGTATTAAAAGTAGTTGAAAACGACTTCGATGTAGTGCAATGCTACCATATAAATAGTTTGCCCTGATTTCGTTGGTAACAAAAAATATGTCTAACCAAGATTTATTTATCATTCATAATAAATATTTTTTAAATATTCTGTAATCATTAAAACTAATTAATGCTCATTATTTACAAAAAATGAAAGGGATAAAACGAAAATTATAAAACAAAGTTCGAAAAACGAATAAATGAAAATACAAATTTGTTTTATCGTAAACAATTTAAATTTTGTTAAAAAAGCTGTAAGCAAATTAAATTAATTCACATAATTAAATTACAAATAAAAATTTTGAAAACTGTAAGAAAGAATGGGTGAAAATGAATAAATGTAAAGAAATTTTTTAAAGCTTAAATTATCTATATTATTCAAGAATATGATGAAAGAAGTTTTATAAATAAACATTTTTCCACAGTAGCTATTTATCAATACTAAAAACTTCATAATATTTTCTTGAAAAATATTTTTAATATTCTCATTCTTTCTGACTCAAGGAAGTTAAAAATTTGCTTGTTATGGGAACACAGAAAATCTTCAAAAAATTCATCAAAATAAAATTCTTGATTATATGGCAACTGTGTCTAATATAATAATTGTTTGAGAAGAACAAATGTTATTTGTTGCCACATATGTTTAAAAATGCAATGAAGATTTCTTTTAGTATCTACTAAGAATATTGTGTTATTAAGATTTAATAACACAATATTCGAAAATATAATCAAATTAGACTTTTCGTAGTTCTTTATCGTTAATCATTGTTTACATATTAATGTATCAGTTTTCTTCGATACCATTAACGTATTAAAATTTCCTTCAGATTTATGAAAATTTCTCTTTTCATCCCACCGAACAAACAAAAATAAAATTTGGATAATTTGTAGGTTAAATTGTACATTGCGCTTCTTTGCAAAAAAACGTAAATTGATGATATTGTCTTAAATTTGCTACGAATATTTATATCCTAATTAACTGCTTCCTTGCATGATTAAAAATTTAAAACGTATTGTTGCATTAATAGAATGTGTTCACTTTCATCATCACAATTTTGACTTCTTGTTATTGTCATTGTCTTGTGTCAACTAGGCTGGGAATATAGAGTACGCTGCTCCACTTTTCCAATTGAACCGTAAATTTGTTGAGGAGTCCGACTTCCTCAGTACACACATGCCATAGGTAACCGTTTATAGGGTAGGTAACCATTCACAACCCATACATACAAGGAAAGGACAAAGACAGGATGCTCTAACTGGGATTCGAAACTAGGACCTCCCTATCAACAGTCAGGGACGCTGACTCCTACACAATGTGGGCGGCAATTTTGACTTCATATAACAAATCAATAAAACTTTTTACGCATAGAAGTTTTTTTCATTGAAATACGATTTTAAGATGAGTTTCTGAAAGTGGTAACAAAATAATGTTATTTTTAGATTCTTATAAATGTATGTTTGTGACAGAGAGAGAGAGAGAATAAAAATATCATAAAAAGGGAAAAAATATAAAAATTTGAATGCAACTAGATGTGCATAAATTTAATAAAAACAGCATCATTCATCATTTGTTGCTCAGATATAATTGAAACTAAATCGTGAATATTTTATTCACTATAACTTGGTAAATCTCTCTTTAGCAATATAAATGGCTATGTCACTTGGATTTAAAACGTTTATCTGTTTATAAATCAAATTTTATTCTCTTCAACAACTATTTTTTTATACTATGGTGTATTGCCTCATGGAACATTACATTAAGTTTTCTACGTGCATATGCGTTGAAATGGGTGCTTTGTAGTTTTGTGGATCCCTTACCATTGAACATTTGAATAAACCTCACTATCTATGAGTAACTCCCCTAGAAATTAATAAATCTTACGAAAACATTTGACAGTTATTTTGCTCACTATCAGTATCAAAATAGTCATTGGAACGGAAAAAATATCTATCATATATTAACAACAATTAATATCTATTTCGAATCAAGATTTATCTATTTTGTTTTGCATTTTTTGTTGCAAATTTCCTCGCCCTCTCGCTATTCGAACTCGAAATCCTTATAAAAGAAAGCTACCTCTTATGAAAGGGTAGGAAAATCTCAAAACAACGTTCTTTTTTGAATCTCACGTACCCTTTTTTCCAAACCAGATGAAGCGAAGAAGATCAAAGAAAAGCCGGATAGTGAGATCTTCAACACCCAGGAGTAATAATGCTGGATTTATTTTTTGACATCCTATTTTCGAATCCCGAAAGAATCCCGAGAAAGAAGAAATAATTTTTTTCCCTTTTTCCCCTATAACTATTCTCTTTGGCGAATGAAAGAAAAGGGATTTTCAATAGTCGTAGGGAGAAGAGATAGTGCCTAGATTAGACCGAAGTGGGGGCGTTATTACACGCACGTCCTCTACTTTTTGGAGGAGCTTAAGGGGACATTCATACGAAACCCGTCCTTATCGACCCCCAACCAGAAATAATGACGCTTTGTTACGATCCTGATATCTAAAGACATGTCTCCGATTCTCTTAAGTTTTATATTAAGACTGTTTATTTTCATAAACTCAAATAGGGAAAATCTTGTTTTCACATTGATTTTCCATGACGCATTAGCTTATATACTGAAAATTTGAAAACTTCAGAAATTATATACTTATACCAGTACAAGTTATCAAATAAATAGTATAATTTGCTTTATTTGCATAGTATAATTTGCTTTATTCATGTTTAAGTGATTTTTAAAATTTTACTTGTCAAAATGTTTATAATTGGATAATAGATTAAAATAGAATTTTTGGTGATTGAATAATATCTATTAATGATATTCAGTATGGTTATAGAAGTGAAACGAATAGAAGAAACGTTAGAATAAAAAATGACTCACGAAATATAACAATGATGTTAAATTTGAAAACATAAAATTTTTTTAATTCAACGACAAAAATTTTCAAAAGACAAAAAAGTAAATTTATATTATACATTTGTTTCATTAATAGAGCTTTCTTGATTTTAAAAGTACTGCTTTTATTACTGATGTTTTTGCAAATAATTTCATTGGTTTAGTTTATATTTTCACATCTGTAATCATAGATCTATCAATATTTAAAATTATTTGCCTTGTCATTAAAAAAAGTACTTAGATTTCAAGATATCTCTTCAAACAAGTGCGTTTAAAAACATATGCTTAAAAAACATGTTTTTCAATTTTTATTTAGTTTCTGAAAGCATTTC
Source organism: Latrodectus hesperus (assembly GCA_037975125.1). Lineage (NCBI taxonomy): Eukaryota > Metazoa > Arthropoda > Arachnida > Araneae > Theridiidae > Latrodectus > Latrodectus hesperus. The sequence goes on from CM075857.1 coordinate 89,693,685, forward strand.
AAAAAGTTGTTCGTTACGAATGTGTCACATTATTCAGTTTAAAGAATTTTGAAAATTAATTAATTTTTTAAATGAAAAAATATTTAGTAAAATAATTATTTCCATAATGACTTAGATAATCAAAAGATATTGCGTCTAAATGAAGTGAGCTAAAATCTAAACGTTTTAATTTTTATATACTTTTGAAAGCTTTTGAAAAAAAGAGTTAAGGTCTTTTTTGAAAACGAAACTTATGGTCATTTATGTATAATGAATTTTACCATAAAAATAGGATTTTTATGATAAAATTGATTATACGTATTTAAAATAGTTCTTGAAAAATTATATGCATTCAACTTTTGCAAAAAGTTTTAATTCATTCGACAAAAGTAGTGTAGACTACAGATTTTAGGTTCGATCCCCTATAAACCTGACTACTTTTCGTTAACAAAATAAACAATTTTTTTTTTTTCAAATAATCTAGCAGAATAAAAATTTAAAATATTTATTAAAGCATAATATTAAATAAAATTTATTTAATATCATAAAATTTTCTTCAAACACATAAAAATTATAAAAGTAAAATGTACACTCAATACTTAATGAATTTTATTGCTTTTTATTTCATTATTTGCTGTGAAAATGCATTTAATGTAATAAAAATAATTGAGAATATTTACAGAATAAGTAATTTTTCATAACAAATTTTGATATGAATTGTGAATTTAAATTTTTCTGAAAGGCTGGTAAATAAAGCTTATAGGAGGAAAAATATTTTTCTGAAATAAAAATTAAACATTTTTCGTAAACGCGTTACATAAATTTTAATAATCAATGCATTTTATTAAATTTAATTTTGTTATAAATAAAAAGAGAGACAGTAACTAATTTACGTCAATTTTTATTTTGAAAAGCAATAATAGAATTGTATAAAATCAAAAATTTAAAATATTTTCACATTTAATAAAGTATTCGTATAAAACCTAAATATTGAATAGCTCTTTTAATAAATATTTATTATTTATACAAAGATTTTGTCAAGCAAAAACAATTTCATTTTCATTTCAAAATATTCCATGAATACTAAAAATATCTAAGAAAAAAGTAACTGTTTGAAATTGAAAATTAACAGAAGAAAATTACGCTTTTATAGCTAACAAAGGATTATTTTTCATGGAGTTATAAATTCTAAATTAAATTCGGTGATTTATTTTTATTAATTGATCAGCTTAAAAAGAAAAGCAGCCAAGAACAAAATATAAAAATTGAGATTATGAATGTTTTTCAATATATTTTAGAAATTTTTAGCTTATTGATTTGATCAGAAAAATATGTAAGGAATTTTTCCTTGAGAATAATCTTCGAAAGAAAAAAATTCTTTAAGATTAAAAAAAATGAAATTTACTAAAATAAAAAGTGTTAAAAACTGAATATGACTTCTAAATGATCCCATTAAATACACTGATAAATATATCATATATGATGATTAGTAAAGGTTATAAAATATATTTTTCCCAGGAAACATGATCGAATTCTTTGTTTTTACTCTTATATACTTAGAAATATTTACTAAAATGTTCAAAGTTTAATTTCAGAAAGGAAAAAGAAATGATAAACATATATATGGTCCATATTTCACATTTATTATCACAATGCAAATGGAAAACCTTAACTTACTAGTGAAAAAGAATGTAGTTGATCAATAAACAAATTTAAATTTCACCTTTGGGAGTTGGGAGATCAAAAATAGATATATTACAGCTGAAACAAATTTTCATTCAATAAATCAGGCCAATGAGCAGTCCATGTAGACTGATGTGGGTATGCATAGTTCAGTAAAAATAAATTTATTTGTTGAGGGAACGCGCTATTTGTGACAGAAAAAGTAATATTTTCCCGCGCAAAAAGCAAGAGCTGATTAATATAAATGGATTTCGAGGAAAAAACTTTTCTCGGCTCTGATTTTTATGAACAATTTATGCAGATAAGCAGTTTTAATGTCGAGGAAAGAAAAAAAAAAGTATATTTTATTTGGCGATATTTTTATTTTTATTTGGCTATATTTTATGATATTCTCAGCGGAATAATATTTCCTTTGGTCTGCAGAATGATTTTTCGAACAATTTGAAAGCGTGAAAAATTATTTAGTCTTAGGGAAAGTAACACTAATGAAAAAGAAGTTGAAATTAATTTGTTTTTTAAAGCTTTTTATTAGATTTGAATTACGAAAATTAATGACTCGATAACTCAGAAGTTAATTTTATATTTGAGTATTTTTTTTTTTGTGTGTGTATATGTGTTTAAGATTATTTATTTCTTGTTACGGTTTTTCACATAATTAATATAAAAACACTTAAGTTGCAATTAATGAACTCATATTTGATTCATTAACTTTCATTTTTATAATTAATATATTAGCTATGAGTATCATTCTTTTTAATTGTTTAATTAGCATATTAATTAGTACATTAATAAGATTTTAACTAAATTTATAGCTTGACCTTGTGAAAAAGAAGTTTTTTCTTTGAATAAGCTTAAAAAAATTATACTTACGTGTGCGGATGGTTGGATGGTTTTAAATAAGCTTAAAGAAAAGTAAAAGTAGACTTTATAGCTTTCTTTAAAAGAAACAAATTTCGAATACAATTTAACACTTCGAATTTTCATCGCATACATTTTTTATGAAAATATTTCAATTTTTGATTTTTCATGGGAAATCATTTCTTAGAATACTACTTTTAAAATATGTACAAATAATTTTCAGTGAAATTTATGAAATGAAATCTTATTCTATGAATAAAGAACATAAATCAATTTATTTAAATATATAGTTATATTTATTTGTAAATATTTTATTTTAAGTATTCAATAACTATTTCAAAAGACATCATTGCTATCTTATCAATAAATGAAATTACTTTTGAAATATGAGTACAAAAACGAAATGCAGAGTACTAAATTATATTATGTTTATATTTGATAAAGAGAAACAATACTCAAAAAAGATTAAAGATATTAAAAAAAATTGTTAACTATTTGCCATTAAGAAAATTGAGAAAACCGCGGCATAGTAAATATGCCTGGATGTAAAATGGGGATTATATTTGTTACAAAATGTAATGTCGTTTTTTTACCAAGCTTCATTTATTATGTTATTATCCAATGGCTTAGTATCTGATTAGTGAATGGGTTGCATTTCTCTCAATGTTTAACATACCATTATTGTGCAATATCAGGAATGAAGCACTAATATAAGTAACGGTTAGTATCTGATTGGTGGATTGGTTGCATTTCTATCAATGTTCAACATACCATTATTGTGCAATATCAGGAATGAAGCACTAATATAAGTAACGGTTAGTATCTGATTGGTGGATTGGTTGCATTTCTATCAATGTTCAACATACTATTATTGTGCAATATCAGGAATGAAGCACTAACGGCTCAATAGTATGAGATCATAAGAATTATCGCTGTCCTTTATACTATAATTATTAGGAATGAATTACCACTCAGAATTGATAAAGCAAGCAAATAATATATTATGTATAGAGACTTTTAAATTTATCTGTATATATGTAAGTAAAATATTTACCAAAAAATTGGTTAAGAAAATATGCTATTGAAATATTTGATTGAAATTCTTTTCTGAATTTCCTTGTATATTCTTTAAGATAATGTATACAAATATATCTGAATTTTGAAGATTTTTCATCAGTATTTATTTCTATAATGTTCTAACAATTAAAAAAAGAAATTTAACCTTCTACAGAAGAAAATGGAAGTACACGTAACTTCACTTTCTTATCAATATATATTAAAAGCTTTCAAACCATAAATTTATATTTTTATTTTTATAAATTCTCTACAATAGTATTCAAGGATATAAAAAATATACTGCTGTTCTAAAAATTGGGGGAACCATATTTTTAGTAAACATTACTACGCAGAAAAAAACTATGAATTTTATAAAGTTTACGATACTCCCTTTAATTGCTGTATAAATCCCATGTGATATGAATACAGCTCTTAAATGTATACTTGTGTCATTGACTGTATTTATATTATTAGAAATGCAGGTGAGATGTAAATTTTTCATCTAAATTTATCTCTAGTTTCGTCATTCAATCACATTTCCAATTCTTTTTTAATGTGCTATTTTATAACATTTTGTGTTCTCAAATCTAAGAATATTTTTTGATATAAAGGTATTTTACTACTAACATATTTAAAATGTTATAGAATTAAAATGTCATGCTGTCTCAAAAGATGTTATGCTGTCCCGAATGATCTCAAAATTTGTGGACGAAATCTCATTCAGTTTATAAATATTTTACTTGATCTTTTTATTGATCGTGACAAAATAAATAAATTTTTATATCTAACTTCATTTTTCTCTGCAGTCTCAAATACAGCTCATTCGATAATAAAATGTTTGTGAGCCATAATTGATTAATCTTAATTTTTTTGTTCAACTGTTTTTTATAAGTGTTAAGATACTTTAAATATATAGATATTAAGTAGAGATTATTCTTTAAAAGGCAATACACATAACAATTACATTCACTCTAATAACCAGAAAATAAACACTAGTCAATTATGCTAGTCTTTTATTTTATGCTAAAAATATATATTTCAAGTTTTAAAATCATTTAATTTTTGAAATTATATTTAAGTTCTTGAAAAAGTTTCTGTATAATTCTTTTAGGAAGTATCAAATAAAGTGACAAAGAAAGACGTTATCATTAGGTTTTACTAGAAAACTTTTATACCATGACGCAAGCTTCTACCAAAGTCTTTAAAGTGAATAACATCATTGTTTACAATTTTAATCGTTTAAATTGGACCAATACGTTTAGCTAAAACTGGTCTCTAACAGTAAATTTAAGCATTAATGACTTGAGGTAACATTTGAAGCATAATTTTATATTTTTAACTGTACTTTTCCTAGTTTAAGATTGAGCAGTATTTAATGTGGTAGGTCAATTAAACACATTTGGTATTCCATGACTTAATTGGAAGATTATCCTTCTAGAGTTTCTACACGTCTAGGTTAATGTTTATGTCTGTAGACGTAACATATACGTCTAGGTAATGTAGGTAAATGTAGACGTAAAATATACGTCTAGGTTAATGTTTTGTTGCTAATAAAGTTATAGCTAAGTTTACTCGATACTTGTCAACCCAATCAATTGATTGTGTTTTAAAATCAAGAAATATTAGTTGAGACCTATTTCGTTGAAAAATGACACAGGTCAATTGTCTACAGTTAATATTATTATTATTATTATTTTTTTTTTTACAAAACACAATCATTTTTACAAAGTAGATTTGTTAAAATCTGAATAATAATCCACATTTACAATTTTTAAAATTTTTTAATGAAGAATTCCATCAATAAAACAAAGCGATTGCAACAGAATCTTTCAATAAGAACAATCATGTTGCTGGTAAAACGAGTCAACATTGCCATAAAAAAACAATGAAAAAATCAAGTTTGAAGGAAAACAATTGAAGGTCAAAGACTCAACTACCAATCTGTTATATACTTTTTCACTGCTTCCTCCTCTGACGATGCGGCAAGAGGCGAGGATGGGGACATGCATCACATCTCACATTAAAAGATGAGGGCTTGAGATGATGTTGAAAACCACTTTTTTCTGCTGTTCTCGCTCAAGACGTGGATAACCTTGCACCTAATCGTTTCTTTCTTTTCCCACTGGACCTGCCATTCCAGAAGAGGGAACAATCGTCTGATTCTGTACCTGATTTTTCCTGTAAAATAAATAATTTATGAAATTAAAATGTGCATTACAATATCAATAAAATAAATGCATTTAATGAGATGACATTGCTTTTTTAAAAAAATAAATAAATGTAACTGGATTATATTTTAATATTTAGTTCAAATAAAATAAAATAATACATTATTTCAAAAACCGACCATTTTAATTTTATTAGTTATTAAGGGTAATCTACTACACTTTTAAAACTAATACATTTTCTAATATGTTAAATATTAGATAATGTTTGAAAGTAATAAAATTTTGTGTTTCAAGGTAAAAAAAAAATTATTCTGCTTTAATGAAGTAAATTGTTTTAATTTTTAAAAAAGAAACTTGATCCTTCACAGTGAGTTATGAAAATATATGAATGCAAACTTAATCCCTATTAATTATACTTTATTGCTTATACTTGCTCTTGAGTAATCTTCCTGTCTATTTCTTGGTAACAGAAATGACTCTATAAAAGTTTCGATTTATTTACTTTAAGTCACTTAAACTTGTAGTTTGTCATATGTCTATTGAATAAAAAAGAAAATATATTGTTGAATTAATTCAAAGTTTTCATTGAATATAATAATCTTTGCTTTCCAGCAATTGAATTTCACAAATGGATAGTAAAACTATCGGAAAATGAATCTTTCATTTAGTCAAACAGATCAATAGGTTGCTGATCATAACATTAATTTCTTAACAATTCGCGAACTTTAAATATATATATATATATATATATATATATATATATATATATATATATATATATATATATATATATATATATATATATATATATATATATATATATATATATATATATATATATATATATATATATATATATATATATAATTTTAAAATATTTCAATAGTTCTATAGATCACATTATTTAACATCTCTACAAATTTTTATTAAATTGCAAGTTGAATTAAATTAAAATTTCGTTAATTCTTTCGAAAACAGTACATAATTATTTAATGTCCATGCTGAATTAATATTGGAAGATATATATATATATATATATATATATATATATATATATATATATATATATATATATATATATATATATATATATATATATATATATATATATATATAATATATATATATATATATATATATATATATATATATATATATATATATATATAATATATATATATATATATATATATATATATATATATATATATATATATATATATATATATATATATATATATATATATATATATATATATATATATAAGTATTTCGAAAAATAATTTAGTTATTAAAATACCAAAAAATGCTTTATAATATTTTATTGCATTAATTTTCTATTTAGAATATTAAAATATTCATGGTATACAAATAACTTTATTGAATTTCCATTAAACCTGAAAATGATTGCTTTGTAACAAGAATACATTTTAAATACAATCACAATAATTGTAATATTAATTTATTCAGTTAAAATGTGGCAATCCTAATAAGTGTAGAGCTTCCTTAACAAATTTAATAACTTTGTAAAATAATTATGTTTATCATTATTACAAATACGAAATTCGAATAGTAATTGCATCCGAATACAATTATATACGTTTCGCATAATTTTCTTATAAAATTGGAAAAACATTAGTTCGAGTATTTCATTGCCAATAATGCATAATACGAAACATATTAAAGTTTATTTGCGTTTACCTTTTAGTCCAACTTATAAATTTATATTAATGAAATCATCAAAGATTCAAAATTTAATTCGCTCTATAAGTATAAAGCGATATAATTCATTTTTGGAATGTAGAATATTGAATAATGATTAGATGTACATGAAGGATATAAAACCCAGATTTAAATGAATATTTTCTAAGACATTTTAAGAGAAAATAATTTTAAAACATATTTGTTTAAATAATAAAATTCTAATTAAAAACTTTTTTTCTTCTTTCCGATATTCATTATTTCTTTAGCAAGGAAATTATTTCGTTGGATATTTTATTAAAAAATTTCTATTTTAATAATGTTTAACAAATAGTATTGTTCAAGTATTGTATTAGCTATTGTGATATTTAATTTATTGTTTTAATATAAATATGCATCGATTATTATTTAGAACATGAACTTCATAAATCTATGTAGATATTTTAAAAATAAAGTTATGAATAATGCATAGAGAGAAATCGTAAAGATAGCGTGTGTCGTTTAGAAAAAACGAAATTGAAGTTAGGTACTTTTATTAAATTTAAATATTATAAAATTTATACATTGTTATTAAATAGAAGTATAATTCTACATCAAAAATTTTTAAATTGAAAGAGTAGCAAAAAAAAATCTCACAAATAATTTATCAATTAATATAAGTTGATTTCGAAATTTTTTTCAGAAACTTTTACATGTTTTTAAAAAATGAATAATATTAGAACTAAATATTTTACGGATATTATATTAATTATTTAGAAAATAGAATATATTCAATAAATACTGCAAAAAATTTGAGGTAAAAATTACGTTTACTAAAAATTTAATTTATAATCTTGATCAGTTGAACCAAATTTTTAATTAAAGAAATACTTAGATTTCAACATGAATTAAATTGTGTATAAGAAATCTAAAATTAAAAAGAGACAGTCATTTTAATTTTAAATTTTATTTATTCATTTTCTGATTCAATTTAACTTTAAATACTTGTTTTCATGGCTTTGTTAAGACCTAAATCTTATAAGTAAGTTTAAATTTCAATTCATTGTTGCAATAATTAATAAATAAAATATATCATTAAGAATTCCTAGTAACAATTTATTAATTTATTTTCATAGAAATTTTAAAATTATTTTCCACTAGACTAGTCAATATTATTAGAAGTTTTTTAAAAAAAAATTTGTTAAATAAATTTATATATTATATGTATACATACATACATTGTATATATATATATATATATATATATATATATATATATATATATATATATATATATATATATATATATATATATATATATATATATATATATATATATATATATATATATATATATATATATATATATATATATATATATATATATATATATATATATATATATATATATATATATATATATATATATATATATATATATATATATATATATATATATATATATTATTGTGGTGATGTGATTCAGGAACAAAAGTCAATCAAATGAATAATTGTATTTCATTCAAATAAAGGCAAATTCAAAATTTTTTAATTGTTTATTTCTATTCTTAGATGTCTTAGAACATCACTCAAAAAATTTAATTGCAATGTTCTTAAAATAGGTAGGAAATTTTAAAATTAGAATCTAGGAATTTTACATTTCGAACATTTAAATATTATAATAACTTTACCCAGCATCATCAGAAATACAATCAGATTTGATTTACTAATAAAAGTAAACAAAAAATATATAAGCTCACATTGCATAAAATAATTATGACATCCTTTTTATAACATTTAATCAATTTGTCAGATTTTTTTTTATTAGAATTCTAGTGCTTGTTCTGACATTCCAGAAGAAAATGTATTTGAATTAAAAATGTGCGTATTGTGCATTGCAGATGTAATGAAAACACTAAATGAATCATTTCATAAGAGAAGAATTCATGTCAAAGAATCTGTTTTATTTCTTAGTTCGAAATAAGTAGCATGTTTTACACCTTTCAGAATTACTGTTATTAAATTATAATTGAACATCAAAAAAAGCATTTGGAACAGAACCGGTCCATAGATTTTTACATTTACAATCAGTCATACGAGAAAGATTGAGTACAAGGGTAAAACGTTTCAGGCATCAATCAAATAGAAATGATGGTTCAAATTACTTATTGCCGATTTGTTAAATAAAAAAGAAATCAACTGGCCCTGAGTTATAAATTGAATTGAAGAACTTATATCACTTATATCAAAAAAGAAAAAATTGTACAAATATTACCATATAATTAAACAAATATTTTGCTATGTAGCTGGATAATATCAAAGAGCAGTAAGAATTTTTGAAATGTCCACTGTGTAGTTTTTAAGTTATATATTTTAATGCAAAATATATTACTCAAATATAAAAAAAATTGAAAGCGTTTAAGCCATCAGCATTATAATTTTAGAATACAAATTGTAAGAAAAATAGTTTTCAATAGTAATTTTATTTACACAGCAATCGGTTATTTTTATTTTTCAATTAGTTTCACTAATGTTTTCTTTTTAACGTTTGAATGCGTTATATATACAAAAGAATTCAGGTAATAAATATTAAAAAAATGTTGTATTCATTTAGTGATGTATCTATAGCTCCAAGTGTACTTTATATATGCAATTTACTTAAAAAAGTATATTCGTAAGTTTTGTTTATTACTTTGTTTTCAGGAATTACTAATTTTATTTATTGGAATTATTACGCTATGTTTAAAATGATGCAAAATATCATAAGAACTGCAAACAGTTTGATGTTGAAAGTAAGATTTAGAAATTAATAGTGACGTAATTAAAATTAATCAACTGCTGTTGTTAAATCCAATATTTAAAGCGGTGAGTCATATAGTATACTGTACCGAGCTCCACGGGTTCGTGTTGATTGAGAGTTGAATAAAGCAACCACTTAATGAACACAAGACTTTTATTCGTAAAAACTTCACTAGATAAACGAAATTCCCGCTGTAACAATCACAATTATACAGCTACAATTCGTCAGATACAATAAGAAATAGCTTCCAATCACAGGTCTCAAATACCTCAGACAGAGAACAACTAGCAGTCACAACTAATCGTCTTCACTCACTGACTGTCTTCACAAAAACTAAAACTCTTCCATGTTGGGCTGCGGTATTTATACCTGACTTGGCGGAGAAATCTACCAATTTCGCCAAGGTTCTGGAAGCTTCTAGGCTATCTCGAAAAGTATTGGTCCTAGAGCTTAGGTGATGGATGTTTCCAGAAGTATCGATTTCTCGCCAAGTCGCCAAAAATCTCGCCAACCGTCGCCAAGTCGCCAAGAATCTCGCCAACTGTCGCCAAGTCGCCAAATTATTAGGAAATCCGCTTTTAAAAGTACAACACGTCTAAATACCGCAATTTTTGCCCAAAATGTGAGAATTTCCGATCTGTCTGAGATATTTTAAGACAAATATAATCATTATTTATAAATTTGTAACATTGCCCCCTCTCAAGGACTGCACGTCCCGGGCAGTACAATCCCCTGATAGGAGGCCAAATTTAATATAAGAGAATTTACATTTCAAGATGATACAGAGCACATTACATACACAAGCAACTAAAAATACAAGAAAATAGAAAAGATTAAAATTATCTATACTATTTACAAAGAGACCATGGTCTACTAATTTTTACTCTACATTACGATAAGGAGCTAATCTATCATAATGTACTACCTTTGGTTTTGAAGAAGATGATTTCCTTATACGAACCACGACGTCGTTCAGTCTTTTTAGGACTGTGTAGGGACCTTCCCAGTTGGCTTGCAACTTTGGAGAAAGTCCTTTACGTCGAATCGGGTTCCACAACCAAACTTTGTCACCTTCTTGAAATTCATGTCCTGTCGCTCTTGTGTCATACCTTGTCTTCATTCTTTCGGTCGTCAGGTTGATTCGGTCTCGAGCGAATTTATGGACATCTTCAAGACGTGCCTGAAGGTCTCGAAGGTATTCCTCTGGCGATGAAGATGTATCCGGAGGACGACCAAACTGAAGATCACAAGGGAGACGAAGTTCGCGACCAAAGAGCATCTGTGAAGGAGTATATCCGGTAGTCTCATGGACAGCACTGCGATATGCAAGCAGAAACAGCGGTAACTTCAAATCCCAATCTTGCTGATTTCTGGAAACCATAAGTGAGAGATTATTCAAGATGGTTCTGTTAAATCTCTCTACCATGCCGTCCGATTGTGGGTGTAGTGGCGTGGTCTGCGTCTTGTCTATTCCGAGAATTTGACACATCCCTTTAAACACAACAGAGGTGAAATTTGTCCCTTGATCAGAATGGATTTGTAAGGGTGTGCCGAATCTGGAAACCCATTGATGCACTAGAACCTCGGCTACTGTAATCGCCTCTTGATCGGGGATTGCAAACGCTTCAGGCCACTTAGTAAAGTAGTCCATGACAACTAGTATGTATTTGTTGCCATTTGAAGATCGTGGTAAAGGACCCAAAATGTCTAATGCTATTCGCTCAAAAGGTGCTCCTACGTTGTACCGCTGCAACCTTCCTCGGCTACGTTTCTTTGGTCCCTTACGTGCCGCACAGTCATCACAAGATTGACACCATTTCTCTACATCTTGTCTAGTTTTGCTCCAATAGAAGCGTTCTCGAACCTTCTGTAGAGTTTTCATTACTCCAAAGTGGCCTCCAGTTGAACTACTATGCAATTCTTTCAAAACATCTGAAATTCTTGATTTTGGAAGAACAAGCTGCCATTTGAAATTACGTCCATCATCGGACTCCCATTTCCTGTATAAGACACCATTTCTTACATGGAGTGAGTCCCAAAGAGCCCAATATTGCTTAGTAGCAGGACTGTAGGTGGAGATATCCTGCCAACTTGGTTTCATACTGGAAGATTCTTTTAATTCTAAAATTGGATTTATATCTGGGTCTTCTTTTTGGGCTTCTCTAAGTCCTTTATCACTCCATGGGTCTGGTTTCGGTGGAGGTGAAACAGTAACTTGGCGTACCGAAGGATTTACTAACTGATAGTTCTTCTCTACTCTAGAACAATATCGGCAGCTTTCATTACACGGTTTCCTTGATAATGCATCAGTATTTCCTTGAAGAGTTTCTTTGCGTTGACGTATTTCCATTTTAGAAATTCCACCATCTTTTGTTTTCGGACAGTATCTACGGACGTGTCCGACTCCACCGCAAGTCCAACACTGAATTTTTGTGTTTCTGCCACCTTTACTCAATTCTAAGCTACGCAATTTTCGCCGCAGATCTTCAATTTGCTTTCTTAGATCATAGTTCGTATCAGTAGCAGAGACGGCTCTGATGTAGTGCTGGTCTTTACGCGTGGCTTGCTGGGCAGCCTCTATCTTATGTGCGTAGACTAGGGCAGATCCAATATCTTTGACATCGGCGAGTCTAAGTGTTTTCTGTATCTCCGGATCTCGCACACTATCGATGAAGTGATGGAGAGCCAGATCTTGACGTGTCTCAGCTGGGCAGTCCGAAAATGCTAGATGGGAAAGTCGCTGAATATCGGCAGCCAATTCTTGCAGACTTTCACCCGCTTTTTGATAGCGGGACTTTAACTGTAGTCTGCTATATTCTTTAGTGCACTTATCTCCAAACCGCAGCTCAAGCGCACTCGATAGGGCTTGGAAATCGTGCCTCTGCTCCTCCGGAAGCGTCTCGAGGATGTCAGCCGCGTCTCCTCTTAAAGAAGCCGCCAGGTGAAAAGCTTGGGCTCGGGGATTCCATCCATTAGCTTCCGCTACCATCATAAACTGGGTCTTGTATACTTGCCAGGATGATTTCCCATCAAATGTTGAGAGTTTAATATTGGCTAGGGAAGGCACAAATGCCACGTTGGGTTCTTCATGTTTGTTTGACATTTGCTTCTCCAAGCGTTCAATCTTCTTATTCATATTGTCTAATGCTTCTTCAACGTTTTCTTCTATCTCCAGAACTTTAGTTTCAACTGAAGTTACCTTATCTTCCATTGCATTCATCTTCTCCTGAATGATGTTGGAGAATTCTTCTTTAACACTTACAATGTCCTTCTTAAGTTCCTTTTTAAGCTCCTCCTGTCCAGATTTTATCTCTTTCATCACCTCGGTTTTAATCTCTTCTTGTCCAGCTTTCATCTCCTCCTGTCCAGATTTTATCTCTTTCATCATCTCGGTTTTAATCTCTTCTTGTCCAGCTTTCATCTCTTCTTGTCTTGCTTTCATCTCTTCTTGTCCAGCTTTCATCTCTTCTTGTCCAGCTTTCATCTCAGCCATCTGCTCCGCTAATTTTTCGAGAAGACTTTTCATTAAATCCATATCCATTTTTCTTGTGACACGCTGCATCAACTCTTCAATCCCGATTCTGACACCAGTTGTACCGAGCTCCACGGGTTCGTGTTGATTGAGAGTTGAATAAAGCAACCACTTAATGAACACAAGACTTTTATTCGTAAAAACTTCACTAGATAAACGAAATTCCCGCTGTAACAATCACAATTATACAGCTACAATTCGTCAGATACAATAAGAAATAGCTTCCAATCACAGGTCTCAAATACCTCAGACAGAGAACAACTAGCAGTCACAACTAATCGTCTTCACTCACTGACTGTCTTCACAAAAACTAAAACTCTTCCATGTTGGGCTGCGGTATTTATACCTGACTTGGCGGAGAAATCTACCAATTTCGCCAAGGTTCTGGAAGCTTCTAGGCTATCTCGAAAAGTATTGGTCCTAGAGCTTAGGTGATGGATGTTTCCAGAAGTATCGATTTCTCGCCAAGTCGCCAAAAATCTCGCCAACCGTCGCCAAGTCGCCAAGAATCTCGCCAACTGTCGCCAAGTCGCCAAATTATTAGGAAATCCGCTTTTAAAAGTACAACACGTCTAAATACCGCAATTTTTGCCCAAAATGTGAGAATTTCCGATCTGTCTGAGATATTTTAAGACAAATATAATCATTATTTATAAATTTGTAACAATACTAATCAGTTATCACTAACTATTGTGTTCCACATAACTTTATACTAAAGATTATCACAGAGGTAACTACTATCATAATAATCATTACAAATCATATCTACTGTCTCTGTATACCATGAAATCCGCTTAGAGTTATGTTGAATTCGATCAATTACAAATTAAATAGGCTCTGAACATATGATTTTTAGTACCAATTCTCATTTCTAAATATATCTTGACGATAACTGCAACCGTATCTGAAGCTATACGGCAACGTGGATACTATGCCCTTATAAACCATTCTATTCATGACCATAACAAAAACCTTTGGATGAGATGCTACCTAATTTGATAGCTGATAACCTTTGCTCAACTTACAATGTATGGTATGTGATTTTCTGAAAAAATTTACCTGCTTCTGAATTGGACTTTTGAGAGCAATCCTCACTTTTCAACTAACATAAGGTAAATAAATTTTGTTTGGATTTTAACATAATTCAGTGTGGAAAATTAGATTAAATCTATAAATCTTGAACGAAATTTCAATACACAAATTCGGTTAACATCCCTTTCATTAAATAATCGGGTAAATTAAAATTTATTCGGAAACAGAAATTTTAAATAACAATTAGTAAAAAAATCTTCATAATCAGATTTCATTTTTAATAAATTTAATATAGCTTTTAACTTAATTTTGTTCCTAAATAGTACCACTGAATCAACTATTTTTCAAAAACAAAAGAACAAAGGTAAAACTTTCTAATTCGCTATTAAAAAAATCAGCCTTAATTTGAACAGCCGTAATCCAATCTAACTGCATCATCCAGCGTTATATCCAAATAAGATTAAAATAAGTTTGGAGGGTATCATTGGACACCAAACACTTAAGACCATCGAAAGGATGCTTAACTTCGTTATCAAAAACCCACTTCAGAAAACGTTGGGTTTTAATTAATAAGAACGATGCATGCTAAGAGAAGAGCAAAAGGTCGGACTTGTGGTACCTTTTTCTTCAAAGAAACCCCCAAATTCGATTAATTACTTTTGTGGGAAAAGAAAAGATTGAATGAAGTGTGTAATCAATAATTTCTCTTTCAGTAATCTCCTCCTCCACAGTATTCTGCAAGAGGAAAAAAAATAAGTCCATCTTCTTCAAGTTTTTCTTTTTCTGGCGATTTATTTCGGATACATTTTTTTGTTCCTTCACATATACTATTATGGTGCATGAAATTTTTTATATGGTCTTTTTTATGTAGTATGTATGAACATTTCTTTCCGGGAAGTGATTTCTGAAAAAATTCAAGAGACTCTTTGATCCCTCTACGAAGAAAAGGAATTAGGATTCTTTTCTATGGACTACACAGGGCATCTAGAGGGTAAAGTATTGGTCTGGAAGTAATTATCATCGCAAATAAATACTAGGTGAATAATATTATGTACATAACGCCTAAGAAACTTCTCCTTTCTAGGACATAGAAACGTTTATTTAAAAAATGTAGAGAATTTGGGGACTATATAAATAAACTAAGCACACGGTGTTATATTCTGTTAAATATACAACAACAGAAACTATTATTATGTAATTTTACTAACTATATTTAACTACCACTGTCACATTTAATTATTATTTTTTTTATAATTATTACCAATATAATGATATTTTCAAAATATTTTGTTCATGCAAGATAGACTTAAAAGTTAGTTTTATTGAATTAATAAAACATTTTTATATCAAAAAAAACTTGCATTAATGTAATAAAAATATTACATCGGGGGGAGGAGCGTTTATGTCTCATATCATTGAAAAAAAAGAAAGAAAAACATTCAACTATATAATTATACTTCCCAATATATATATATATATATATATATATATATATATATATATATATATATATATATATATATATATATATATATATATATATATATATATATATATATTAATATAAGGCAAGAAAATATATATTAAAATAATGAATACAATACTAAAATTACAATATAATAAAATATGTACTACAATACATTACAGAGGAATCTTCAGGATAATTGCTCGAAGATATTTAGACATTTGTCCTTCGAGCATGTCAGAAAAAGTGTTCATTTTGCAAAGTGGCCCTTTCCCTCCTGTAGAAGACGTGGTTCCTATGCCTTCTTCTTATCATTTGCATCGTATATTTTAGTATTTTTCACATTTTATATTTCTTATTTTAATAATTTTTATCTTATATATATATATATATATATATATATATATATATATATATATATATATATATATATATATATGTATGTATGTATGTATGCATGTATGTACATGTAAATGTATAAGTATATATGTAATATTTTTTTTATTCTGTGTAAACCAGTTTTGAACTCTGTAGATGTTGCATTTGTTTTCACTGTCAAATTTTGATAGCTTTTGAAAACACAAAATAAATTCACAAGCATTTTCATCAACATTATTTTTTTTATTCCAAATGTTAGTTCAAATCCATAGATATATATTTAATATTTTTTTAAAGTAATCTTTCAAAAAAATAATGTCTTTAATTTTTAAAACTACAACTTATTTGTAAATTTTTAAACTAAATCATAAGTGAGCTTAAATGAATTGTAGTGATAACATAATTTTGATTTTTTATTGATGCTCTCTCTCAAGCATTATAATATCATATCAGCAATAGACTTACCACACGAAAAGTGTTTTTTTATATACTTGTTCATATCTTTATTGAAAAGAAAAAGTATATAAAT
Organism: Latrodectus hesperus; assembly: GCA_037975125.1. Lineage (NCBI taxonomy): Eukaryota > Metazoa > Arthropoda > Arachnida > Araneae > Theridiidae > Latrodectus > Latrodectus hesperus. The sequence goes on from CM075857.1 coordinate 89,710,845, forward strand.
TAGGTGAGATATTTTTAGAAAATATATTTTTCAACATTTTTTTCTGTGAATAATTAAAATGAGTTACATTTTAATATAAAAAAATTGTTTAAAAAATACTTAGAAATCAAAAATAGCACATTCTTACCTTAGATGAAAAATACGCATATTTTTGATAAATCAGGTTGCTTTATATCTTAAGATAAAAACAACGAATTTTTAATGTAACTTACTTTTTAACAACAAATGATTATTACTTCAGAAAACAATTTCTGTTCTTCAAAAAGAACATAATGATGCGAAAATATATTTATACTTATTTATACACGTGTAAATTTGTATCTAACCCTGAATATTGATATCCAGTTTTATCTGTCTGTCAACTTAGATAACATATATGACCAACTAATCGAAAACATGTTATTAGAAGATTAATTTATAGTAAATTCATAATCTATTGAAATAGTGATTTTACCAACATTAATATGTGTCAAGAAATAGACTATTAAATATCTAAGCAGTGACCACGAAATCACCAAATTTTAAAAGGGACAATTTTCATATTTAGTGTTGAAATTCCAAGATATCACAAAAGGCTAGATTATTATTTAATAAGAACTAATACCTCAGAACATAAACTGGACTTTGTTCATTGATTCTTTAAAAATCTGGAGATAGGATATGGAAAAATGTATTTGTGTTATAAAAATGGTAATTAATTTCAAGAAATATGGATATTTCCTGGCGTATTTATCAACGACTACATTTAATATCGAGACTAAGGATGAATAATGATTTTGATCATACACGTAATTATATTTATTTTTCTATGATCATAAGCGTGACCATAGTGATCGATAAAGAAGAAAAGTATGCACCAACGTCATTCAACGCTTGGGTATCCAAGTCTTATATCTTGTTATCTGTTCATGCTTTTTTTTTTTTTTTTTACTTCATAATGAACCAAAGTTCAATGAAGTGACACTAGAGATACTTAAACACTATCGTCAAACCCATCACCTCTCAATTGTAGGTTAAACTCGCTCAAAATAATCTCTTTCCTATTCTAATTAATTCCCTCTACATGTCCTTAACTGTAACCAAAGCCTTTAAAAATTACGTAAGTTTTGATTATCACTGTATCTTGCCAGCTACTTTCGGTGTGTGGAAGTGATTATGTATATATATATATATTTGATACTCATTTTTCATTTATGTTTTATTATATCATATATAAATGATTTTTTTCAAAACTAGGAGCATTTAATATCAAAATCATTAGTGCATGAAAACAACTTTTTAGCTCTCTTTTAATTTAAATTCTGAAAATGCCTGCACCAAATTGATTGGAATAATTCATTGACTTGATGAACAACGATTCAACAGTGGGCTATCAAAACGCAGTCATTCTCAATATTCACGAGAACGCACAACATTAATGACCCTTACCAGATATTTAAAAGGTATTCAAAGAGAATACCAGCGCAAGTGTCGATTTTGTTACTTGTTTGGAGTTTAAAACTCTTATGGATAGTGAGTTTAAATACTCTGGGATATATCAAAAAGTATTACCACTAGTATAATATTATTACATATTTTTGTATATAATATGAATCAAATCTAAAAATAAATAGGTATATTGTGTGTGGAACCACAAAATTTAAAAAGATAAATCATTAATTCTAATTACATTGCAGGATGTATCCAAGTATTCATCCAATACGCTTTAGATCGTATCTTATTTTAAACAACTACAAAATGGACACTGTTATTTTAAAGAATGTATACTTTTATGTATATCAATGAGATTTTTAACAAGGATATTTATTTATCTATGAGATATACACTCTATCAAGGATATTCTTAACTGGAATGCTAGGATCTCTAATTTGAAAGTATATAGGAAATAAAGACTTAATTGATATTTTGCAGAAACATTTTTGTGTGACATAACTGACGTAGTATTTTTTTAAAAACACTTCTGTCAAGATTATCACTGAAATAAAGAAGAAAATGTTAACAAAATAATAGTAAACTATTATTTTGTAGTAAAAATTTTTGCATACTTCAAAATTTAAAATTACCGCATAAAAATAATTTATTATTTTTATATCATAAAACTTCATTTGTTACTGTATTAATTTTGAAATCAACTATATTTTTAAACATTATGTATTAATGAAATGCGCAGAAACTGTTTTTTTTTTCATATTACTAACTACTATTATTGGACTATGGAATGAAATCCCGAACAAAATTAATTTAAATATTTATGACTGGCTTATGTAAATAAGAATTGGCAATTTTTTTTTTCGATTTTTTTACTCTCGTCATTTTTATCTTCCAGAACACCAACCACGTTATATATGTTTTTCAAGATGAAAACCAAAACATGCCAACGGTCTTCTCGCATCTGTATTTTAGAGAAAATTCGTGGTACCTTCCCATCGTCTCCCGCTGTGTACTCAAAGTTTGGTTTCCTCTGAGCAAGAAGCTTATCGGGAGTGACGGAACAGCAAGAGCTCCCGGACTGCCATCATCTTCTGGAGGAGGCCTTCGCTCGTGTCCCGAGGAAGATGGAGTAATTATCGGTCATCGGACCGTGGACAATTGTCCGGGACAGTTCTGGGAGGAATAACGAACCCCAGGGAACGGGAATATCAAGAAGTGCAGAATGTGTAAATCTCGCCAAGTAGAACCCCCCCGGAAGTAAATGCTTTTGACATCTTACGGCTAAGAAAATTATCTTTGGCTCTTCGGAAATGCTGAAGAGCTGCTTCTGATCAAGCCTCGAGCTGGCCAATGATGGGACGTAACTACTTCCTTTTTTATTTCTTAAATCGAATTTTTGTTTTGCTTTTTTGGAATTAACTTATTCGCAAGGCTAACTGGGAACTATTGATTTATTGGTTGTGAATTGATTAAAGTTTGCTTTACTTTTAGAGGTGAAATGAATAAATCCCTTGGTATGAATAATTTAGAATGAAATAAGTATTATTTAAAAACATTTTTAAGAAGGAAATAAAATATTGATCTGTTGAGTAGTTTTGCCATCAATTTATTGCTGCATTCATTAAATTTATCTCACACTTTTTCAAAATCTATCATAATTTCACACTAGAATTAACAATGTAAAACTATTTAAGTGCTGGATTTTTAAAAATGCTTTTGAATAATTGATCATTTAAATGTTTAATTTCGATGAACGTAATGTATAAATCTTTGACAAAATTCGATATTAGAATAATTTGAAAAATTATTTGGTTTAAAATACATATGTAAAAATACCAAATACACTTATAAATATTTTTCATATTTTTAACATATAACCAGTTATAAAACACTTGCCATTTTTCAAATATTCAAATATAAAACACTTAAATCTTACTTGAAGAAAAAAAAATTAAAATTTCAAGTTTCCTTGGAAAGGAAACAATGAAATAAATGATGATTATACAGATTTAATGAGAAAAATTATTCATTCATATTCTTTTCATATTTGTAACGATTTTATAAAAAAAATTTAAAACTTCTCTTATCACAGAATTTGAATTAAAAACTATATCATAATACGAAATCCTCTATTACGCATATAAGACATTTATTAAGCTTGGTCAAATATATAAGACATTTATTAAGCTTGGTCAAATAAATATGTATATATTACTAAAAGAAAATGTAAAAAAAGTTTGTTCTAAAACTCATAGTACAAATTTTAGTCATGATGTGCCAATAATTTTATTTTACTTTTCTTAAATGGTGAATCTTAATTAGAGAATTTCTATTGTTATTTGGAGTTCGTTTTAAAAAACTAATATAAAGATTCCTAAAAAATACGTAATTAAGTAATTAGAATGTTACTATTAACAAAATTCTAATTAAAAAATAACGTTTAATACTAACTCAATTTAAAAATTATTGTGTTTATAATGCATTGTTTACCTAAATTAAAAACTCATAATTTTGCTTAATACGAAAAAATTATTACAAAAAATAAATTATTAATTTTAAACCAATAGTGTTTATAAACTTTAATACTTTTTAAGTTTACCCACAAAAAATACTTTTATCACAAATAAAAATGTATAAAAATGTATATATATATATATATATGTATATATATATATATATATATATATATATATATATATATATATATATATATATATATATATATATATATATATATATATATATATATATATATATATAAAAATTCCGGGTCATAATTTCAGGAATTTTACCATTAAATTACTATATAGTAATAACTCAAGAAAATGCTTCCTTGAAAATTTCCTTTATTAAATTATTAATAGAAATTTTAATGTCTTAGCTTTTCTCATAAATAATGTAAGACATCGTCTAAAGTATAATAATGTATTATTTCCTTATAGAGAAAATACTTTTAAGAACATCAATAAACAAGATATACAGCTATCGTTTCGATGTAATAAATATATTCATTGTCGTATTTACCATTCACCTATATACGCAGCATCAAAAAACAAGTTTCAAATTAATCATTTCTCGGAAATGGGTATGGATGATGTCTTTTACAAACATTCCACATCCGAGTATAAAAAAATATATATATATAAGATTAGTCTTCCTATTTTTCTTCTCGAATGCTTAGCCAACCTGAGTCTAACGGTCAAACCTCCATCTGTAGATTTAACAGACTAGTACTCCACCTACAATGTTTCTGAAGGTACGAATGGTTCGAATAAAAGAAAATAGGAAAACAAGAGAGCAACAATCCGATGACAATATAAATAATATAGCCACCAAGAGATACCGTCGAACAAACGGTTTCAGTAATTTAGTGAATATTGAAAGTCATTTATTTTGAAGAACAGGCGAAAGGCGGGGCCCATGTCGATTCCAGCTTTCATGTATATAGACGAGAGATCAAATGGAAAAAAAGGGGAAAAGGATGGGGAAAAACACACTGCAAAGGGAAGTTTCTTTATATATGTTTTTTTTACTATTTTTTTAGATTTCTTGAAATACTCAGAGCGATTTACGCTTTTTGGAAAAGCGAGTTCTCCTTTTTCTTACTTTTGTGCGAGTATTTTTAAATTAAAATAAGAATTGTCATAGAATATCAGAGAAGAAACCAAAAAGGAATTTCAGGATGTTGGAGGACATTTTTAAGTTTTCCATTCTTTACCTAAAACTAGATTTTTTTCTTAGTTAAATGTCTAATTTATTTTACAAACTTAGGAATTTAAATAACAGTGAACTTTAAATATTTTTAGAGTGCATATAATTTGAGTATTTATTTGAATAATATATAGAATAAGATATAACTTCCAGTAACTTCAAAAAATAAAATTTCTACTAATTTAAACTTATTGTTTATGGGTTTCAAATATTTTACTAACAAAGTTACAAGATTAAAGCATCTATTTTCATTTAGCAATACTTTATGGAATTATATATTTATAAATATGCCATAATGTAGATTAGAGGTTATTTTACGGTATGAACTGTCAAATTTTACAGACAGTTCCTATTCTTATGCAGGAGATTTTCACTTTTATTAATGATTGTTAGCTCGAAAAAGGTAATTCAGTTGCTATTAAATTTTGATTTTCCAAAAAAATTTTTATGACCTTGAAAGTTTTATGTTAGTTTTGCAGAATGAAAATCTGTCTTTTGAGTCACATATTAAAAACTAACATCTATATTTTATAAAGCAAATTTTTTGAAATTAATATAATGCTTTAAATTTTTAATACTCTAAACTCTAAATTATTCTATTTATTTCTGTATTTATTGTAATTGTGTTTTTCAAGAAAAACTCTATACTAAAACCCTAAAAAGGTGATTTATTTGTTTGTTTCGCGACACCTGTTTTCTTTAAGATACGAGACTTTAAATTAAAAAATATCAAAATATTTTTAATTCATTAAATATTTATTATTTTAACTAGCAGAACTTTACACATATTTCACATGATACAATATCTCATATAAATTGATTTCTTATAAGCTAAGAATATATATTGTGTTTCTTTAAATTTCTAATTAGACCTTTAATAGAAATATCACTTAGTTGTTAAGATACACTGTAAAATACTTCGCAAAAAATTAACTAAATTAGCAAGTAGTACTAAGAAAAAACTTTGCTCTTCTCCAATTATTCACGGACAACTGCGCATGTTGATTCTGACAGGATTGAAATCAGAATACTGATGAAATGAAAATAATTATCTTCTAATCCACAAAAAAGGGCCTTATTATGCTTACTTAAAGAAAATACCCATTATTTTCATTCAAGAAGACACACGAGCACATTTCCACCACACAGACACAATCAGGCATGAAGATTCTTACTTAACATTACCCAGATGGACAATTGATCATGCATGTAAAATTATCTTAAGATTACATGATGTAGGAAAAAAATAACCCGTTGCAAAAAAAAAAAAGCTTTAAACGACAATTTATAATCAGAGAAATATCACACAAAGATGGTCCAGTGTAAAGCATCACATAAAAAAAGACTGCTTGTATTGAAGCACAATCTCACATTTCAGTTGCCCTTCGCCAATTAGACGAACATACAATACTGAGTAATTTCATATTTGATATTTTCTTTCAAGGACCATTTCTAATGACCATAAGCCAAATGGAGGATGGAAAAAAAAGCAATCACAATGATTTCCAAAGAGCAGCAAGTACAAAAAAAACACTTCTGTGATGCTTGGCGTAAATTTTTTTCTGCCATTCCAAAAGTCAAAACCACTTTTATTACACCGTATCACTTTCAATTAACCGTCCGGCGGACGTGATTTCTCTTGCTTTGAAAGGTTGCAAAGAAATACCGCTGGATTTTACCTAAAAGAAAAGCAGGAAAGGAGAAAAAAATAGGCGGCTTTATCATACACCAGTTGTATTACAAAAGAAAACTTCATTGGCGATTTTTTTTGACAGTCACGCCAAATGATCTGCAGCTAAATAGAATCGTTGATATGTGTTCGTCTGTTGGACTCGTGCATTAATCTGAGTTCATAAAAACGAGGCATAAAATCGCGATCGCTCACGCGGTAATAGTGTAACATTGTTTCCATTTCGATCATTTTTTATGGTAAAATTTATTTTTTGTATATAATAAAAAGAAAAACTGAAGCAAGTCACTTAGAAATTAAGTTATGAATTTGAAATAAGAGTTTTATTTATTAAATATGGCTGGGAAGAATTTTACCTAATTATATATCATAGAAATTTTATGTTCTAAAATTTAATCTATAAACTGAAATGTGATATGAGTAATTTAAGTTCTTTCTTAATATTATTGGTTTTTATCGCAATAGTAATATTTTTAATTTTTATTTTATTTGTGATCGCATCTTCTTCTTCTTCTTAAAGTTGGGTTTGTATGTCATTGGGCACCTCTGCTTTTATCAGCATTTTGTACCATTAACTCCAAACCCAATGTTTCCTAGTTCCAGTTGCTCGGGTCACCCACTTTATTAATAAAGTCTGATAACCCTTTAATGGAGCCTAGGTGTAACTCTCTAGTATGGATGATGCCTAAAGAAGTTAATCTAGGGAGGGCAAGAGCCTCGCATTCATAAATGATATGCTCTGCCGTTTCCTCTTGTGTTTGACATTTCCAGCAGATAGGGTCTTGCTGAAAAAGTCCCATCTGGTTAGAAAGTCAGTCATGCTAGGGATAGCTTTCTGGCTTTCACCAGAAGATGGTTTGGAGGTCATTTCTACCTCAAGTAAAAGATTCATTACTGCCCCTTTACAAGATTGCCTCTGAGTTCCCTAGTCTTTTTCAGCAAGGTCTACTTCAGAGGCATCACCTGCAAATGCAGAAAGATTTGTTATTTCTTGTGTCTTTTCAGCCACAAGATAACAATTAATAAGCTCAGGTAATATAAGTCCACCCAGCATTGCCTGAGATACTGGGCAAGGCAAATTACTCTAGAAGTTTGCCAGGCAACTAGAGGCTCCGTTAAGACACCAATACCGCGGTGCCAATTAGCCCTAGGCACGGATCGCATAACACCAGGGTTTACGGGAGCTGTGATCGCATAATTTTGAAATCATTTTTAAAACATTAACTAGCAAAACAAATTCTTAAATTTTCATAATTTAATTCAAACATTATTTTAACTATCATATCACATTTAGAATTAATAATAAATAAAATAATTGATATTTGCTTTTTTTCTGTTGAAATAAATAAATTCTTGAATTTATGAATTAAACGATATAATTTGTAAGTTTATATGAACTTAATGCAATTCGTCGATTCTTGAATTCATAAATTGAATTCCTCATTGAAATCGCTGAATTAAATTAAAGTTATTGCTGCTTTTATTAAAACTTTCATTAAAACTTACTATTTAAAAAATTATAATGCCACAAGCTCTGAATATCTATTATAAATAGATTTCAAAACTTCAGATTTATTTTATACATTAAAGATTATAGATATATGGATTAGGTAAATAAGGTGATTTATTTTATTAAGTGAAAAGCATTCGCTTTTAATTTACAAAAAGGTGCAGAGATTAACATGAAATTGAATAATAAAAAATGATTTCAACTAATTGAAATAAATTTTAATTTTTTAACAATATTTCAGTTTTCAACAAAAGCAATTAAATAAACCAAAAGGAAATAAAATTGAAAAGATATCTTTAGTGTGATAAATTAAAGAAAGAAAGAAGATGTTATTTTCTGCATAATGTTATTATAAAAACATTCGCTTTTAATTTTCAAAAAGGTGCAAATTAAAATGAAATTGACTAATAAAAATTAATTTCAATTAATTTAAATAAATTTTAAATTTTATTAAACAATATTTCAGTTTTCATCATAAGCAATTAAATAAACCAAAAAAAAAATAAATAAAGTTGAAAAGATATCTTTAGTGTGATAAGTTAAAGAAAAAAAGACATATTTTCTGCATAGTGTTATTAAAGTAAATTTCTATTGGGCTAAATTTTTTCAACTTTTCTTCGTTCTATATAATAATTTGCTATGTATTCTAATTCTACTTTTTTCCATGCAATCAAACAATAAATATTTGTTGAAATAATTGTATTAAAAATTCCAATAATAATAAATTACTGCAATTTAAAATTTATATTTAAAGATTTAAATGGGTTTTTTAGTTCACTATATTTTTATTGAAATTTCATTGTAAATTTATGTGTCAAACTGAGTATTTTCTGTGAAAATTTAATAAAAGTAAAATTATACAATATAGCTTCATTAATTAAATGTCTAATTCAATCATTAGCTTTCCATGTTATAGTTAAATTACTGCAATAATATTATTCACTTTAGAACAGTATAGATATAAAACAATAATTAATAATGAATTCTGTATATGGCCTGTATTATATTCTGTATTAGGCCCATTTATAATATTTTTGTACTATATAATATTTTTTGTACAAGAAATATTTTATTATGTAATTGCATAAATAAGAAATTTGTGTCAACTAATAATTCTATGTGTGATTAAATGTTGTTGGAAACAAAAATAAAAGCATGGGAATGGCTGAGAAAGACACAGGAAGATGAAGAGTTCTGTCATAGTTCCATCAAAGTAACTGGCAATGTCTTTCCGCAGGTGCGGCGTGGTATGAAAAGAAAAGCACCAGCTTAGGTGTTGAATTCGACTTTTGACTGTGATTTAAAATTACCAAGTAATTGGTTACATTTAAAAGATTTGGCACAGGTGCCTTATAATCTATGATGATAAATTCTGAGATTGGCGATTTTTTGGCGGATTTTCTTATGTATCTGGCAACCTCGTCTTTATTACGTCATACATATGGAGACCTATAAGAATTCTGCAGAAAATTCATAGTATTTACGTCATCGCGCACATCACGATCGTCATCTTGGCAAATTTCTTCATCGCCAAAAATTCAGAATTTGGAATCATGGATTATACGGCACGTGTGCCAAAATTTTCAGTCTTTGAAAATAGGCAGATGTAAATGTATTGCAAACATATTGATAATACTTGTGATTTTGTATATCAATCAATGAATCAAACTTGCAATTTCATTTAAAATGAATAATCAAGAAAACTAGATATTAAAACCCCATACAAAAGAAATAGTAACTACTGAAATGAATCAGCCCGCTTTCCTCATTTATAATATTAAAATCAATCCTACACTTTGATAAAGTTTGCTAAAGTAAATGTATTTTTAACATATTTCTTCAAAATAAAATTATTTTAATTCATTAAGTCGTTCAATTTTACTCGGGCCTAAAAAATTCTAAATTAAATTTGTAAAAGAAAAATCAAATGGAGCTGAGTAAATGTGGGTATATATTAATGTATTCTGATATGTTATTTTTCACAATATCATAAATATTTTTTGCTTTTACAAAAGATTTAGTTGAAATTTTATTCAAATTTAATTTCAGTTCAAAATTTGGGTTGAACCATTTTTAAATTCAAATTGAAATATGTGAAGAGTATTTTTGTTCATTTTAAATAATATCTCTTTAAAATTAATTAAACTTTACAATCATATCTCTTACATAGCAAATTTAACATATGTTATGCGAAATACTATATTCAATTAATACCAATAATATTTTATATTTTATATCAATTCGTTTAAACTTTTAAAGATATGAAATGTATATATATATGTAATATATATCATATATATATATATATATATATATATATATATATATATATATATATATATATATATATATATATATATACATATATATATATATATATATATATATATATATATATATATATATATATATATATATATTCGAAAAATTTTCATTCTCTCTGAGGTGAAATACAAGCACAAGTATCATATAATCCAGGGTCTCAAATCTTGAATTTTTTTTACGATGACGAAATTTTGCCAAAATGACGTAATTGTGACGTAATAAATTCGTTTTTGAAAAAATTTACAAATCTAAATATTAAATTTAAATATGATAAATAAAGATAGTGAATATATATTTTTGATAAAAGATTTTTTTAAAAAAATGAAATTCTTACGAAGTTTCCTCGAAAATTTTCTAATAAAATACGAGAATGAAACAAAATGCTCTAAATTTCGTCACGACGACGTAATTACTAGGGTTGTCAAAACTGAATTTTCAACATACTTCATATTGGTCTTCATCTGTATGACGTAATAAAAACCAGGTTGCCAGATAAGAAAGAAAATCTGCCGAAAAACTCAGAATTTGGCATCTTGGATTATACGCCACCTGTGCCAGTATTTTAAAGCTAAATTCTGGGAATCGCAAAATCAATCTGCTTTCTGTTCAGTTATGGTAATCAAGGTAAGCTTGCATTAAATTGTATTTATAAGCGTATCACTTATGAAAACAACCTAATATTATTTTGAGACAATTATGACATTACTGATGATTCCACAGATACGGTCAAATAATATAATGGGTACATCTAACTCTAAGGTTGTTGTCATGTAATGTTTCATTTAAGTCATGAATTTAATAAAACCATATTTTAAATAATTTATTCGTAGTGGAAGATATCTCACTTCTATCGATTCAATTATATCAGAAAATGTAGTTTGATTTATTTTTATAAAAAGTGTTTAGTGACAAAAAGACTCGTTTTGAATTTTTAAAATAAAATAAATATTATTTGCTGCTTTATTTTTTTCTCTAATCCACATAAAATTGATTTTTAACTCAAAAACAATTAAATTTAAAAGAAATTAAATAGACTCCAAATTTAATAAATTTAATAATTTCAAATTTTTGCATTCTTACTGAGAAAAATAATTTTGATGTCATTATTATGATAAAATTTAACAATACTTCTTGAAAATAGATTACTTTAAACCCATAAAAATCTCAAATAAAATTCAAAATGTTTTTTTAGTTTAAAATTTTATACTATTCAACTATATTTCTTTTTATTTAAAATAGTAAAAATAAATCAGTCGCTTAACAGTTTTTTTTTTAAATTTAGCTTTTCTTAATTTAATTTATAGCCTACGATAGTAGGTGAAAAGTAAGATTTATAATAATAAATGTCAATTGTGTTACCTACATCTGGCAGACATTTATGTCTAAATTACATAAAATTTCTAGTACGTTAAAAAATATCTTGAAGATTTGTAAAACGAAAATAAGGCCAAAATTAAGTATATTATATAGTAAATTTAAAAAATTAAACAAAAATACGTAAATTTACAGATAAAAATTTCAAGTAAGAATAATTTTCAGCAGAAAAGATATGAACAGCAGATTTTTACTTATTTTTGTATTGTTTGTTATAATATATTTTATTTAATGTTCATTTTTTAATTTTTCTTAATAACATTTTTAAAAAATCTTGTATATTTTCATCTTAATCTATCACTATCATGTTTCAAATTTTATTTATATATTATTTTACTTCACTTTTTTTATAAAATTAAACATAATTACTATTTTTAATTAAAACATCTAAAACCTCAGCTTTATGAAATTTTGTTGGTGCTTGACATTTGCTTAATCTGGTAATGAAAAAATTGTATCTGTATTTTATTTTCAATAACCAATGTGTATACTAATAATAATAAGTACGTTTTGATTAAGGATTACTTACCGTTATTTAATAGGCAATGATTTAAAATAAGGCGATAAATATTGGCGATAAAGTTTAATTTCTTGTAACCCTGGTGTTTAGTTTTAGAGGAAGAGATCGTCTTGATAATCATATATTGGCACCTATCTTGACTTCAAAAAAAATCACGAAAAATCAAGGTGTACCCCATTGTAAATTTTTACCAATTGTTAAAATTCAGGTAACTTTGGACATAGCAGAATACAGTCCTAACATGATAAATGGGAGAATTATCTCAGAGATAATGATGAAATTTCAATGTTTATTAACAACTATTTCACGAGGGCACCGATAAGGTATACCAAATCACGTAAAACATCATATCTCAGGTTAAATGGGAAGCCGTAAAGTAACCATGAAACAATGGCATCATCAGCAACTGCCATAAACTATCAAACTATGAAAACGTGTGTCACTCCTTTAAATTATTAAATATTTCAATTCTGAGACACAAGCGAGTGTCAGCTTGTGAACTATTCTGGGGATCATTGTTGACAAAATCTCTCCGATATAAAAGCCTAGATAATATAGTTATTGCCATCACGGCTCAAAGCTTTACACCTCGATCCTCAAGCACTCCGATTGCATGACTGGTGGCTGGAAATACGTTACCTGGTTTTAATTTCAATTATGTCATAAGAATGTACGTATACTGAATAAGGAAATAACTTCATCAATCTATGGACCTTTCATGTTATCAGAACTCTGTTCAAGCTAGTGAATTCCTTGAGGGAAGTGGCACGTGAAACTAGCGCTGTGTAAGAAAATTGATATGTCTATTAGGAGACAAATTTGATAGTAAGCATTCTGTCTAATCACCTACACCTATACATTCCCACAGTACATTCAGGCAGATATGAACAAGTCCAATAATATCTAACTATAATATCTAATTATATAAACAGCAACAAAGAATCGGTAATTGCTTTGAATAGTACCATTTTTACTCTTCTAATTTTAGGCACTTCCCTGTAGCATATAAATCTCTAGATGTGAACAATATATCATATTCAGGATAACTTGCTATGGGCTGTTTAGCCATTCCATTATCTTACATTCCTGCAGACTGAGGATTTGCTCTGCAAAATTTTTGTAAGATACCTTTTGACCATCAGTCAAGTCCGTCCCACGTCATGTTGAGCCACTTCTGTAAGCTCTTAGAATCCTAATTTAATTTTGGTGTGAAAGGCCACTTAATGATATAACATGCACGCGGACGTTTGGATCATGTGTTATCGAGAAGAAAACTCAAATTTCATTGAACAATGAATGATCAGTTGTTTTTTTAAGCACCATGTCACATTTTATAGTATGTATGTATATACTGCTAGTTTGATTTCAGTAAAATATTTTAAAGTTTTTACATTCTTAAATAAATTTTCAAATTTGTTGTTTCTGTAATGTTCATACATTATTTTAAAAGTTTATCAGTTTCTGAAATCAAGCCACTGATTTTTTTTAATTACTTTTATTTTTTTAAGAAACAAATTTCGTTTTACTCTACTTAAAAGATAAGCTTCATTAAATAAAATTTATTATTTATATCATATGATGACTTCATTAACATTCCGGTTCCTTAGATATTTTTAACAATCAATAAAAAAACTGTTAAATTATTTGCGAATTATCTAATACTTTAAATACTACAAATGTGTAACTTAAATTAAATGTTATTACATTTAATCAATCATAGACATACAATCCCTGATAAAAAAAACAATCTTATATACCTCAAACGTATTTAAGATAACGAATTTCTTTAATGATGAATCCTTACTACACGCATTTATGAGTTCTAGAAAAAAAATAGAATCGAAGATTAAAACCAAATAGTAAATACAATATCATATACAAAAATAATCAAGCATATATTTCTCTTGAATACTTGATCACATGCCTATTTTCTAAACACTACAAAAGTTAGTTCTGCTAACATAGTTTTTATTTCAAATAAGCTCTAGAAGATTCACCGTTGTTCAATCACTTATCTTTGTGGCATAACAAAACATTTTTCTTCTAAAAAGTATTCCTTCATTGGTTACTTCTTCCCAAAGAAGCATTCGGTTGAACAAATAACAGGTTCAACCTCTAAGCCTGTTAGAAGGAGAACTGGTCCGGAGAATTGGGAGCGTAATTTCAGTGGTTAAATCGCGAACGAGAGCTCAAATCCTCTTCCTGTTTGACAAGCAGTGATTTCCTACCCCTCAGAAAAACCCTTTAAACTCATGTTTTGGCAGGAGTAACAATAAAGAGTGATCTGTAATAAGTAATTGGGGTATTTTTGGGAGATTACAAGGTTTTTTTGTTTATTTATTTTTTATTCTTAGATTTGTTAAGAGTAAATCCTCTGTTTCTTTTATTTTTACTTATTTGTTTATTTATTAATGCTTAATCGTCATATATTTTTATATAGGAATATGTATTCAAATTTAAATTAGATAAAAATACAAATTAATAAAATGATAGTTAAAAAAATATTGATTTCGTAAGATGGTTTGTAAAGGTCACATTTGATATTAAATTTTCTATTAAATCTTAATTGACAGTGAAGTAAGTTTACGTAAATGAGTGTGAACAATTTGGAATTAAATAATTTAGTATTGTGAAAAGTCCATTTATTTCTTTTTTGTCAAAATTGCATAAAACGCTTGAATGTGTTATAATTTCAGTCACATGAAACAAAAATGAATATTTTGATAAAAAATATTTTGCAACAAAGTAATTTTTAAAATATTTAATATCAAAATTAACTGATATAGAATAATAACATGCATTATTATAAGAGATTCAAATTAATTTTTTGTTTTTTACTCAATACTTTTACTTTTCTTCAACAGCTAAATTGTATTCGGTTTATTTTGATTATTTTGTTCTTATCTTATGCCCAAAGTATTTCGGTATTTAGATAATCAATCATTTATATATATAATTTTGCTCACAAATAGATTTAAGAAATTAATAGAAAAGTGACAGTTTAATTTATTTATTAAATATATAAAGTACACAAATGCAAACATTTATTTATATAGATCTAAAAAATCTTAAAAGGAAATAAATAATGTAATTAAGCAGTCAAACTATATTTATGCATTAATTCTGTTAATATTATTACATTAGTCATGTGTATAATGTTAACATTAAATAAACTTATACAATTGAATTGATTCAATAAATTCAAGATCAAAAACGGCATATTACATATATAACATTTTATTTTTGGCGAAGGCTTTTTTTATATAATAAATACTAATTTAATAAATAATTGAGAAAGATAAATCCGTTAACGATATCTGATTACCTGCATTAAGCAATAAATCTTGAAGATAATTGTGAAAGTTAATGAAAGGGATAAGAATAAATTATAAGTAACTATATTGCTATCAGCGAATGGCAAAAATTCTTTAAAAAATATTTCGATTTTATCGTATTCCATGTAATTAAATTATCTTCAGAACAACAGCAATTTTATATTATTAAATAATATAAGAAATTATTGGATGAGATAAATTACATTTATATATCATTTTGAAAAAAATCAACCGAACAAAAAGTACTTACAATAAAATCACAATAATAAATTTTCTTTCATAAATGTTCGGGTAACACTATAACGATATTAGGTTCTGAATAGTCGGTCATTTTTTTCATGCAATAGTGATTTTTTGTACTCGAGGAATAGTTAGACCAATATTTACAGTTTAAAGCGACTTGCAAGGCAGTTAAAACATCCAAATACGTGGTGGGAATTCAACCCATGAACTGCTGAAATGAAGGTCATCAGCGTTAACTACTTGGTTACTGTCTCAACTTCTAGCTGCTGACAATTATTAAGAAGATAAACAAGTATTTATTATGCAACTGTTCCATTCATTTTTACTTTATGTAACAACTTTATTTTTATGATTCGACGGCTTAAAAATGTTTGATGAAATAAAAGTATTTTTAAATTTGCAATTTTATATTTTATATCACAACTAAATGAGTATTAGCTTCTGAAAATTTCATCTGTAATATATATTGAAAATTGTAAATTATTTACTCACACATTTTTCTTAGTACTCAGAGCTATTTTCTCGTATCAAATTATAAAAAAAATCACATTGTTATGAAAGAAACAAACAAATAAATGACTCCAATTTTGAAACATACACATTTAATTAAAAAATGAACAAAATTTACACGGAGCCATGTATGGGTTCGCGACAATCTCTCTCGCCTGCTTCGCGTACAACGAGCGTCCCTGAATCAAAACAAAAAAAATATATAGGATCTTAAAATCGAAAGTGCCGATGGTGAGACATTACAACATGTTTCATTCACATTCACAATTTTACATGTTTCAAAAAACATATGCTTAATAATGTTTCTTTTAAGTACTTGTGATGCATATTAATTTTCGTTAATTATGTGTTTTTCATACAATTTCAAATTTAAAGAATTTTAAATTAATAATATTTAAACTCTATGGCATAAATTAAAAGATACTTCCTTAAATATTCTTCTTATCCTTGTAATAAAATATTTATTATTTATTTCAACATTTGACAACAACATATACATTTTCAATTTAATAATTCTTAGAGCTAACAAAAAATCAAAAATGTCAGTAAGATTAATTTCAATTTATCATTTCTATATTAGTTTATTTTGATTGATATGTCAGTATTTCTTTTTGTATCATGCTGAAATATTATATATATATATATATATATATATATATATATATATATATATATATATATATATATATATATATATATATATATATATATATATATATATATATATATATATTAATTCTAAATAAATCATCATCTTAAATTTGATTATGTCTATTCAAAAACTGTAACATTTTTATAAGCCTAGACTTCAAATGAATTTCCTCTTACAAATCATTTGAATTCGCTATCAGCTTAGTAATAATTCTTGAGTTAAAATTTAAATCGAAACGATAACTTAACATGAAATTATAATTTTAAGAATCATTTATGCATTTCTCCTTTGAATTAATCATGATTCATAAATTGCTTTCCATTCTCAAAAAACAATTATAGCCACAGGGAAAACCGTCATATACCACACACAAATTTAATTAATATTCGATATTTACAGATATATTTATCCGAATGAATGCATTTCAACGATATGTTCCCAATAAACATACACGAATTTATACTTTAATTAAATGAATAATATACATCGCAAAATATTACATTTTCGATCACTTTTGGAAGTAAAAATTAATATGTACGACTCTATTAAGAAAAATTCTATCTCTCTCTAGAACAGTTTTACGCCATTTTAGAAAGAGATTTCTACAGCCTCCATGTGTTTAATATTTCATGTTTCGTTTTCTTACTTCCTGTATGATTAAAGTTTTCGAACGAATCAATTTTAATGAAAGTATTACTCTCACATTCAAGGTATAGAAGTCGAGAATTGTTATGGTTTTGAGTGTGTAAGGGAGTAGCGTTACTGTAAGAGAGAACTCCAAGCAGAATCCTGTGTTTGTTAATTGAGGGTTATCTTGTAACTTAAATATTCATCACATGCAAATTTCGAAACTCCGAGGCGAACGAATGTTGTTTCGAATTGCTGTATCTGCTGTCCGAATTCTCTCGGTCTTTATTATTCACATAATTATAACTATTCGGAATGCTGGATGAGGATTTATTGCAACACCATGGGATTATTTGCTGGAACAACAATTCCATGGATTCAAATATCGGAATATTTTCCAGTTGGGTTTTGATTTGAATACACTACGTGAAATCCTAAAATTGCGTTCAGTTTACACGTTATGTAAAATGTTTGTATAATGAGCTACATATTTTTTCCCATATTTTCGAAATTATTCAACAAATATGTACATTTTTATCTGTATGTTTTAAGTGAATAAAAACTTATTTTAAACATAAAATGAAATTTTTTTAACAATTATTTAAGTGATACAATAATTTAATACAATACAAATATAGACTTTTTTTTACAAGCACAAAATGAAACTATTTTATCAATAATTTGAATGATCTAATAGTGTGATATAACAGAAATATAGACTTTTTCAAGTACAAAATGAAATTAATTTGTCAGTACAAATATGGATATATAAGTAATACAGTATAAAATGGCTTATTTTGGGCACAAAATGAAATCGTTTCGTCAACAATTTATAATTGATAAAATAGTGAGATATACAATCCAAATGTCGACTTATTTCACGAGAAAAATATAATTGTTTTGTCAATAATTTGTGTTAAAGATTTCACCTCTTTCAATTTTTTAAGATAATGTTGTTACTTTGTATACTATTATACACACAAAGTTTTAATTATTAGACATATGTCATACATATTTTTTTCCAATGGCGGGCAATTGGATGACGAACCCTATGCTACAACAAGGTCAGAAACTGCTACCCATTTGTCGTTACCCAGCGGGCACCTGTGAGCCAAGTCACGGAGGCGAATAGCCTTCCCCGCGCAATACCACCACAAAACCATTTATAGGGTGGACCACATTCCTACATCATCACAGAAGAAAGGACAGAGAAGCACAGAGAGAACTGAGAAAGAAAGTAACATAACCCGAACCGGGATTCGAACCCACTACCCACAGCTCGGGAGTCAGGAGCGATAACCACTTAGTCATCGATCGGCCTGTCATATATATTTAAAACTCTATAATTATGTTTACCATGATAATATATATTTTTTAACTGAGCTTAAGCCCCACTGTTAACGTAAATAACCGTTTTCTTAATGAAACAATCATTAATATGAAAACTGATATTTTTATACAATGTTATAAAAACCTTCCATACCTGAAGTAGACGAAATTCTTTCTTAAAATGTATCATTTGCTAATGCATTTGTTATTTTTATGGGAATTATATCCCTGACGATGGATTATTTACATAGTTCTAATGTTTTCTTAACAAGATTTACAAACTATATCCTTAACAGAAAATTGTTAGTCGCTAAATTATTAAATATTTTCCCAGTTTTTATAAGTAAAAAATAATTATCATGTAATGTACTTTATTCTTTAAGCTAGCAGTAACAATACGGAGATAAAAAATTTATTTTTGAATCTCCGGTATTTTTTTTTTTTAAATCTGAAAAAGTTATTATTTTGCTGTGAATATTGTGAAGTCCTTAGGTTATTCATCTAGATTAAAATATTAGCTAATATGAAAGCTCTTTTTTATTATTTCAAAAACATAAGAATTTTTTATCGATTACCAGAGATTATTTTTCCTAATTTAGGATTATCAGTAAAAGACAAAAATTTTCGTATAATATTTTCAGGAGATAGATAATCCTTGTTTTAGAAAAAACATGCCCTAAGGTACCTATGGAAATATCATGTGTTTTAAATTATAAGGTCCCATACACAATTCCAGCCTCAATTGAAAAATGTAAACTGAATAGATGTTCCATTTCTCGTTTTCTGCAAGCAGAGTTATTAAAATTTCTGAAATATTTTATACTTAATCTCAATAACATTTGCATATGTCACAATGTCTGTGAAAATTTATACACGAGGCAACTCTTGCTCGCATTTTTTAAATGCCGTATAGTAATTTTCATCTGTTAATATATTCATGCTGTAATGTTTCAATGATACTTAAAATAACGAATAAATTTTTATTAGAAGATTATTTTAAAAATTCTTCATGGGATTTCGTTTTTAAGCATTTCAACTCGTTTTTTGTGAGTTGTTTTTAATGTGATATTTATCGTGTAATAACAAATTTATATAATTATAAAAATACTTACATTTTATATGTGAATAGAAAACATATTGAAGCAGGATACAAATAAAATAAGAAACAAATTCTTGTGTTTGGAAAAAAGTAGAAAATTAATATCCAAAAATCTGTACGAATACTTAGAAAAAGAATGGAACAAAAAAAGAATACTTAAAAAAATTATAAAATCTTTTGACATTTATCTCTATTGCCATATGATTTTTAATATTTAACAAATTAAAAACTATAAAGAAATAAATATTTCTTTGCAAGTTTGAATTATATTTTTTTACAAATGTGGATAGGTTGAAAAAGAATGACATCACACCTGAAATGCATTGGAAGAAACAATTTAAAGCTTTATAATTGCAAAAAAGTATTATAATAATAAAAAAGTATGGCAACAGCATTCTGGTGACGTCATTACTATGACGTCACTTAATCTATATAAATAGTCGAACTACTAATTTACTCTCTCTCTCTCACACATTTTTTTTCAGCTGTGATGTTAGGATTGCCCAGCAATACTAAGGGTGGAAACAGTAGTTTAGTGAGTTCTTAATTTGATATTTTATGTCTCGTTGCTAAATCCTTATGCATTTTAAAATTGTTAGAATTTTGTACTTAAATATTAGCAAAACCGTTTGTATCCATGAAATGCATTTTAAGAAAATCATCCCTGCTGCAGTAAATTCTTCAAAAGTAAATGAAATATATGTAATATTTTTGTATTAATATAATAAGTGAAACAAAATATTTCAAGACCTTTTGAATTAATTTAAGAAATTTCCGATTCTTTTACTGATGAAAAAATCCTAGCTTTTATAAAATGCCATGTTAGATTAAATTTCTGTTAATATTCTTATTTGAGAATTAAATATAAATAACATTTTTTATTGAGCTCACAAATTACACATCATAAACAATTTTTATTAAAATTTTTCATGTTTGGATTTAACCGCTTGATGAGAATTATGAATATTTTAAGGTTACAAATCAATGGCTTCATTTGTAGCATCGGCAGGACATTAACAATGAAATATCTTATGAATCTCAACGTGCATTTGCTGTTTATTTCAATGCATTTGCTGTTAATTCTAGTGAATTTTATTTTCTACTCTAGAAATTTTGTATACTTTCAGAAATTCTATTTATTATTATTAAATTTATTTAAATACACTTGCTCATTTTATTAAAATATTGGAGCATTAGATTTTAATGTCAGTGAAATCTCTGAGGACAGCAACATAGGTTTATTTTTCAATGGCTATATTGAATGCTATTTCTAGTTTAGAAGAAAAATGTTATCCAATTGAAACAGTTGAAGAATATGATTTGCATAAGACATCCCTTAAAAATAAATTAAAAAACAATAAACTTATAAGATACCTATGAAAGTTTATGAATCAATGTTTCCATTAAAAGTAATTGCTCAATTTATATTTATCTTCTCATATATTTAGTGACCAATATAAAAGAGAATTCAAAGGATGTGTGAAAAAAGAAATAAAAATATTTTTACGAGATATATTATTAAAATAATTAGAGTTGTCAAGATTCATTTTTAAAACAGCTGGTGATTTCCTCTGAGCACTTTGTACTTTTATTGGGTACTCCTTACAATTTTTAAATTCTTATAAATACTTTTAATACAAATTAGTAATTCTATTTGCCAATGTTTTGAAACATCTTATTAATTTCTCTCACTTTAAAACTTAATCTTTCATAAGATGCATGTTGCATAAGAGATTTAACATCATCAAAACTGACTAAATTTGCTGAAACAGGTAAGTAATTTTTGAAACAATAATTTTAAAAAAGTCCAAATTTTTTCATATGATGATTTCTATTAAAAATATCTTCTAATTTATTCAAGTCCCTAAAAAAAGCAAGAAAAATTTTGAACTGCCAAAACTTTTCTCCCAACAATGGAAAGTTTAATTCAAGTTACCATTGATTAAAATGTTATTATATCCACAAGCGTTTTATATCCATGAGTTCATTTACCCTGAAGAAATCCAGTACTAATCCAGTCTTGAACCAGGTCTTGCCTTGTATGTCCCAGACAAGATAAAATATGACCAGCGGAACAGCACCTAGAGCAGATTTCTAAATGCTTATTGCCTCCAACAAAAGTTGTTGATGACAGCTGACTACTAAAGAAACGGGTAAGAACAGTTTGATCGCGTCTAATACTGCCACGAACCAAGGAGCTGCTAGGATACCTACTCTGATACCACGAGTGTATTGACAGGACCATTCAATCGATCCATTCAATCGATCCATCCGATTGTATTTTGATTGTAATATCAAACATTGCAATTTTTATTTCGAATGTTATTTTATTGTTATTCGACGAAACACTTGTGATACGTTTTTGACTATTCTTTGATAAGCCATTAATATAGCCAGATACTTCATATTTTTGACAAACGGTCAAATAAAAAGATCAAAACTAATCCGGAATAAACTTCATTATTCCATACTGAACCAACAAAGAAAAATACTTTTGGCAATTTCGGGGTTTATAAGTTCTCTCTCAGCACAAAGGCCTTCGTCTGGCCTAAGTAAACAACCTTCTACTTCTCTTTTATAATTAGTTTCGTTGCTCTTTGCCTACGATTTTATTATATAATTCTACCCGACAAAATCGAGAAATTTGATCAACTATCACATAATTTTGAATCATGATCGATGAAGATGCAAAGATCAGGAGCAAAATTTTTTTTTAATTTTTTATTATTAATATTATCATTATTGTTATTATTATTTCCATATCATACAAGTAGAGACAGATTTAATCAAATCATAATTTAAGAAGAGTATGTTCTCTTAACAAGACAGTATTTGCTTCTGTGAACTATCCAAACTCCTACCATTCTGTTATAAGAATAAAAAAGTATTATATAGATACATTCTAAGAATCTACATTCCAATAATTTTGTTATTATTTTTAAGGTTTCTATATGCTGAGGTTTCTTTGTTTTTCCTCGCATGCATTACCTGAATATGGTCAAATATTTATGAAAATTCCAAAGAGGCGCATAGATAATCAAATGTTATAAGATAGATAATCAAATGTCCCTCAATAAATTTAAGCTTTATGATATCCGCTTAACGGTATTTTATTTTACTAACCAATAATGAATTCTCGACCACACAATTTCCTTAAAATATAATTGTAAATGAATTTGATTTCTGCCAGGCATTCATTTATTTAATGATTCAAGCATATTATGTTTGATATAGAATGTGAAATGCGTAATATATAAGTTGAGAAAAATGTCATTATTTGAAGTCAATTTTTCGATTAATATTTAGAGAAAAATTCTGGATTCATTAAAAAGCTTTGTCACATACACCATCATATTTGACTCAAGGAAAACATTTATATTACTATTTTCAGTTTGTACAAAATTTTAGCATTTCAGAGTGCTAAATTAAATTTAAGATAGGGTGGTTCCAAAAGAACCTAGCACCGCGACCATAGGTCTATTCAGAGTACTAAAATCAATATATTAAAAAAACAATGATGCTTGTCTAACATGTAAAATAATTCAAATTGAGAGATAAAGCTGATAATTATTCTTTGTTTTACAGTTATAATGAAGTAGAAAAGCAAAGAAAAGTTGTAGCACACGTGGTTTGAATTATTTGGTTGTTGTTTTCATTTTACAGAGTTTAAAGTACAGTTTTCATTAGCATTACTTATCAATTTAATTGCAAAAAGTAAAACTATTCTTAGCAATTAAATTGGTAGAAATAATGATAGTTGCGACTATAAATTTCCTTATTTAAATTCTTTATATTAAACTAAGGTACGATTAAATATGAGAAATTTAAATAAGCCATTTTACAGCCGCAAAACTTAACCTTCATTGCTAAATTTATAAAATTATGTAAATAAAAAGGGAAATAATTCTGTGTTTAACTCTAAAATGTTTAGGAACTATTTACTTAAGAATAATTCATACACTTTGTCACAAATGGCATTGATATTGTAAAAGTATTTTTCGAAATATTCAGATTGTTCAATAACTAAGAAATAGATTGCCTTGTTTCCAAAATGTCCTTTTTTGCCCAGTCGCACTGGCTGTTGCTCTTTCTTATCTCTTTATAAATCCCGACGAAAAATTGCTAGCGTCATCCGCTTAAGTGAATCTCATTAAGGGGCGGGGGACAATCTTTATTCTTTAATTTCAAGCGATCACTGAATTGCAGCTCATTTACTCACAGTGCAGAGTTCGAGTTACAAGCGTTTTTGTCCTCCCTCATCCACTCCCCTCCTCCAGTTAACCCACACAAGAGTTCCCATTTTCTTTTTCTAATCTTATTTCACTTTTTAAGCATCGTTGCCACTGAAAGGAAACAAAATTTAACGAAGAGGTCCTTTTGAAGAACAAGCCGGAGTGAAACTCCGGGAAAAGGATGAGGGTAGGTGGAGTCAGCAGGGGGGTGGGGTGACATAAGAGCGCGCGGGATAATGTATCATTAATTTTTTCACTCGCTCATTTAAATGTATTGATTGTCATTAAGTCGGTCGCAAACTTGCTGCCCCTTTTCCACGAAGTAAACCAGATGATAATGATGTTATATCTGCGTCATCATTGAGAGCAGAAAATGGAGGAAACGATATATATATGTGTGACCGTCGGATAAAGAATTAAAAAGGGGGAGGGAAGAAACAAAAAAGAAAAAAAAATTGAGATAAATTCCGCGTTCTGCTCATTAAAAAAACCTTTCCAGCGTTCTTATTAAAATCTCCTTCGCTTCATGATTATTATCTTTATTATTATTATTATCATCGTGATGATTATGATTCTTTTTTCCTGATCATTATATTCTTCGATTCTTCTGAATTGGAATGTTAAATTTAAAGGAATTTATTGGTTGCTGTCTCAATAACAAAAGCAAAGCAAATGATGGTTGATTTGTATGTAAAAATCATTTATTCTGAACAGTATTTATTTTTTTCATAATTTTACTCACCGTTTCCGATATTTGTAAAAAGCCTGGAGCAATGTTTGATTTTTGGCCATTAATTTTTAGTCAAGCTGCAAATCATTTCTCAAACATGAAGTTTTAATTATTAGAGAAATCCAATATATTTTGCTAATATTTTAATTCACAGATCTATGTAAAAAAATAGTTGTGGATTTTTCAAAACAAAAAATATAACTCAGAACTAAATAAATAATTATTCAACTTTATTATATATTACAATGCCGCCTACCCTGTGTAGCGGTCAGAGTGCCTGACTGCGGATAGGGAGGTCCTGGGTTCGAATCCCAGTTCGGGCATGGATGTATTTCCTCTCTCTGTCTATCCTGTCTTTGTCCTTTCTTTGTATGAATGGTTGTCTACCCTATAAACGGGTCACTATGGCATGTGTGTACTGAGGAAGTTGGACTCCACACAAAATATGGTTTAGTTGGAAAAGGGGAGCAACGCACCCCGTATTGCCAGCCTGGCTGGCACAAGACAACAACAATATATTGCAATAAAGTTGATCAAAAAATATCATTTTCATTTACTAATTAAGAATACTTTCTCCAATCGAAATACTTTGTTCTTTATTTTGGAATATAAATTTTCAACATGGTGGAATAAGTTCTTCAAATAATTAATACTTTTTGACAACTCTGACGTTATGAAATAAAATATAATGGATTTCACACAATCGGAAATGAGTAATAATAATAATTTCCAATTCTGTAACAACTTCTTTGATTTTTCTTAAATAATTTTTTTTATTTTTTTTATATATCTGTAACAATTTTCCATTTGTTTTTCTCTGAAATGTTAATAGTGTAATGCTATAACACTTACAGCATTATCAAGTTTATCAAACAGTTATATACCATGCATCTTTTTATAAGGAACAAATTGCCGCTATTTGTTGGACTATATGTGGATAAAGTAAATAATTAAAGTATATAATTGAGTAGATAAGGAAAATTTATTTTTCAAAATTCATTGCTAGGTTTGAAATAATTATAAATAAACAAAAATTATCAATAAGTAAATAAGCAAAATAAGGTAAGATTATCTTTTTAAAATTTCGGCTAAGCTGACATTTCATCAGAATAATAATTTGGTAACTAAGCATTGCTAAAAAAAATATTATATTAAAAACATTTCTATCTTTACCAATCCAGAAACTGTTTTAGCAAGCACTTGAATTATGTAATTAAATACTTTATAAATAACAAAATGTGTGAAAATATAAAGAAGGAAACTTTCTTTTATCTATAATTCTATAATATCTATATCTATCTATCCATATATATATATATATATATATCTATATATATATATATATATATATATATATATATATATATATATATATATATATATATATATATATATATATATAATATATATATATATATATATATATATATATATATATATATATATATATATATAAATATATATATATATATATATATATATATATATATATATATATATATAGCTTTTTTATCTATAATTAATATATAGTTATTTTCCACTCCCTCCAGATAAATGTCAAACTTGAGAGAGGCGATCTTCTGGTGCTTCCATCTATGAAAGGAGTTTAGAGAAAAATCGAACTTCTTGGTACTCTAGTTAAAACGGTACTTTAGTTAAAAGATGGTACTCTAGTTAAAAGATAGTACTCTAGTTAAAACGAAATACGCACCCCATTGGCTTAAATTCACACAGTAAACTTCTTAGCGAGCTTAGCTTGTGGAAGTGCCATAAGTACCAACATATATAGATATATGTAGAGAGACCTCTCTACATAATACCTGCTCTTAGAGCTTAAGTAATGATAGAATAAGGACAGTTTAAAAGAATATAAAAGAGTTACGTTTCAGAGGAGTTTTTAAGAAACTAAATAAAAATGATTTTTTTACTGCATTATACTAAGGAATATTTTGTTAAATCGATGAACACTGATATATTACTGTCTCAAAAGGTTAAGAGTACAGAAATTATTATTAATACTGCAAGAGAAAGAAGTATACAGTCATTAATGGAAGTAAATTAAAAATGGTAAAGTAAATTAATGTTTATAATATAAGTGTGAATTTTACTATTCAGAATTTAATTAAAATGTTTTCTTAATATGAAAGACCGTGGTAGCCTAGTGATTAGGGAATCAGCCTTTTGTTCGGTAGGACAGGACTCATTAAAGATGCCGCCAAAGATCTTCCGAGCACATACTATGTACGTGCTATCAGAATCTGTTGATTTGAAAGTTCTGTGGTTGGTTGTTGAGTATGTACCTTGGGTGTAATGGGGTCTGGAGAAAATTTCACAAACCTCAAGAAAAAAGATAAAATTGAGTGGATCTTCTAGTGGCGCCATCTATCGGAGGAGTCTGATAAAAGTCGTACTTTCACCTTCGTGGTGCTCTAGTTAAACGAAAAACACAAATTACTGACTTAAATTGGTATATCCAATGACGGAGCAAGCTTGGCTTGTTGAATATCTTAATCTTTATAAGTTTTTATCAAAAATTATATTTCAAATATTAAAATATGATACCCAATTTTTTAAAAATGCTAGTTATTATATAAGATTCTATGAATAATTTTCATAATAATATGAAAGTAAACATTTTCTTATGAAAACCATCAGTATTCAGAATAATAAATGTTTTGGAACTGAAGAAAAAATGAAGGATTTGAAATTTTCAAGTAGAAATTGACCTGGGTTCATTAGGACTTAATAGTAATATCAAACTATTCACATAGGCTTAATTTCAGTTATTGTCGAATAATGATAGAGGGAAGTTATGTTTAGCATTCTGCATGCATATCCAATGATGCAAGTGCTTGAGTTTTAGAGGTCTCCCTTAGATTCATTATTTATCACAACTCTTCTTGAAAGTCAATTCATGACAGATGCTCACATGCTTCTCAGAAGGTTTTTGGCTGTTAATCTTCCAGATACCAGATGCCAAATTTGTAATCATAAAGTAAGAAAAAATTTCTGGAACTTCTTGTATTTCGTAACAGTTAAATAAGAATTGATGTTGAATTCCAGTGAAAAGGATAATTTTATGCAAAAAATTTTATGGGATGTATGTAACAAAGGTTAAAAGGAGGCCGTGGTAGCCTAGTTGGCTAGGGCGTACTTCTTACCATCGATAGGTAGGGAGTTCGAATCCCGGCTTAACAGAAGATCCATCGTGTTCTTTAATATCTGCTGGGGACATTAAAACTGGATGAGGTCAGTGTCCGGTAAGTGAAATGGTGTCCCTCGGGGTGGTTTCCAAGTGTTGAGGGCCTTCTGTTTGGTTGTTGCTTCAGAATCACGAAGACTCTCCCCAGCTGCATCTGTTTTACTGGTAGAGTGCAACCCATGGCTAAGTACAAAGAGTGCAACCCATGGCTAAGTACAAAGAGTGCAACCCATGGCTAAGTACAAAGAGTGCAACCCATGGCTAAGTACAAGGAAGCATGCTGCTGTAACAACATCAAAGTTTAAGAGAGTTATACAAACAGGAAGATTAATGCTTATGCAGTAAAAACTCAGCCACAAAAAGTGTGGTACAGAAATATACAAGAATTGTGCCAAAAGTGACATTCTTAAAGATCCTACACTATTTTTGGACTTGTTGGAAATAATGGATTTTATGGAGATTGCCTAGCATTGCTTGATCATCTGGGTCTAGCAACAACAAGAATACTTTTTGCAAATACTTTCAAAGATGTTAAAAATATTGTTAGAAGATATCTGATTAAAACCTATATTCCTTACAATACCATAAACTGAATAATGTAAATTATGTTAAAAATAGATGCATCCCCTATGTAAAAAAATGGAGACTTCTTCGATTTTTAGCTACGAAAAAATTATTTAAAGATGGCCTTGGTGTCTACTTTTTGCATTAATACAAATTTTTAAAAAATTAAGACACTCATTTTATAAAGATCAAGTGCACAAATCCATAATGAATTTGAGAGTTTTCCATAATTTAATGGAAAAATAGTTCCTAAGCTTTCTCAAGCTAAAGCAAAATTTATTTTTAAAAAAACTGTACTTAAATGTTAAGCATATCAAGATGTCCTTGTTGAACATGTGCTTTGGTTTTGCAGTGTCATGGAAGGAGTAACCATGGTCTCGAGATATGACATTCTAAGTGGAATATCACCATTTTGCTTCCACCTAAAGGCTGGTGTTACATTTGCTTTTTGACTCCACATCAATCCAAATGCATATTGGTAATTTCTGAAGTTGCTTTCCTTGAAGCAAGTGAGTGTATCCTATTATCATGGAAAAGTTCTTTTAAATAGCATGACAGGATAAATGTTCAAAATACACTTTTTACAAAGCTTTCATTTGTTAGACTATTAACTTCACAATTCTGTATACCCTTAATGGAAATGACCATGTATTTCTAAATGACCATGCCTTACTTTCTTACTTTCTTTCTCCTTAAGTACTTTCTAATACACTTATGGATCTATTTGCGGTACTTAAAGTAAGCATATTATGTATTCAAATTTTTTCATCCTAAAGCTCAATTTCTTACTGTGAATTGTGATTCCTTCATGAGCAGTAAGAATATTTGCGCTTACTACTCCCACACAATTAAATAGGTATTGCTTCCAAAGCAAAATAAATAAAAACAAACATTCATTTTTTTAATGTTTTTAATGTTTTTTTAACATTAATTAAATTAATTGAATTTATCAGTGGAGATTTGCAATACAAATCTCCAACCCATTCAGGACCATTGTCCTTAAGGTCTCACCCATCTTTTACAGAAGTTTATTTTATATATATATATATATATATATATATATATATATATATATATATATATATATATATATATATATATATATATATATATATATATATATATATATATATATATATATATATATATATATATATATATATATATATATATATATATATATATATATATATATATGTTATGTATGTATGTATATATACTGGTATATATACATATATATATACTTAAAAGAAACGATAAAAAAGTTACTTAATGATGTGTGGCAATTAAGTGTATATTAAGTGTGACAATCAAGAAATCACTTAACGATAATCTCATACGACAGGGCTTGAGTTTGCAAAGCCAAAGAAACGTAAACGAATTCAACAAGATCAATAAATTTGAGTTTGGGAAATAAATCGCATGTGTTTTTAATAAAAATAGCTATTGGGCATGAAAAGACTCGTGATCACAAACTGAATTGATCTACCTCTTTCCCTGATAAGCTATTTTGCAAAGCCACCGTTCGTTAATCCCCGCTAATTAAACTTCTGCCGCTATTATGCTTCCTCGGCATTGATTCACTTCATAATGCAACCAAAAAAAACAAAACAAAGACTGTTCCTAGTTATGCATAAATTTTACGCTGTCGGTATCCTATCTGGAATTTGAAATTGTGCTGGAAGAGAAGGGGATAAGAAAAAAAAGGAATCAGGGCAGCGTTTATTCATGAATATTTCAAGGAAAGATTTGCATTTTTTCGCTCATCATGAATGTTAAACATGGAAAAATTTTTACTGGAAAAAAAAATACCAGAAGGCCAGCGGTATACTGGATTACAGAGGTGCCGGGAAAACATTTTTAAACCACTAATTTTTCTTCGCTGACAATGCTATTATTTTGGTTATTGATGCTGAAAGAAAAAGAGATTTTTCCAATAAAATTTTTCTTCATTTATCAGCTGTATGTCGAATAGCTTGTTTGAACTTAATTTAAATCTATATAAATTTGGACCTTATATATGAAATATTCAATATATACTAAAAGGCATTTTAACTAAAAGGCATTAAACTGATTGAAATTTTTATATAAAGTTTTTTTGCATTTATCAGCTGCATATCGAATAGCTTGTGTTTGAATTTAATTTAAATCTACATAAATTTGGACTTTATATATAATATTCAAGCTACACTAAAAGAGGCCTCATTTTAATTTTAATATGAAGTTTTTCTTCACACACACACGTACGTATATATATATATATATATATATATATATATATATATATATATATATATATATATATATATATATATATATATATATATATATATATATATATATATATATATATATATATATATATATATATATATATATATATATATATATATTGGGCCGGAAATGATCAATACTGGTACAAGAGACATTCCACATACACCATTATATTTTTCTTATTGCCGATTGATTTAAATTTTAGTTTAAAATATTTCTTCATTTATTAGCTATATATCGAATAGATTGTTTGAATTTAATATAAATCTATGGTTTGGTTTGTTTGTCGCTCAACGGTCATTTTTTGCACACGAGGGCTAATTAGACCAGGACTTACGGTTTGAAGTGGATTCCGAACCACTACAAACAGCCATGCCCAAGGTGGGATTCGAACCCACGAACTCTTGAACCGAAGGCAAGAGCGCTAACTGTTCGGCTGCCAGCTCGGCAATATAAATCTATGAATTTGTGTCTTATGTATAGAATTATCAATCTACTTTAAAATTCATCTTAATATAAGCAGATTGAATAATTGACGCCATTTATATCCGTTATATTTAATCAATATATCAATAGAAGAAATTCTTAGAGATCGAGATGAAAAAATGTTTTATTGCGTGTAACGTAATTAATTTTCTGGTAATACTAGTGACTTCTTAGTGTACATCTTGATTTTACACCTAAAAAGTAAGTTCTCTCAAATTAAAATAAATCAAAACAATATTAACTGTTTATAAATCAATTGAATTTATCAATGAATATTTGCAATATGGATCTCAAACTCAATCAGGGACCGTTGTTTCTATGGACTAATATATCATAGTTATTGAGGCAATATATTCCACCATAGTTAAAAGGGGCTGTTTTCCCAGAATTTATTCTTCTATAACTGACATTTAATCTTCTATTTAGTAAATACATTGATGTTGTTAATTTCTTCTTAATAACAATCTATGATGAATTCAATGAAAAATGTTTTTCCACATTGAAATGAATTGTCTACTTATTTAAGAATATTTTAGGAATTTTTGGCATCCTTGGTGTGTGTGTGTGTGTGTGTGTGTGTGTGTGTGTGTGTGTGTGTGTGTGTGTGTGTGTGTGTGTGTGTGTGTGTGTGTGTGTGTGTGTGTGTGTGTGTGTGTGTGTGTGTGTGTGTGTGTGTGTGTGTCGTGTGTGTGTGTGTGTGTGTGTGTGTGTGTGTGTGTGTGTGTGTGTGTGTGTGTGTGTGTGTGTGTGTGTGTGTGTGTGTGTGTGTGTGTGTGTGTGTGTGTGTGTGTGTGTGTGTGTGTGTGAACAAACAGGAATGAAAATTTCCCCTTCTTTTGTCCATTATTGATTAAATTTAAGAAACATTTAATTTGAACGGCATAGTATTACTAATAAATCTTGATAAACTCTTATATAAGTAACTATAAAATTTTGAGCTCTAATAATTTTGTTAAGATTTATAATTCTATCCTAGGAATAAGATTTTAAAATATTTTGATTTTTATTACTATGTCAAATAATGTACGAATGCTATCTAAAAAAAAGGACGTATTACATATTTAATTTTATTGAAAGAAACCGGTGTACCATAGTATAGAATATGGCTGAGAGAATTTTTTATGATAATTTTTCATACTTTAAAATAGATGCAATTTTTTTTAAAAAAAAATGGATCAATCCATTTAATCTAAAGTATTAAGCATCTCCATTTACATTTCTTTACAATTGAATTCTTTACAATATAATTTTATAATAATTTTTCCTATTTTAAAATTGACGCAATTTTTTTAAATTGGATAATTCAATCTAATTCTAAGTATTAGGCATCTCCATTTACATTATTTTACTGTTTTACAAATCAAAATAAAAAATAATATTAAACTTTGTCTAACGGTTCATTTTAATATATAATAAGATTTATAATTTTCTAAAAAAATTGTATGTTTACACATTTAAAATTTTTAAATTTAAAAATTATACATTATAAAAAAAATTCTTGAAGTAAAAAGTTTAACAGCTTTATATTTACTTGTAGGATTTAAAAGTATATAAAAAATCTTTTTTATTTTTATTAAGCAAAAATTATGAAATATTATATGCATAAAACATTCCTCATTACCTCATTATACTGAAGCAGATCTTAGTTATGTAAAATGAATTTCACGTTTTATTAGTCAGTGGTTTATTTCTAAACGTACTCATTCACATAAAATCAACTTCGAGTTATAAGTGCATTTAACTTATATTTGGCTTATATTTTAGGTTCCTTTCTATAAAATATATTACTAATTAACCAGATAATTGCACAAATTATTGCTGTATATTCTTTAAATTTATTACATTCCATTAACCCACTTATAGTAATAGAAATAAGCACGCAATACTCATAAAAGATATATGCAGATTTCTTAAACACAAACAAGAAGTCAGTAAATGATGATGAACGTTAATGAATATAATATGAGCATGAAATGTAAAAATCACTATCAATTACTTCATGCTCATTTTCATACATGAAATATAAACTTGCACATAAAAAACGAATAGCTTTATTTAACGTTACGTAACCTGTATTTTTCTTTTATTCAATTTGACTATGGTTGGTGGTGTATAAGCTTGGAGACTTGAATAAAATTTAAATGGGAAATGTATATGCAAATTAGTGTTTTGTTTTTTTAACTTATACTATATTTTTTTATGTTTGGTCCTTACCTTCAAACCAGAAATAATGTTAAGAAAAAAATAATTGCTGGATTTTATACTAATGGACATTAAATTTTGCATAATTTACAACCCTCGCCCCATTTTTAATAATCAAGAGAATAAAAATGTTAAAGGAATTAAACAGAATTTTATAGTTTGTGCAATTGCTCTATTTGAAAAATAATGACCTTTTACTCTTCAAACAAAAAAGAAATGCACAAAGGCGCCAAATATATTTGTCTTAAGACTGTACACATTCACATTAATTGCCTCTTGATACTTCTGATAGTTGAAAAGTATAACTTCAGCAATGGCCCTGCAGTTTTAAGAGGAAAATATTTGGATTGCACTTTTAGCATCAGATCATCAAAGATTATGGTAACATCATCAACAAGAAATGTTTGTCAATCACTGATGCAGTTGACAGTCTTATGGGGCTAGTGGAGGATATGAGATTCCAAGTCCTTGACAAATGCTGATAGGGTTATTGTCCTGAATGGTGTCCTACTAAAGGACAGCAAGATATGGTAATTGCAGGACTTTATACATCTGTTCGTCTTTTAAACCCATGTAGAGATATTATTTCATCGCCAATTAAGATACATATGAATATCTTGTTACTTAATTCAAAGCGAATTTTTTGTTACAAGTAGCATTAAGAATAGCTGATTTATTAACTTAAATATTAAATTACAATGTTATCTATTCTTTTTTTTCTAGGAAATAAAGCAGTAAAACTTCATGATACAACCGAGTACATCAAAGTTTATCTACTGTTGACTATCAAAAGTTGAAAGTTTTAAAATTATCATGACTGATATGTAACTAATTTTTAGAGTAATAAAAATGTTTCATTCATTCATTGTCGTGTACCAGCTAGGTTGGCAACATGTGGTGCGCTGCTCCACTTTTCCAACTGAACCACATTTTGATGTGGAATCCGAATTCCTCAGTACACACATGCCATGAGGACCCGTTTATAGGGTAGGCAACCATTCACACCTCATCCATACAAGGAAAGGACAAAGGCAGGATAGATAGAGAAAGTACATCCATGCCCGAACCGGGATTCAAACCCAGGACCTACTTATCCGTAGTCAGGCATGCTGACCACTAGACAAGTTGGTCGGCAATTAAAAATGTTAATATCTTATATTATCTTTATTGATCAACGGCATTTCTTGTCATCTATTGCATGCTTTTAGATACGTTACATACTACAGAATACATTCAGTAAAATTCCTTGATTGAACTGGTGAAATAATTAATGTTTTTTTCGTTATTTTTCATCTCAGTTCAACTCTTATTACATCTCAAGTAATTTAAGAAATGCATTGTTATAAGAAATGAGTTCTTATTTATAAATTTGGTATGCATTCCTCCTATATGGGAAACATGCGAATCATCAAAACATAAAGAAACGTCTTAATTGAAGCTAAAATTTGAATTTCATAAATATATATAAAGAGAGAGTGAGAAAAAAGGGAAATTATTTACATAAGGAGAGAAAAGGAAATTATTAATATTAAGAGAATATTATACACTGAGTTAATTTTTTACCTTGTCTAGACTTTTTTAGTTTTATTAATATTTATAAATACTATTAGAGTAGTGTTTTTTCATTCAGATAAAATATATTTTTCATATTCTTTCTTTTTTTAAGAGGAAGATATTATAAAATTACTATACATTTCGCTAATTACTATTATATAGCATTAAATGAGGCAAATGAAAGAAAAATGACTGTTTCTATAGATACGGAAAAGTTATAAAAAAGCAAATGAATGCAAAAATATTAAAAATATAATGTACATCAATCAAACTTTACTGTTTCATATATTCCAAAATATATTTCATAAACATATCTTCATTTATCATCCTAGAAAATATAACTGAGTATAAGGAGTTGCTGGATATATACTAAATGAACTAATTAATAATAAATGTTTAGATTTAGATAGCAATAAATTATAAACTGTTTATATATATTGTAAATATACAAAATTGCTCAAATTTATATGCATATTAAATTTATACAATAGAGAGGTAAAAAGTCAAATATTTTTAAGAAAGTTGTAAATTAAATTCTTTATAATAAATATAAGTCTTTTGGTACCTACAACTAATCTAATTTCTTTTAAAAAAATATCTTAACATTTTCACAAAGATATACTTATTGTTATTAACTGGTATACAAAATATAATTCATATTATGAACTACTGACTCTTTAGAAATAAATTGCATAAATTTTACACTGAAAAATGAAATTTCATCATTTAAATTAATAATTTTGAAAGGCATTTAATATAATTGAATTCTTTACTAACAGATATTATTATAATAAAATATCATTCAAATGTTGAATAGAATAAAAACTGAATCATAAGCATGATTTTAATATTCCTAATTTTGCAATAAATGTTAGTTAGCAACTTCCTTTTCCCAAGAAATATATTTATTTATTTAAAGTCATAAAATAAATTCAAATTAAAATGGTATAGCTATATAAAATGCATTTTATTATTTTCTTATTACTTTCATATCTTAAATAAAAATCAGTTCCAATGTTTAGAAATATTTAATAATTTTATTCTGACGCAGAGATTCTTTTGTGATACTTATTTTATTCCTTTGTGTGTAATAATTAAATTTCTGTTTATAATACAAGTACTCATAGCAGAGCGCCCTCTGGATTTTTTACATTAAACAATAATAAAATCCCAATTAGTATTTTAAAAGTATATTAGTGAATTTTATTTCCTTATTCCTTTGAGAAAAATACATTGATTTTAGTTTAATATTAAATATAGTATCTAGTAATATTTAATAATTTGTTCTCATTTACTTTCCTTTGTGTGTGTTATTAGTTTTGTTATGTATGTGATGATATAAATTTCAGCCTTCAGCCGATATTATTAAAGAAGAATATATAAAAAGAAGTCCATTTGATTTAAACATTATTAAAATATCAGTCATTACAGGAAATATAGTTAGAAAAGTTATATTTTTTATTTTATATTTCAAAATTTTGTAGGCTCTTTTTTAACCGATATAATTAATACATATAGGAATATACTAGGATAATATAAAATAACTTACCAATAAGAATATTCTTCGTTTCATGGTTAATATAAATATTTCATCTTAAAAGGAAATTGCAAACTACATTTATTCTCAACAGTGAAGAATATTTTAAATCTTAAATCTCTTATATTATTCTCGATCTTAAAAAAGACTTTGTTTTATCGCTTTGTTCATAATAGCACAGAAGATGTTTTAAATGCATGCACATATCTTTCATTAAAAGATATTTATTTTCCCAGAATGCTAAGCAGCATTGGCAAAATATATTTAATGAGCAAAAATATCTTTATATCATCTCTTTTTAGAACAAAATACTAAATTATAACAACAAAATCCATTTTAAGATTATTTTTCAGATTTATAGAGTGCATTATAATAAATGTGGAAAAACATCTATTGTTACATTCTGATAAGAAAGAAACAAATTATTATTTTCATCGTGATTCATAATTTGGTGAAAAAAGATCACAAATTAAAAAAAAATTTATGAATATGGAAATTATTAATAGTTGTTTGGGAAGTATGATGGAAAAATCATTATTTTTAACTAGAATATTCATTATTTTTTTACAATTACCTGGTCAGTCATGAAAAGAAAATATTTGCAGAAATGTATTTGAGATTGCTTTCAAAGTTTTTCATCAAACACCTTTGTATTACACATTTTACAATAATGAAAATTCTTATTTTAAAAATTATTTAAAAATTTTAGTGATAATATTTTATGACAAGAGCTACTTTTTAAAATATTTCAGATACCTCAGAATAATATGAAACAACTTTTAAAATGAAATCGAAATGTTAATTTTCTTATTTAAGGGGAAATTCGAAACTATTTTTTAACAGTTTAAACTGATTTTGAGTTTTAAATAGTCAATAACACAGACAAACATAAACACAATTTTAGAGACCGTAATGCTACAACTAAACATGATTTTTCTAATAATAGTTTTTACTATAATATTTTTATAGGGAAAATGTAAAATTTTATTATTTAAATTCTAATTAAGGTTGACATTTAAAATTTATTAAATTATTTAGTTAAATTATTAAAAGTTATCAATCTATTTTAAAAGGTTTCTCTTTTAATGAAATATTTTATTCAGAATTTAAAAGATTATGAAAATAACCTTTCTTATTAGGATGTTTAATTTTGTAGCAAAATAAATTTGAATTAATTTAAATTTCACTCAAAAATTTTCTATCATTAGAACGCATAAAAAATTTGGGAAAAGCCCCATTCTTTTTTTACATATTTTTTTCCTTTTGTAAATAAAATAGTGCAACATACAAAGAGATTTTTCTTGCTATTTTGCTATATAGGTATTTTTAATTAAGCTTGAAATTGAGATATTTTATTATAATTTCTTAGCAATTTAGAAATGCATTTTATCGAAAAACCAACAGCCTTCAAATATAAATTTTTTTATTAATATCCCCATTAATCAAATCAACTAAGTACTAAAGGCAAATGAGTTTCGTATGATATATATTGCCAGCTTTGAGACATGGAATTTTAAAAAAGGAGAAGTGAAACGTACTGTGCACTATAAAGTCATTTGTCTTTGTCATGAATCACGTTATTGGTTTGAAACACAAAAATTAAGTAAATGAACATAAAATATTTTTATAGCCTTCTATAGATGTTGCATGGTTTTTAGGAAGTACTTGCTTTCTAATGACACGTGTTGGAGCTTCCCTACTACCTTTTGTTCATTTCACAAATTGTAATGGCTTTAGTGATGTTATTTTAAATGAACAACAGTACATTTAACTCAATATCAACATATTTATCATTTAGGAAAAAACGAAAGAATTTTAAACAATGACCACTAACAATAAATTGCTTATCAACAGTCATAGATAATATACTTTGCGATGATAGATAATATACATGCCATTGCTAAATTATGGAGGTATTCGTATTGTAAACTTTGGATGTGTTCGTATTGTAAACTATGGAGGTGGTCGTACTGCAAATTATGGAGGTGGTCGTATTGTAAATTATGGAGGTGTTCATATTGTAAATTATGGAGGTGGTCGTATTGTAAATTATGGAGGTGGTCGTATTGTAAATTATGGAGGTGGTCGTATTGTAAACTATGGAGGTGGTCATATTGTAAATTATGGAGGTGGTCGTATTGTAAATTATGGAGGTGGTCGTATTGTAAATGATGGAGGTGGTCGTATTGTAAACAATGGAGGTGTTCATATTGTAAATTATGGAGGTGGTCGTATTGTAAATTATGGAGGTGGTCGTATTGTAAATTATGGAGGTGGTCTTATTGTACTGAAAGTGGTTGGTCGTATTTGCGTCATATGTATTGTATTGGTGGTCGCATCTTATCGTATTAAGGTGGTCTTATTTGTTGTAACTTCAGTGATTAATCATGGATATACACATACACTCATAAATATGTGTGTTGTAACCTTAAATTATGTGAATTAGACATTAACTTGTGCTGTATTAGTTGTAAATGGCATAGATAATAGTGACATAGATAAGAACTTATATAGGATAAGAGCATACAGGAGCAACAAATGATGCAGTCATCGTTACTCTAAGAGAGTATGCTAAATGTTTCTTATAAAAATATTACAACGTTACGCTAATATACGTTGTAATGTTTTTATAATAAGAAACATTTGATTAAGCTTTTATATTTATATTTCAACTGGATTTTAATGATTTAGAAGATTATTTTTATATTAATTAACATTTTTTAATTAGTAACGAAGACATAATCTACTTCATTGGTATAAAACATTGAAAAAAAATTATTATTTGCCATTTTCAAAATATTCAAAATTAGGCTTCAAATCTCAAGAATATAAGCATAAAATTTCATTATTTTCTTGAGATTTTTATTGTTTTATTGACTGCTTTCAAGTATGAAAATTCTTTTTCTGACCACTTATTTTTGGCTTAATCAATACTTGTCCCATTTTACAACAATTTCATCAATATGCATTGCAAAAGAAAAAAAAAACGAAATGAATATTTTAACTCTGATGATGAAAACTAATTAATGACAAATAATTAAAAACTCACATCACCTCAAAGAAATGTAATTA
Source organism: Latrodectus hesperus (assembly GCA_037975125.1). Lineage (NCBI taxonomy): Eukaryota > Metazoa > Arthropoda > Arachnida > Araneae > Theridiidae > Latrodectus > Latrodectus hesperus. The sequence continues at coordinate 89,751,054 of CM075857.1, forward strand.
ACAACTTTTTATCGAAAGAAAAATCTAGCAAAGCATGAAATAAAATTTTTTATTCCAATTTACGACTAGCTTTAAGCATTCTTTTGCTGATAAATAAATTTTATTATAAAATAAAATTCGTCATAAGCAAAAGAACTTAAGAAAAATCAGAAAGAAAAGGTAAAATAAAGTTCATTAATTTTACTTATTATTTTGCGCTAAATTAAGTGTAATTAAAATGAATATAATAATTGTATAATGCAAATATTGTAGTTTCTTGCGTAACTCTAAATTAATTGAATTTTCTTTCTTTGTTTTATATTATAACAGCATAACACTTCATAAAAAGCACACATCTTATATAATACGAATACTTATCAATTTTAATTATTATTTCTGAAAAGTATAAATTTATAATTATTTTATATTTTGTCATAATTTTACTTTGTGAATAGTTTAACCTCTTTAAAAAATTTGATTTAAGTTTTCTTTAACTCCTAATTTTTATTGATTTAATTCCAAAAAGTCAATTCTTCTAATGAGTGTAAATTAAGATACAACAAATGTATCGAAGATAAAAATATTATTAAAGATATGTGAAAATTTCTTATTACTTTCAAATAATATAAGAAACAAGGGATTTTCACATTTTCTATCAAATTTTTTTTAAAATATGGAAACGTTTTTCTTTTTACTTAATAAAAGATAGTTTTATTCATTGAAAAGGAAATACATTAATTATAGTAATATTTATGCCATTATATTTATATCAATAATAGCATTACTATTATGTTTATGATATCAGTGTACTTAGAACTACTTTTGTAATAGTTCATTTTAGAAATACGTGTATTTTACTTACTTTAATGAGACATTGTATATATATATATATGTATATATATATATATATATATATATATATATATATATATATATATATATATATATATATATATATATATATATATATATATATATATATATGTATATATATATATATATATATATATATATATATATATATATATATATATATATATATATATATATATATATATATATATATATATATATATATATATATATATATATATATATATATATATATATATATATATATATATATATATAGCAAATAGGCAAGACTAATTACTGATAGCCATTATTAATTAGACAAAGTTAAAATATGAAGTTTAAAATTTGATTTATTTAAATAAACATGCAGAAAATGGAAAAAAAACTCCATAAAACAAATATAATGAGCTTTCATATTTTAACTTTTCTTTGTCTATTGGTTGTATGTTCTATCTGTTTAACATTTATATTTTGGTAATAAGCTTCTTTTTCACTGAATTTATTACTAAACATATAATTTTTGTATATACTTTTGTATTTATTTCAAATTTGGCTCGAGATATTTCTGATCATGCTTTATATATATTCTTATAAATAAAATATGGATAATTTTATGTAACTAATTCTTAGAGAAGTTTAGTTACATCTCTCACAATTTGAATGCTTACAAATAAATTATTATGCAATGAAATTCCTTGTGTAGTTAGAAAATTAAACAGGATAATTTAATATTTGTTCTCTGATTTAAAACCATACTTTAAATGCACTCTTTTTAACTCTAAAAAATGCAAAATATGCAAGCAAGCAGTTAATGAGAACGCAGTTCATATATCAATTAACACAGGCTAGATCCAATAAATCATCTATCTTTTATGTAACCCTTCATCATAACATATATTCAGCTTACATTTGCGTTTGAAAACCTGAGAAATATTCATAAACAAAAACCTGAGAAACTAATCAATGTATTCCTGAAAACATTGAATAATTTTAAGTGTTTGAAAAATAAATTGTAGATTTTTAAACTTATTTCAAATATAGCATTTCAACGATATCTCTTTCGTATTTCCAAGAACAAATGTAAAAAAAAATGAAGTTAACCATAAATGGAAGTGTCATTGTAACAGAGTGATTATATAAAAATAACTGTGTCTAAAATTGATTACGTTGTAAGCATTAAATCAAATGTTTATTGTAATAATGAATAATGTAATACTGAAAGAAATTACGTAAATAACGTTTTCATTGAAAGTCATATAATCTCAAAACGACAGATAAAGATGAACTGATTGTATCGTCTACTTAGCTCTGTATACCTAAAATGATTTTAGTCAATTTGTAATATACTGCCTTAGGTGTTATGAGAGTTTAGTAAACTACTGTCTCATTTGTGTCATCATTTAGTCATGGCATTACTGAGGTATAACCATGGCACCTTACTTGTCCTTTCATTAAACAATTACTGAAACCATGATTATTCATAGATAATGTAATCAATTATTCGCTGGGCAGTATTTAAATGGAACTGTTCACTTCCAGGTTATATAAAATAATATAATAAATAAAAAGCAGCTTTTATTACTAACATTTAAGATTTATTTAATTTTATATGCTTTATACACGCTTTTAAATGAGCTTTAATTACATTTAATGAAATATTTTAACTGGAACATGTAGATGAAATGGAAATTTAAGAAATACTTGTAGTTTTATTTTAATTTAAATTTAATCAATTTTGTTAAAACCAGTTTAGTTTGAGCGATTTAGCAATTTTTTATCTTTTAAAACAACACTTACATATTAGTGAACTAAATTGCAAATGTAATAAGAATTTATCTTATGCTAAGCAAAGCTTGCATAATAAAAATTAATCAGTTAATTAGTAATTTATGATTAACTACAATTGATGATAATTGAATTAATCTATTAAATTGTAGTTGATTATCCTGATACATAGAATTGCCTGAAAAATATTACATTCTAAATTAATATTTTTATTGACTATATGAAATGCGCGATAGTAAACTATTACATTAAAACAATTAAAAAGTCACAGAAAAACTAAAGTATCTTTGATGCATATTACTGATATACTACTCAAAACTAAATAAGAAACATAAAATATCTTAGAATAAATTGCACCATGAGCAATATATAGAACAAACTTCGATTAACTTTATTACTAACCATCAAAATAAGCAATCAGTTTAATGAGTAAAATGTTTCGTATCTAGATGCAAGTAAATATTTATTAAAGAATTATTACCTGTTATGATATAAAAATTGGCTGGAATATGAAATTTCCAGAAAGTTTTATCGCTGTGTTGATATTATGAATTGTAAAATAATAGCATTATTAAAACAAGATTTGATTTCTGAGTCAATATTTTCAAGGAAGCGCTATTTTAATTTTATTTAACGCATTTATAGATTTTTGGATTTTTTTATTTAACGCATTTAAAAGACTATATACAATCAAATATATCAAATATTTGATTATATAGTCTTATAAATGTAATATAACATAGAGCTATGGATCAAAAATTTATTTGTCAACTTTTGTAAATTAAATGAAGGGATATGTTTAATTTTTATAACAATTCATTCATTTATTTGAGACAAATTTTATGACATGCTTTCTGGAGTTATTTGTTAGCCAATCAGTGCTTAACATTATTGTCTCAAATAAATAAAGCACTCAAATATGTAAATAGATTTCATACATAATTTTTATCTGAAACTATATTTTGATAATACGGTAATAAAATAAATAAGGTTAAAACAGTGTATCGAATTATGCTGTTGCAAAATAATATTATACATAAAAAATCAGAAGTAACGCTATCTTCTAGGTTTGGTTTATTTGTTTCCCAACGGTCTTTCTTTGCACACAGAGAGAGAATAATTCGACCAAGATATACACAACACAAAATTCTAGAGAAAAATTTTCACTTCTTTCAAAGTTTACAATATTTCATGCAAGTAAAACTTCTTTTATTTGCAAATAAATGTTCAATCATGTATTAATCATAAATAACTACACCCAATAGCATTGTCGATTATTCATTAAAAGTTCTTCATTAAAAGCTCAGTAAATTTTGCTAAACCATTAGAATCTTATGTACTCAGAAAATTAAGTTTTGAACGAAATTTTAGGGCCAGCTTGGACGCGAAATATTTTCAAAAACATTTCGTTATTTCAATCTAGTCATTTTTTCGCAGTAGTTGCCACTCTCCTTGTCTAGTAGTCCGCGGATAGGGAGGTCCTGGGTTCGAATCCCAGTTCGGGCATGGATGTACTTTCTCTCTCTGTCTATCCTGTCTTTGTTCTTTCCTTGTGTGAATGATTGCCTATTCTATAAAAGCGGGTCCCTATGGCATGTGTTTACTGAGGAAGTTGGACTCCACACCAAAATAAGGTTCAGTTGGAAAAGTGGAGCAGTACACCCATGTTGCCAGCTTAGCTGGCACAACTTCCCAGTATTTAAGCTAATATTTTTATTGGCCTCCGTATATATATATATATATATATATTTTAAATAAGACATTTTAAATTCCAAATTTGAGAATTAAAAACCATTTTGAGAATTATGCATGGCGGAATATATTTGAAATTCCAAGGCCACACAAGGCTCTACAATGCCAATTTATTTGTTTTCTTCTAAAAAATTTCCACAATAGGATTTTTGTACAATACAACTTTCCTTCAATTCTGTGAAATAATCATTACGAATAATTTTAATCAGAAACAAATTTTATCATCTATTATTTACCATTCATTCCACGTTAAATATTGAAAAATAAGTTCTTTTCAGTTTTTCCCCAATAAATCTCAACTTAAAGAATATAATTAATTAGTTAAGCAAAGTAAATATATAATATTACCAAAAATAGAAAAACATTCCTTTTTCCAGTCGATTTATTCTTAAATAAATCAGTTTCAAGCGTTTCAATCGATTTTGTTTTTACTCAACTCCGCCTCAAATATTAATCCTTATGCGCAGATACGGTGATCAAGATACGGTAAGATACATGGAGATTGCTTTAATTGTCCCTAGTGCAGGGTGCATTGAAAAAAAAGGGGGAAGAAAATAAAATCCAAAGCAAACGAAATCTTTTGACTGATTAATTAATTTCAATTTATTCTTCGTTCGAATAAGAAAAAAATAAGACAAAAGAAATAACTTCCTGAATCACAACTTTCTTAAAATAATTAAGAATTTAAAACATTAAAAGGAAACAAAGAAATAAAAAAAAAGAAATTCAGCAGCGGAATAAATATTCTTATCGTTCCAGATTCCATACATTTTAAGCATTTAATTAATTTTTCAATCAGGGATATATTCTTATTTTTTTATCATCAAATAAAAAAAATTTATTTGAAATTGTTTATTTGCTTTAATTATTCAGAACTATCCAAAGTGAATGTTAACCGAATATTAAAAGAAAGCAACAATCATGTAAACAACCCCCCAAGCCTTCCTATACATGAAAGTAACTGATGACTTGATGCAAACGATTTCATATTTTTTGGCATTTTCTACTAATTAATGACAAGGCTTGACAAGATATTTCAGCTTTTTTACCATTCCCTGTGGCAACAAGAATTTTATTATTATGTTTCTAAGATACTTTTTCTGCGGAGGGGAATTTTTTTTTTTATGAAGAGAGGGAAAGCATGCGTACATTTTTCCAGTTTTCTTTACTTCATTAAGCTTATGGAAGTATCGACGTTAAATATTGAGTAATGATTGCCAACATCAGGCCGGGTTGAAGGGTGGAAAACAGTTTCTTTCGATTTGGAAGTTATGAAATATGTTAACAAGTCAAACTCTCTCATTAAGTAGCTGTAATAAATGTATTAATCACTTTTCGGCAACAGATTTTCATGATGTGAAGCGATTATTTCTTGCTTGTGTTTCATTTTGATGCAAGGGAAACACTTTGTAAGTTTAAGATAAAGATTTTTTGAAGAGTTGTAAAAATAATCTGTTAAGCATATTTCAAATGATTTCATACCTACAAAAATTTGCCTGTCGTTATAAAAAATTAATTAATATAAACAATAGCAATGTGTTTTTCTATTATTAAGCAAATAAAATTTAACTTTCCTTAACATCTGATTATTAAGTATCTAATATGTATTTATAATGTTAATTTACTTTGTAGAATTGGGATGAGTGTTCCCAAAATTAGCATTGTTTGATGAGGTTTTTATTTATTTTAAATCTCCACATAACCCTGAAGAAAATTCTAACTTTTATCTTAAGCATGAAGTTCTCTTTTCTTAGAATAGCTGCAGTTAATTCATTAAGACTACAATTATTTCGGCTTTTATCCTGTATCATGATTTGTCCATAGTTGAACTAGCGATGAAAACTGCACTAGTGTCCATTTATGCTAGTTTACTTGAACTAGTGCACATTTACAACAATATTTTACAGTATTTCATATTTTAGCTTACATCCTATTTATTTTTTTACTATCATCACAAACATTTTATTATACATCCCAATAAATTTACTTTGCAGTTGGGCAAACATGATATCTAGTATGAACTAGATATCTAGTATGTATACCTATATTGGTTATCTATTTATCTAAGCAACAGCAACTATATATATATATATTTTATATATATACATACATATATATATATATATATATATATATATATATACATATATTTATGTATATATATATGTATATATATATACATATATATATATATATATATATATATATATATATATATATATATATATATATATATATATATATATATATATATATATATATATATATATATATATATAGCGATTATATAATAGTATAAATGATAATCAAATAGTGATGTCAGATTTGCAAACAATTTTTAACTAATCACATATTTATTTATTTATTATTTTTTGTATTTTAAACATATACATAAATTGAATATTTTCAATCGATGTTATGGAAATATTCAATTCATTGACTAAAATAGAATATTTCCGTATTACATGTTTTCATATTATGTGAAGACTAACAGTATAAAATAAAAATATTTAGTAGTCAGATTATATGCAAAAGTTTATCGATTAAAATAGGTAGATTTCAAGGTTTATTTGTTTTTAATTGAATATTTTAATTCAATTTTTAATTGAAGAGATCAGTTTATTTCTCTATTATTCCTAATGTTTATTAGCAAACCTAAATAGTCTTTACATAAGTAATAACTGTCATAAACTTTGCTTTTTCTAAATTATCAAGGCTAAAAGCTGTCATCAAATATATTATAGAGATTCCTATCTAATTCAATACCTATTGCTCTTTTTGCTGTCTTAGAGGTTTCAAAAATATATATGAATTTTAAGAAATCAATGTCAATCAATGGCCTAGTAGAATTCTTCAACATTATTCATAAATTTAAAATATTTGTTAAACATTTCATATTCCACATTGTAACACTCATTTTTTATGTCAGAAACCGAAACAAAATATACATCAGAAGAAAAAAATTTTAATTACATTTTAATGCAAGAAACTATTTTCTATTTAAGAACACCCTTTACTTTCAATCCTATTAAAAACGGAATTAAAAAATTCAGCTTCTTAATTATTTTTATTGAAATGTTTATCCGGTTTTAATTTAATAGTCATTTCCAACTCTTACAATGCGCGAATTCTTTTCTATGCTTATTTATACTCGGCAGAACCGTCAATATTACAAAGGAGGAAAATATAATTGACTTCATCTCTCACAAACGTCACAAAACAAGCGCTATGTCACCAAAATAATCTCTAACCCAGTCATCTTCTGAACCATCAGGTGAGGAATCTGTCACCCCCATAGTCTACCCCCCCATTCCTAATCATTATTTTTTCCGATATCCAATCAATGGCACTAGTCCATGTTTCAAAGTAAACATTGCCTCTATCAAGAGAAGGAGACATATGTATCTTCGGAATTATTGCCGAAGAAATAACTGGAAGAAGAAAAAAATGGTAATAATTTTCTTTCCTTCTTTTTATTACTTTCACTTATTATTTTTTTTTTGTTCCTCTTTTAGTATGGCGCGTGCGGTGAGAAGCGACTTTGATTATGTCAAGGCGGTCGCACGTGCTATTTGAGTCGGGGGCAAGAACAGGGGTGCAGAGAGATCGAAGGTCAGTAACCAAGCTTAGTGCGTATCACGCCATTTTCAACTGACCCCAACTGGGGGACGTGCTTTACAAAATTTGGTTAAATATAGGACTGTGAAAGCCCATATTGATCATAAACTCTGTAAATTGCAGCTAAAGTTTATGATCTAGTTCCTAGAATGTCATCCTCTTACAGTAAAAGGTACATTAGTCTGAAGTTTTAGAAAAATACACAAAAGCTATAGCAAACATTTTCATATCAAACACTTCACAGCTAATTCCGAAATTTATTTCAAATTTCATGGCCCGTATTCATGTGCATAAAGGAAAAAACCCGAAAATCAAAGGAGTGTTTCCTATTATACTAAATGTGCTAACAGAAAATGAAAAGGCGATATCAATGGCCAATTTTTCATCATTCTAAGGATAGAAGCCACCATTTCACTCCAGAAAATACAATCAGATTATTTATATTAATTATATACATATATAGAGAAATAAATATATGCCAATGCATTTATTAATTCTCAAATATTTTTTTAGTTTATAACTCAATTTCCATGGTAAATATTTACAGAATGACACACCTTTAATAAAAAAAAATGCTAATAACAATTTCACATGATGTCAAGGAATATTGCTAATTGCCTCTTCAGCTGAAAAATTAAAACCAAATGTTTTTTTAATTTAATTTACAAAAAATCCACAGAATGCAAAATTATATATTTTTATCTCCCCAAAAAATGTAGTTTCATTTTAAGTAGCTTTTTATAATCCTTGATAATAATTATTAATGTGCTTTGTTATCTAAAATTAACATGTTATGATTCCTTTTTAGAGAAATACATCAAACTATATAAAATTCAGAGATATTTTGATTTAAATTATTAAAAAATCTAGCATGTTTTTTTTTTAATTATTTTTAAGCTTCATTATTTATAAGTGAATTTAATACATTTTGTAACACAGAAAAATATAAGCTTGGGAGTATACGCAGTTTCTATTATGCCAATGTCAATATAAAGAAATTCAATGAAAAACACATTCTTAGTGATACTTCATGGTTTAAATAACACTTTTGCTTCTTTTCTCAACCAAATAGCGTGTCAATATATTCTTTCTACATAGCAAATTATAAGTGTGTATTGTTTCCATCATGTATAGAAATAGTAACAAAAGAAATTAATATTTATATTTTTGTTTTCATACAATTTATAATAAAACAAATACACTTGTATAATTTACACCTATGTACATAAACACATATTTATATTTTACACATACAGTCATATGCATATATTAATGAAGTAATGATTCTAAAAGTCAAAAATATTGCTTTAAGTGGACTAAAGATGAACTTTTTTTTAAACGATTTTGTAAATTAAAACTAAAATATATTTTAAATTTTGGTTTCTTTTTCTTATAATTGATATTTTCATAAATATTATTTGCTATGAAGTACGAGATTTTTTTCCTTCTTTGCAAATACTACATTTCTAAAAAATATTTGCAATAAAGTAAAAAAATCTTACCTCTATACATAAAATTATTATTTGTATGTACATCAGATTTTTTTACTTTTTTACAGATAATAGTTCTAATAACATTATTTGTAATAAAGGGAAAAAAATTAATGAAAATTCAAAGTTTTAGGGAAAAATTACCATAGATATTATATTTATAAATTCATATTTTCCAAAATATATTCTTTCATTTGACATCTAAAATACATTTTGGTTTGCTATAAAATATATTCCCCTTTCACATTTCGAGGGTTTGGATTGAAGTCATGAAAAATTCATATTTTGTTCAAAATTTAAGGTTTTGCTTAATTGCTACCTAGTGGATAATGGACAGAAAATTTTACTTTAAGTCCTTGCTAGATATAAATATTTTTAAATTTATTTAATATTCAATATTATTAAATAACATAAATTATTTCATGCACTTTGCATAAATCATGTTTATATATGAATTCGAAATTTGAAAAGTTTGTATCATAAAAGCTGTTTATGCGGTATCAGACTTCATTTTTTTCATTTGCGTAATTTTCTGGAACAAATGATTGATAAATGTGAGTTAAAATAGCTTTATTTCCCGTAATTTTTAAAAACTATTATCAGAGTTCTTCATTAATTCCTAATTTTTATCAATAATACTCCGTTTTTGGACTGCTGTGAGACTGTGTGTTGATATTCATATAATAATAATATTCCTAAAAATAACATTAAAGAGAAAATAGACTTAAATCATAAGTTTGTGAATGATAGCCTAGGTCTTTCTAAATTTTGTTTACCATTTATTTAAATGATTAAATAACTAAAAATAATTTTTATGATAAATAATTTTAATAGATAAATACTTAAATTTAATTGTATTTATGTAAAAATACTTGTGATTTTTCGTATAACTAATAAGCCCCTCCCCCTAAATTCACTGAAATACTTTAAGCCAATCAGAATCAGCTATAGTTCCAGCATACTCCTGATAGTAAAGAGGGTAGAGGATCGAAGATCCAGGGACCTCATCAACAAACCAGCCGGCACCACTCCTAATCAAAAATAAAATATTAATTAATAATTTTATAATAGCAATGAAATTTCAATTATTGAATAAAATGCATCCGAATGTCATAATATTGTACAAATCATAATATGGAAAGATGTATGGCTGAAACTGTGCCAAAAAAGATGTACTCCTAAAATAATTTGAACTTAATTTCCTGCTATGAAGTATAAATAATAAATTATTTACAGTTGAATCGCATACATATTTTAATGGTAATAGTTTTTCAAGAAGAATCACTTTTAACGTTATGTTAATTATTTTCAATGTAACGTTTTCTGGATAGATTTCAGAACTAAATTATCAGTAAAATATTTTTTTAATATTGAAATTCTCCAGTATTTAATGAACTGAGTTCAAATTTGTGTTCGTTCCCTGTGGCTGATAGATATTATGAAATCTCCATGCCACTAGTAGCCTATTCAAGAGGACAGAAGAGAATCCTGGTGAATTGGCGATTAGCTCAAACCCAGTAACACTCACATTGCCTGAAGCAAAATTAACAGACTATGCCAGGAATTTTTACCGTCCTCATTACCCGATGAGTTTTGACGCGTCTTACCATTGGACAAAGGCATCCAGGGGACTGCACAGAAAGAAAGAGTTCGAAATGATGCTCTGATAGCATTTTTTTGCCTTTACATTTAGGGAGGGCACTTGAGCCATTATTGCTTTTTTTTTACATCCTCACCCTTGGGCTATTAGCAATCATTGGCAGGTGCAACAAAGACTCGTGCCCAACTTCTTGAAAAATGGTGCAAGCGAAAGGATTTTCTGTGTTCCTCGGTTTATTAGTTTTTCCCATGCCGCACGCGTCAAAGTAAGATTAATAGCCGCTAGACAAAACTATCCACGTATGTGAACAGAATAAATTCAAAACGATCTGAGCTTCGCGCATTTCAATTTAAAATCTCAAGCCTTCCTTTCCTGTTAACCCTTGTTACTGATATGTCAGCCTCTCAGATTTATATTGAAAAAGTATAATACTTTTTTTCTTTGGTCTGCTTCTAGTATACCTCAAATCTACATTCAAAATAATGTGCTTCCTAAAAATTGATATTTTAATTCTTTTCAAAAACTAAGTTGAATTCTTTGTGGTTAAATTGGAAAAAGAAACATTTATGTGTGGTCATTTATTTATAAAAAAAATAATATTCCACTGTATAATAAGGAATTTTATATGAATAATCAAATAAATCTTATTTTCATGTGTTATTTTCAACATTCGAATTCCATTATATTTGTATACATTATTTTGGTAATTTGTTGGCGGTGTGCTTGGAATTTATTCAAAAACTCCAGCTTAAACCTTAGAGCTATTATTGAATGAAAAAACGATTGTCTAAATTTATGAATCAGTTTGAATGCTTTTTCCTACTTAATCAGCGGAAGTATATTGAAAGGTAAAACGTGTATCCTTTGAATACCTATTCTATTCGAAAAAAACTATTGTTAAGATTAAGGACAGATCACATTTTTCTAGCACAATATCAGTATTTTACAGTATAAAATTTAATAATCAATTCAAATATTACATAAGTTATTTAACCTCATCAAAAATAATGATTTTTAGATTATGTAACTTGCACCCTATGAATACCTATTCTATTTAAAAGAAGGGAAAAAAATCATTGGTTAAGATTAAGGATTGATGCCACACTTTTTTTGACAAAAATCAGTATAATAATTTCACAGTAAAAATTTATTAATCTAACCAAATATTAATAGACTAATTAACATTATCTAAAATAATGATTTTTAGATTAATGTTTAAAGTACGTATCGTACTTACTTTAAATACTTATTCAATCCAAAAGAAGGAAAATTTTTTTTGTTAAGATAAAAGACTGATCACACACTTTTCTGCCGTAAAATCAGTATTTTTATCATTATTTTACAGCATAAAATTTATAATCTAGCCAAATATTACATAAACTAATTAACATTCTCTAAAATAGTAATTTTTTGACTAAGGTTTTAGTTATATTTCTGAATAACATATTATATATTCAGAAAATGTAACAAAATAAATTTACGAAGACCATTTCATCATTATATGTATTGTGTGTATTTTTGTGCGTTACATTTATCATTTTATCTGAGAATATATTTTCGACGCACAATCTCAAATATAATTTGATAAGTTGAACTTTTGTAATGAGGAATTTCTGTTATTTTATTTGCATACTACTTTAAAAGTAATTTTGCTTAAGAATATGTAAAACTGATAATATTCTTTTATCAGTGTTTAAGAAATGTAAAGAAATTAAATTGTTTTTGTGTTAAGAAATTAAATTACTCGGAACTCACTTATTATGATAGTTTTTCATATGATTTTAGATGTCTTGTCATTATGATCTTTTAGTAAATGAAATCATATACATATATCTGCAAAAATATACTATATAATTGAAAATCCAGTAATATTTTTAATCGATAGTAAAAAAATTTAATTTCATTAACATTTTAATCTTTTGAAACAAATGTTTTTTGTTCTTGATCAGTTTTGATAAAAGACATGATAAGATTAATTAGGATTCTATGACTTTCCTTTTTCGGTTTTAAATGCAAGGATTAGAATTTTTAAAATTTTATTAATGACAAAAATCGTGTTTTTATTAGTTTGTATCAAATTTCTCATATGAAACATAATTTAATAAAAGCATGATATAATGTGATGATTTATTGAAACTAAAAGGCATGTTTTATTTTCACAAAATGTAATAAAATTTATCTGGAAAATTATGAGTAATCACTCAAAATACTTAAAAATTCTTAAAGTTGTTATTATCGAAAGGTGTTAAATAAAAAAAGTAATAAATAGCCATCGATAACATAAATACTATTTTTTTTTAAATTTCATGGAAGTTATATGGTATTCTTGGACAATAAAACTCAGTAAAGAGACTGTTTTTAATTTTCCTTCACAGATTTCCACTGCTTATTTAAGCAAATATCAGAAAAATATATTAAATTCGGTGTTTTTCTATCTTATAAGAGACTTCCAACAAACTTCAACTGCTTAAAAAAGATCTTGACCGTCGTATGAAAACAGAAATAAAAAAAATGTCAGCGAAAAAATATCGCACAATTCATACGTGACAATAGAAAATTCACTTTTTTTAAAAATCCTTTTGTGGAATCAATTCATAAATCCCAACTCTCTTTCTTTTCGTTTTTTTTCACGTGGCCTTTCAAAGTACCTCCATCACCATCTGAGCTGGAATTTCATTGACAACTCCGCGTCATCTTATCTAATACTTTTGAACTCTTCTTCAGACATTTCTCCGCGAAGTACATGAGAGAAGAAGAAAAAAAAAGAAGAAAGACTTTGCGGTGTCCTATAAAATCAAGAACCGCTGAATTAGAGTTGAAAAGGAGAGAAAATAAAAATGGATCCGAAATATATTCTCCCACCATAGTGGAAAGGATTTGAGGAAAAAAAATTTTTTAAAAGTCAACTCATAAAAAAAAAATACTCTGCGAAGTTTGGTAACAAATAAAATCTACAGAAGAGTTTACCACGTAAAAAAAATATCTATAACATACAATTCCACTTATTTCTAAAAATATTATTATTTTTTTATTGACGTAAAATATTTATGAAAAAATTCACGCGAAAATCATTTATTTTAAAAGAAAATTGAACCGTGATTTTTCGATTGGTATCAACTGCTCAAAAATAAATTGATTATTTGTTGTTTGCGTGACTTATATTATTAATGCTTTTCGATTTTATTTTTTAACGTGTTGTTATTACTTATGACACTTGGACAAGCCAAGCTCGTTTTGCCGTTGATTATGCGAACTTAAGTCTTACGTTTAACCAGAGCACCACTAAGGTGAAAGTATGACATTATTCTAAGATTCCGCAGATAGATGGCAATACCAGAGGATCCACTCCCTCAGTTTTGATATTGATATGGAGTAAAAGGGAATTTTCTCCAGACCATCACATCCACGATAACTGCTCAACGACCGACCACAGGACTTTCGATTCCTCAGATTTAACGAACACGTATATCACATGTACTAAATGGGTCTTTGGGAGCATTGAGAATTGAACCCAGCCCTTCCGAGCGGAAGGACCTAACCCCTAGGCTTACCACGGCCCAATTGTTCTTACATAATATATATTTACATGATCCATATCAATGATGACATTATTTATCTATCTTACTTGTGTTTATGAAATATGCCCATTCTAACTTGAGAGGGATTTATAAAGTTTTAAACATTCTTGCATTGAATTATATAATAGTTCAAATAATTAAACGAATTTAAAGCTTAAAATATACTCTTAATCATATAATTTAAGAGTATTTTGAGCTTTAAATTCGTTTTTAAGCTTTAAATTCGTCAACCACTTCTATTAAATTTGGATTGAATGAAATTTGATTTTCACCCTTTTATCATAATGATTATGAAGCTATGCTTATTTCAAATTATTATAATTCAAATTAATAATAAGCACTTTTATTTCGTTGCTTAATATATATTTTTTACATTTTCCTTATTATAAATTTTTGTATGATAATACAAATTTTTCAATGTATTTTGAAAAATAGAAAAAATTGTGACCTTTTTTATTATTTTATTTATTTTATTGAATTTATTTATTTATTTATTAAAGAAAGAAAATATATCAACTATTAATATTTAATAATTGAATTTTTCAATTTCCTAGATATCAATTATTGAATATTAATATAGTTAAAATATCTTTACTCATCATAAAAACATAATTTTATACCTACCCCTAAGACATAATATTAAAAAATAATGCTTAAAATTTTAAATTTAAAGGTATAAAATTTATAAGAATTCTGTCAAAATTTATAAAATCATAAGGAATTTCATCAAAAAATGAAATGCATTTATTTATATTTTCAATAGAAAAGATGCATATATCGTTGGATTGATAAAAAAATTTTAAGAATTCTTTCTCCTATATAAATCTATTTTAAATTTTTCAAACATTTAATTATGGTACTGAAACTTATTACATAAGAAAATGTAAACTTTTCTCTGGTCTTTAATGATTTTATTTTGATATTATTTTTAAGATATGATTGACAAAAGCAACAAAATATTTTCTTAAAATTTCGTAGTTTTCTTAATGTTTAGAAACTAAGTTGAAACTTTTTTTTTGATATTTTCAGAAAAAAGCAACAAATATTTTATTAAATAAATAGAATTATTCATGTTATTATTTTATTAAGATACAATAAAAAAGTTGCAATGTAAAAAAAGTCTTTTGAAAATAGAATATATATTTAATTATGATATTACTGCTGTTATAAATATAATTTTTTTTACAATTTATCGTTCATAGTTAATATTTAAACATAATAAGGTTTGCATTTTGAAAACATTTAATCGAATTCAGATATATTATTTATTGTATAAGTACATAAATATAAATGTCACATATTATTTACAACAATATATTTTACAATGAATACCGTTATGTTGACGATGTCGTATCCATGGAATACGTGAAAAAACCTAAATGTCCCCGAATCTGTCGATGACAGACAGCCCTGGTGATCTCTACAGCTTTATCTGTAAAAAGATGCCCCACAGGATCATCTATGCTGCTGTTGAAAAGCTTGGCCAGCATTGATGGACAACTGAAGATGTGTTGCGGAGTTGGGTGTTATCTGGGTACTGAGGACAAAACCTGGTGTAGCTCCTTTGTCATCTGTAGAAATTTTCATATCTTTCAAGTGTTTTCTTCTAAGTCTGGCTATCATAGTTGAAATGATTCTGTAGCTATTTAAATCTGGAATGGAAAGCTTTTTCTTAACTTGCGGTCGAATTAATTTTCGATTGGAAATTGCGTTGACCTCAATGAGGGTCAAGCATTTTGGATAGAAGAGAAAGATTACGGGCCTCTTCAGTGAGCTCATCGGCTAGCTCTCGTTAACAGGGTTATTTATACATTTCAATACCGTTAGATTAAAATGCATAAATAAGTGTAATAATATGTATAAAAATAATATTTTATTAGTTTGACTGGTTGAAATATAGACAATTATTTTACAGATTGCTACCCAAAAGTCTTACAGTAAATTACCCCGTTAATTTCAATATAGTTTTTAGTAAAAATAATAAGAAGTTCATAATTTAGAAACATAAAATGTGTTGTTGTTGCTAATCTCCATGTTCAGTCTTTGATAGACTATGAGTTTATTCCCCCTCAAATATCGTAGAATATTCTAACAGGTCTCGTAGGGCAAACCTAGACACATAAGTATATGTGGCGGAGAATTACTCTAGGTTATATATATACCTTTATGACAAATCGTGTGGGTATTTTGACAATCCAGGAAGACAAAGCTTCTTAAGAGGTGGCGGAGAATTGCTATAGGTTACCTTTCGGACAAATCGTGGGGGTATTTTGACAATCCTGGAAGGCAAGGCTTCTTAAGATGTGGCGGATAATTGCTTTAGGTTACCTTTCGGACAAATCGTGGGGGTATTTTGACAATCCTGGAAGGCAAGGCTTCTTAAGAGGTGGCGGATAATTGTTTTAGGCTACCTTTCGGACAAATCGTGTGGGTATTTTGACAATCCTGGAAGACATGGTTTCTTAAGATGGCTACTAAGAAGGCAAAGCGAGCTGTGTCTAGACTCATCTGTCACAATTCATAGTGATGGATCTACCTGGAAATTTGTCACAGTACTAAAATTTTGCCGGAGGTACAAGCTGGTTTATTTTATCAGCATGTTTTTAACAGAATACAGTTTAAAGTGAATCAGATAATTAAAAGTAGCCATAGCCTCTCGTGCTACCATCTTCAACAAGACATCCTCCTCCTCATAAGAAGAGATCCATTAAATATGCACATCACAAGAGGATAAGATTTGTTTTTATTTTGTGAGGAATTGAAGTTCCAGTTTTGTCGCCAACGTTTCACCAGTTTGACAAATGTTGTATGGCATTACGACTATCAATCAGAATCCAGATCTGGCCTTAGGATCTAAAAAAGAAATAAAGAATGTAAAGCTTGTATATACATATTGATCTTTTTGAAAGTTTAAATCAAAATTTAAATTAACATCTTTATGCAATTAAATAAAGCATAAATTTTTATTTATAGCTATTACAAAAAAAGCATATATTACTTTTAAATATTTAATTTTGAAAGAAATTGTTCTCTAACCCTTGTTACTGACAATGAATGTTTGGTATATGAGAGTAACAATGTACAAAAATAAATCAGGAAAAGACGAATTTACCTACTACATCATTTTACAATGTGACTGATTGCAAAGATTGATAAAATGATAAGGACGAAAGTATTCCATAATTCCACCCAAGCGTACATGTACTCCTGACAGGTATTAAAGAACACTAAAAAGAAAATAGCGAATAATGTATGTGTAAAATATAATGAATTCTTTTAAAAAAATGCAAATATAAGAAACGTTTTTATTAGTAAATATTTCTTAATATGTTCATGGGCAAAATATTCTAGATCATTCTAATGATTATCGTATTAAATCCAAAATAACTATTTTAATATAATACATGACACCTTTTTATAATACTTTCGTTCAAAAAAAGTGTAATTTAACAAAACAAATAAGTTTTTAAGGGATTTTGATTTCTGTTTATAAATGTATATATAATTATTAAGTTGAAAAAGGCATGATTACGTGTAAAACGTCTATCATGACGTGATCTAACACATTATTCATATATTTTTAAATAATATGCAACAAAATTGATATTTTTATTTCGAAATAATGTTTCATAATTTTTTATATGAATATTTTCATCATTAATTCATGAGAATTAAATACAATCCAATGAAAATAAATTATCTTATTTATTATATAACTTATACAATATTGAGAAAGTCCCTTAGGAACGTTTATATATTCTCCCATCAAATAAAAATAAGAGTAAACATAAAAATTGAATTTGAGTGCTATTTCGGCGACATAGAGGCTTATAATTAGAAGTGTATGATTCTGCAAAACTTCGAATTGATTTAGACACCATAGATCGATTGATTTTTACTTTTTCTATTACGTCAAGTAGTAAACATTTCTGATTTCGACAACTTAATAATGTTAATATGCTCACTTTTATCTTTTACTTATATCAATCTATCTCCAAATAAGTATAATAACAGATGATGAAAGAAAAACAAAATTCATAATCAAAATATATGTCATGCAATTACTGTCCGATTCAAATTATGATGCTTTGAATATAACTTCGACAAAATTAGTTAAGTTTTTCTATCCCTTTTAGAAAAGATTCTATTTTTTCCCATATTAGATAGCAATTGAATGCGTGAATGATTAAGATGTCTAGAAAAATTCCCCGTTTTTTTCTATCTAAAATATTTTATATGAAATATTATTTTTGTTAGTATAACAAACATTTACAAAGGACTTATTTTAGTTTTTTCTAAATTTTTCTAACTGATATTTTCTTATTTCTAAATTTTCAAAATTATAAAAAAATTACCTAATTGACTTTTTAGATTTGGAAAATTTCCGAGCTCTTACATAAATATTTGAGGAAAAAAATCAGAATTCAATTAAATTGTCGAATTATTTCAAACTTTTTTAAGCATGTAATTATTTTTAAGATTTGTGATAAATTCATTTTGCTATTTCCAGTTATTGTCAATAAAAAAACTGTTCTTATTTACATTAAAATTTAAACTATTTACTTTATGCGATATTTCTACCACTTATAATAACGGTGTAAATACGATATATCATTATTATTTTACTACAAATTCTATTGCATATCTTCAGCATATATTGATCATGTTTTTAAAGTGAACGTTTTTTTTTTTTGATAACTATCGCAGTAAATTTCCTTGTCTTTCGAAATAGTTACCTGTTTGTCAATCAACTTACGTCTGTTTTTGTTTTTAAAGGAATAATCACAAAAAAAATTACAGATGCTAATTTTGATTTATTTTTAAAAATTTATAAAACAAAATACATTTGAAATAAGTATGGCTTGAAAAGTCGATGAATGTTTTCATGAGATTGACGTCGGTAATATTTTAAATTTACATGAAAATCCATCTTAAAATTCCTAAAAATTAATAAATAATTAATTTCGAGACTGAGATGAATCCAACAACAATACTTATTAAAAAAATGGCTTCGGAAGCCTAAATATTTAATAATTATTCATAATGAGACGGGTGTCTCCAATATTGTAGTAACAGAAGATGTTCTTTTCCAAAACTGCTTTCCCAGCGTATCTCCATCTCGTCCTTATGCTTGCCATCACCCTTTTACTTGAGTCGCAAAAGGGGATAGAGGAAGGTACGGCCGGATATCATTCAGATAAAATAAGTCGTGGCCTAAATGTCCTCCATGTGAAACGATATTTTTGGGGGTGGCAGGCCAAATCTGGGGATTTTTACTTGGTCCTTTTTATGTTCTCGATGGCACATCAGCTGGGTGCCCCACAATATATAAAAGGTAAGCTCCTGTGTCTCAATAGCTTCAAGTTAAAAATCAGCAAAATGATGCATCATTTGCCGCGGACAGTGATTGGGAGGATAACCACGTACACTCCTTCACTGAATTGCAGGGGCTTCGTGAGTTGGGGACGTGTCCATGTTAATGTGTGACGTCCAAAGTTCTTCTTCTGGTGTGGTGTGGATGTGGAAAGGAAAGTGCCCGCTCAGGTGTGACCTCGTCACCTGACGGTGGTTCAATATTACGAGGTACTTGGTGATGGGCGAGTATTCAAAACCCGTTAACCTAAAGCTACAGTCCAGAGCTCGCCTGTTCTGCTATGTATGTATACATAAAAATGCCATCAATTTAGTTCCTTAGAAGTCTCAAAAGTGAAAATAAATTGCCGCGAATTAACACATTAATATGTGAATGGAGTTAATACCATTCCCTTTAAAAATGTGAAGGGAGTTAATTTAATTACGTGAATATATATTACATTTTTTTAAAATCTTTAAGCTAAATACATAAGCGAAATCAATATTAAGTTTCACAATTGATTTTATTGATCATATCAGGCATATTTGAGAAGATAAGCATTAATTTGTAGTGAAGTCGTTTTTTCCCCTCTTCAAATATCTCTGTCTTTATTTTAATATTTCACTGTACTTATATAATTATTTCTTTTAATTTATGCATAGATATATCACAAAAATAATTGTAAGGAAAAATTAAATAAGCTTCGATGAAATTTTTAAGAAAATTAAAACGAAATGATGTACTTCGTATCGTAAAGTTCCTTTCTTAAAAGCACTCTTTCGTTATAAATACTTATCTTAAATTGTTCGAAACTTCTCACTCAACTGTTTATCAGTTCATCACAGCTTTAGGAATTAAAAAAAAAAGATTTTAGTAAGAAAATCAACTTTATTCGATTTAAAAAATCGTTTAGTCTTATCAACTAAGAAAGTTGCATTTGCAATAATGAAATTTGCTCGACAGATGTTCATCATTGTCAACCCTTTCTAACTGGTCCATGCTGACCGGTTATACGGAGAAGCTTAAGGTAAAAAAAAAGCTATCCAATTAGTCACATGACAGCCTATTGCAGTTATCAGAATCCTTCGAAAACGACAGAGCTTACAGAGTCGGTAGTTTCGAAATTGGTTATTACGAAACAAATGTCATTGGTTTTTTTTTTTTAGTTAATACTTATAAACTATAATTTTCTGTTTTCTTGATAATAATCGTTAAAACTAACAATGAAGTAAAATGCACAAAAAATAAAATTGCGAAAAATCTAGAAAGGAAAAAGATGTCCATTACCAATAATTTTGTTTGAGTATGAACTCGATATTTACCATCTCATCAGATTCAAGCATAGCTTTACTTTATTAATCTATTATCTTCTCGTCTGTTATCTTCTGTTAATCTATTAACTTCAGAGAGAATTTTTAAGCTCTTAATATTTTACAGCATAAAACAGTGATTTATTGAATGCTTGCAAAGTGAGATCGAAATGATTACTAAATAATTGAGGTTATTGCCTTTCGAAAATTATAGGTTGCTTATCGTATTGTTAGCTTTAAATATTTATAGCCTTGTTGTAAGAACTAAAATAAAAATAGAGAACAATCCAATCCACATTCTGATCTCGAATTATACTTTCAGGAGATTGAAAAGTCTAATTTGTATTAAAAAAATGTATTGATGTAGGTTCTCAGATTCGCAAATATGTGCTGATATTAATATGTGTATTTCAATTCAATTTTACCTTAAACTTATCCAAATTATTGAGATTTTGGATAAAATTCGATTCAAGCTTAATATTTCACTACATAAAATAAAATTACACATGCATTGTAAAATTAAATACTATTTACATTGTTATTTCATTGCAAATATAGCATTGCGCCATGTATATACTTTTTTCAGCGATGAAAAAATGTTGCAGAGGAAAGGGAAGAAATAAATTAAATTCGTACTATCCCGTTTGCCTTTTTAAATGAATAAAGAAAGAAATTCATAAAAGATACCTTTGTCATTAAAATTCTAAACCTCTCTATTTCCAGCTTTTAACTCTTTTATTTAATTAAAAACCAATCCTCTACAAGCAGATAATGGTCGACCTATATCTATGTATTCACGTAAGGTAGCGTATCCAATTTTAGCATTCCATTTACGCTATGATACAGTCGACATTTTATGTTAATCATTTGCAGTCACTTCTTTCTGTGTAATCAATCAACCCCTTTTTGTGCAAGTGCTATCAAGCCTGCTCAGATCTGGGACATCATGTAAATAAGGAGTCTTGACCTTCCACACCTTTCAGCAACTTTGCTATCAGTCACACCATCTTTTGGGAAGATGCATTTAATTTCAGCACATCCTCCCTTTTATCGAAACGTTTAATCTGATGGGAGTATGCCGTTTAGAGAGTAAGTTATTAAAATAGTCTTCGCATTAATACCATCCATCCCCATGGCATAAACAGGTGTGCCTCTTGTTTACGGTGCTATTATCCAACAATTCTCATATTTCTACTTATAAATTAAACTAACATCTTATTCTGTACACAATATACTAAACAAGAAACATGGTGAAAGTAGGTTTTTCTGTTTGCTTAAGTATACTAGGCACTTTTCTATTTTTCTAGGGTGTGGCTAAAAATAGGGTAATCCCGATACATAGTTATGGATTAACCTCCAAATAGTGCAATTTCGGTATCTCTATCAAGAAAAGATACTTTCAGATATAAGTATGTGTGATCTCATAAATTTTGTTACGAACAGTTGTTAAGGCATTTATTGAAAAGTGATATTATCTTCTTGAAGTGATTTTATGGTAAAGAGGAAGCAACAAGACATCTACTGCATGCGTTGAAAAACGAAAACCTATCTCATAATTGTATTTATCAAAACAATCTGAAGTAAATAACTCAAGGAAAATAGATTATGTACATATTTATCCTGTTAGCAAACAATAACAATTGTGGAAATATAATTTGGGTTTAAATAAGCAGGTAATTTATGTAGTTAATGTAAGTATGTAAAATGAACATTATTAAACAATATCGTAATGTGAAGAGATTTAAATTAAATTTTACTTTAATTTCCTATTTTTGATAACAATAATAGAGAATTATCTTTTGGAAATAATGTTATTAAACTATTTTTAGGAAGAAATATATACATATATAATTTTAAGAACGTTGCATAATAGATTTTGTCAAAAAAAAATTTATTTTGTATTTTCAGTTGATGATATTTTATAAGACTAATCCTCCATTATTAAAATATAGTTTAAAAATAAAGGATAAATCTCAACAATGTAAATATAATATAATAGTAAATTTTTTTAAATAAATAAATGATAAGATTAAATTTATGTATGCATACACAATTGTTTTAAAACAATTTTGCTTTCTTTTTTTAAATTAAATCGATAAAAACACACATCTTTATGCCTCACTAAATTAAATAAAAAATAATAGAAATAATTTTTAACCAAATACGAATTTTTTTGAGTTAATATTATTTAGTACTACTTAAGATGAGAGAGTTTAGTATCATTGTGTTCTCTACTTAATGAGAGAATTCATCATTTCTCTTTTTAAAATTTCGAAGAAATGAAAGCTTATATAAATTAAAGTTTTATTAAGACATGTTGTTACTATTATGATTATACATATATATTTAAGTATATAAATTGATTATTGGACAAATATATTTAATAAATTTTCCTATAGTCTTCTGAAGAAATGGCACAAATTTAATTTTATAATTGTTGCTAGTTTAATAATTTGTTTTAAAATTAAAAAAAATCTTCTATTATACTCAGACTACCAGCTCTATATTTTCATCCATATCATGTTTTCTTTTATATATTCAGCCTATAATTACCTATCAGCATTTACCTTCATGGAAATTCTTAATTTTTGATAAAATATGTACTTATCAGAAAATATTTATTTAATCAAAATATTCTTAAGTAATTTTCAAATAACACTTGCTTTCTATGCAAATATCTTTAACATGAAACCTATAATAAAATATCTTGAATTTTTTACATTACGAAACAAACAAAATGCCTTACACTGGACACATTTATTCAAATATTTTAATGAATTTTTGAGAATATTAAAAATTATATATATATATATATATATATATATATATATATATATATATATATATATATATATATATATATATATATATATATATATATATATATATATATATATATGATTTATTCTTTCGTGCAAATTAATTCGCATTTCTCCATTAGAAAAATCAAGTGCACCTTCTATAGAAATATCAAAAATTTTTCCTGCATAATAACCATAAATTATTTCTTATTTTTGATTGACAATTTTTTGGTATTTTTTTAAATAAATAAGAGAAAACTCACTTGAAATTTTAAAGTTAAAATTTACTTCTTAATATAAACTTTTCTGCACTTAAATCTTCATGCATGTGGAGTATAAACCTCAGTAATTTAATTTATTATTCATACTTATATTTCATAGAATTTAATCATATGTTAAACAATAAATAATACTATAAAGCCAATTAAACTTTTCAATGTAATTTTGAAACTATTTGAAAAATTTATTTCAAAATATGACAGTAAAATATGACGTTATAACAATTTGTTGAAAATGGGAGAAAATTCTTCCCATCGGTTATTAAATTTTCTTACGTGTAATTAAAGCCTTTTATGTGCTGTAAAATTTTCTAGGTAGCAAAAGAAAACTCGAATAGTTAAATAATCAATTAGTGGAAAGTTTTGAAATAATTTAACAAGAATTCACGCGAGCATATTCGAAATTTATAGGAGTAAATAATTCAAATTTCTTATAAAAATATTTTGTTTATAAAATTCAAAAAATGAGTCATTGAATCTAGAATTACTTAAGCAACTCACTGAAAAGCAATGAAAATGGTACATTAGGTAGGCCAGAATTGAAATGTTTCTTTAAACAAATAAAATTAAAGTAATTTTTTGGAATTAAAGTCGAATTTTGAATTAAGGTGAGGTGTAGGAAATACTAAAAATTCCCTCTAGATTCAAAGTTATAAATTATTGATGTTGAGGTACCTTTCATTAACATTGAAATGCATTTTCGAATGGTATCACATTTTAAAAAGCTAAAGCATATTCTGCAGAGGGCAAAAACCAGCTCTATACATTTTTTAAAAAATTAAAAAATATGTATATTATTTAAAAGAATGCTTTATACGTTGCTTTTTTAATTGCCCTATAGAAAAGTAAAAAGAATGGAGACTCCAATGCAATTCATTCTTTATTCTTAGCAATTACATATAGAGGACAATTTTGAGTTGAAGAAAGTCAAGAGGGTGTTATAAGACTTCGTTCATAAGACGAGAAAAACTAGGAGAGCTGTTGCATCGTTTTAACTAATTACATCGTGGCATGAACAAATTTACAGTGACTTGAGATTATTATTTACTGGTTAAATTAATTATAAGCACTGCATTCAAAATTTTAAAATTAGGTCAACTTAAGTTTAACCAGAGATCAACATTCTCATCTAAATTTCATTCAATTCAGTGCAGCCATTTTTAATTTAACTACAGACGAAAATTTGACGAACAAACAGAACAAGAGTTATATTGATAAAGTTTTTATTAACAATATAATCCTTGTATTGTTTATTAGTTGTACCTTGTAAAGTTAACAGGATTGAAAAACTTTTTTCTAAAATTTTTCACTTGAGCTGAGCATGGAGTTAAGTATACCATTGTCTTTGCATATTTATAATATAGGAAAAAACTTTGTTCTGTCAAGCATATGTGAAATACCATCAAATAAAAATTTATCCAAAAATTACCTTTAGGTAGTGCAGATACATTCTATCCCACCCTTTTTCGTAAAAAAAAAATAAGCATCGCGCTTCTATTTTCACCATACTTATGAACCATTGCATCTGCTCAATAGTTTTATCATAAGGTGAATATAGGCCTGATCTTCAAATGGTTCTTCCAGAAAGCATGGTTTTTCACTTTTCAAAACGCTTACAAGGTTGGTATGCTGTTTATTGTGAAATAATTGGCTCAAACCAAATTGACATGCTTAAAGCTTCATAAACGAATGATTGAGGGATATTGCTTAATGTAAAAACTCAAAAATTTCCTTTCGACAAATTCAAATAGGACTGATATATTTTTCAGAGACAACTGGGCCACATTTCCAAAAACATATTTTAAGATCTTTACGCAAGTGAGCCATGCACAAGAATGTATCAAATTAAGTATACCATTCCTTTAAAGATTATTTTACTATATTCCTCCTTATTAAATTTTCAGAAAATTGTTCATTTTCCTGAAGAATATACAGAAAAGTTTATACAGAAAAATATTTATGTGCCATACTTTATGTATATGATATGCATAATTTGTCATGATTCGCAAGTTGCTCATTAAAAGAACGACAACTGTGATGCATGATCATATTGAATTTCAAAGACTTCAATGCAACCTTTATTCAGATGTCTGTTTTAATTGACATGTTTTGCAATTTCGCATGTTGGATCAATTTGAAAGAGTTAACAATTCTGTTTGTAAAAAAGGCATTATTTTCTCAAGTTAGCATACTTTCCTTTTTAACCAAACCTTCAAAAATGTATTCTTTTAAAAAAATTTTAAAAGATATTAAAAATATTGCAATTACAATCATTAATTTATGAACGAATCTGGAAACAAAATTGTGTTGTTGCATTATATTTCTAAACTTACACAATGCATTTAATGTATCTTTGAAGCTCAAGAATTATTAAATTTTATACTTTCTTGCATAATTTAGCTCGTAGTAATTCTTTCTCTTACACTATTTCATAAAGCAAAAGCAAAAATTGATTGCATAAGAAGAAAAAAAAACTATTGACTACCACACTAATTGGAGACGATTTCGATACTCAGCATGTATGGACACAATCAATAAGTACCAGGAAGATGCAAAAGAAAGATTTCTCAGAGCCACAGTTGTAGTGAAAGTGAAAAAAATGGAGGAACAGCAATAGCCAAAGGTGTGAAAAAATGTAAATTGAACCCATAACAGAAATCTCTAGCTCAAGCAACTTCCATCACAGCTGGCCGGCACATCAATCAAAACAAGAACAGAAAAAATAGCAGATCCACCTATATAAAAATGTACTATTCTGTAAAAGAAGTCTAGTTCTCATTCGCGAAAAAAATAAAGAGATCGAAGTGATACCATTAATACCTCTTTACTGTATGAATCCTTGGTTGCTGGCTCAAGAAGTTTAGCAGTAAAGAACTGCTGTTTTTTAGTTATCCCTTAGCTTCAACGTTATTCAGCTAGTCCTCGAAGCTTGTTTTTATCGAAAAGATATGAATGGTATATCGGACAAAAGAGTGAAATCACGATAGGTTATCCATCAAATGTCCACTTGCTTTCTTTTTTCTTCTCTTGTAACAGCTGAATGAATTGTGCTGGTATTAAATGAAATATTTCTCTATGGGAGCAGTGAAATGAGAACTTTTCATTGTATACGAAATGAAATAGTCTTCAATGGTTCATCAATGTAAATTGGTCTGCCATAAATAGGAAATGTAATCTAGTTAGAGAAGAATTATAATAGAAGTTATTTGTGTATGATGTATGGTAGAGAGAAACACCTTCTCAAGATAGTGATTTAAAAGAAAATCTTTACATAAACTCATTGAAAGAAGTAACTATAATAATGAAAAAAGTTATATGTGAATTTTTATGAAAATCTTTCTTCACTAACTAACAGTTCATACTTATCAACAAACAAAGTAATGAAAATCTAAGTAAAAATGATCATGTTATTTTAAATTTCTGATCTTTTTTCCATTTATTTATAGAAAAAGGTCTATATACATTTATATATACTTTAAGTAAACAAAAACCTATAATTAATTTTCCTCAGATTTTTTGTAAACTATGTATAGATATCCAATACGAATCTATAATGAATTTTTTAAGAAACAAGGACCTAATTGTGGCAAAATTTAATCTCTTTATCATTGTTGAATTATATAGAATTTTTTTAAACTTTTAATAGTGATTCTGCAGTATCTGAAATTAATATACTATTTTATTACCTTTGACATAAATATATAGTTAATATTTGATTCTTTCTAAATGACATGAAATATGTGTGATAAACAAATATTTGATTTACCATATAATAGAAAATAATAAGGTATATCACTTAAGAAACATTTCGATATTTAAGTAAAATGAGAAAAAATCAATTCAACATCTAAACTTTGCATCACTAAGGATTTCATTGTTTTTGCAATAAAATATTTTCTACCTTGTATCAATCTATATTCTACATATGTTAACATCTATTGATATTTTAAAAGAACTCAGTAATATCTTCAACAAAAAATAAATATTTGCAAGAGGTTCTTGGTAAAATTTACATATAAACATTTTTTCACTAATAATAACGGATACATAAATACATGCTCATTAGTTATTAGTAGGTTACGATAAATATAGTTAATGGGTAAGAAGCACAATTTTTTCATTTAAAGCTAGGAAATCAATTCTTTAATTATTAAGGAACTATTAATCATTTAATTATTTGTGACATAGTGATGAAAAATAAAGATCAGCATTATAGTTTTTAACTTAAATATTAGAAAAACCATCAAGATAAAATTATCACATAATTTCCATCTCTGCGTGACTTTGCTCATAGCTTTAAAAAGTGAAATACTGATATTTGTAAAAGTGAATATAATAGAATTCTGAGGTCTCATTTCAAGTTTCATGTTTTTATGCTAAGAGGGTTAGTTAAAATAACTACTTTTGTGATTTATAATTCGATAGGAAAATAGTTGTTTGCTAGTGTGTTAAGGAAAGAAATATAATTTGCAATGTCACCAAAATAAAAGGCTATGTTGAATAAATTAAAATGATGCCATTTTCCAATGTAATTTTCTTGAATGTAGAGATAGATTGCAAGGAATTTTTACAGTGAAAAAATCTCATACTGATGCGTTTGACAATAAACCGCTTCATAAAACATTTTCAAAATAAGAAACTACAATTTGACTAAACAAAGAAAATACCATAGTGTTAAATTTTCTATGTTAAAAAGTCATTTAATAGAAATTCGTATTCTGATATATTAGGCAAGGAAATGCGACTAGCAACACCTGCAAAATCAAAGAAATGAGTTTTATACGTTGAGATGATCTTTCATTCCTTTATAATTTCTTGCATTCTGTTTCAATCGAACCAATGCTTGATGGTCACTTGAAAAATTCCTTTAATTGAAACGTTGCCAATAACCATAAAACTATAATCCCCAAAATGATTTTTATAAATGCAATATTTATTCTGTTTTCTGACAAATTTTTATCTATGATTTAATTGGGAACCAAAATGTTAGTATCAGCTTAATTTTTAAAAAAAAATGTTATGTTCCACCTTGAAATTCTGATTGCAAAATTATTAGTTAATTTAAATTGTAATAACACTGATTTGAACTCCTGTAAAGTTACTTATGTTGCAATGTAAATAATCTATAAATATACAAAATTCCAATCCTGATAATTTTACACTTCAAAAATCGAAGCGTTTCCTTGTTTTAAATTTGTTATCTATGAGTAAAAGAAAAATACTTACATCATTGAAACTTATCTTTCTTCGAGAAAATAATGATATTTTTATATTTCGGTTTTTAGAAAGTATAAATTTTGCTCATTTCACCTAATGTGTTTCCGCTTTCTCCACTATTCCAAGTCCAGAAAATGCATGGAACCTGTATGAAAGGAATACAAACCTCAATATTGAATAACTTCGTCACTAAAAGAAATGTTTGAGTTCAAAATCTCATTTTGCTTGCTTTCATCTGATTAGTGCATGGGACTAATCCGTATTGCAGAACAACTTTTTTGAGAAAGCTTAGTAAACGGTAAATATCATTAATTACCCAAATCACAACTTTCCCTCGAAATTTATGGACATGTTTTCCATTGAAATGTGCGATCCGCTACTAAGTTATACGTGAAAGAAAAAAAAATCATTTTTTTTTTTTGGAAAATGATTGTGCTATTGAATACTACTCCTTATTTCTGAAATTTGTATTCCTAGATTTGGAAGCGGCTAATTTTTTCCATTCCACATGAATTCAAACATATTCTTGTTAAATTCATTAAGAAACTGCTAGTCCTAAAAAAATTACTATAATGAAATTTCTCTATGAGTAGGCATACCTATAAATACTTACTTTTGGCGTAATTGTCAAAAGCATAAACATTAACCTTAAAAACTTTATTTAAGGTGATATCTCAGTACTTTTAAACTTCAGATAGATACTATATTTATTTAAGTAGGGCAATAAGCTCTTCAAACATTAGACAATATCACAAGTGGTATCAAAACTTCAGGACAATTTACAGGAACTGATAAAAACGTATAGCTTTACAAAACTATCATCAATCTTTTTCAGGACAGAAGCTTTTGTGTACGAAGAAGACCGATTTGTTTGTTTCTGCGTTTATCTCAAGGAACAGTTTGTTCAAAGGGGGCAGCCAAGACTATTCTTAGATACAAGATTAATTATCTACCAGTAATTTTTTTTCCAAACTTTTGCTGACAAAATCATTCTCAGAATGTTTTTTGAAACGTGAAGCTCAAAAGAAGTTACTGCTGGTATTTTTGTTCGAGTATGGATTCAGAAACTCTGCAAATACCCAAAATAATTAAATGTTAATATTACCTTTATTTGTTTTGAAAAACATCGATTCTTTTTATTTTTCATTGCTTTACAAAAGTACTACATGATTTCTTATTTCCATGGAAAATTAAAATACAAAAAAATGTATTAATTTTATGTAAACATCCATTTCCAAATACAAACTGGTAAATTTTTGAAAATGTTAAGAGTTTTCAAAAAATTTCTATTACACATGCATTTCTTCCAATTAACTCTCTTTTAAAAACTGATATCTTTAAATAGATATAAATGTTGCAAATCTATAAATATACTGGCAAGATAAATTTTATATTTACGCTTTTAAATTACAGAACATAAAAAAGGATATTTTTGTATTAAAAATAGGGAATTTATAAAATTTTATGTCCTTAGAAATATGAGGTATTTGATAATATGAATTTTTTCTTTAAAAGCTTTATGTAAGGATAAATTTAGATTTTTTTTCAAACTCTTAGATGCATTATTCATTAGAAATTAGCTTATATTGATTTCTTTACTAAGAATATATTTTTAAAATATGATATAGCCAAGGAAGCGGAAGACCAAATTATAGATAAGGAAAAACAAGAAAGCTCTTGCCGTTTTCGTGTTGCCATTGAGTAAAGTGAGAATAAGTATGCAAATTAGGGTATGACATGGTTGTGGCATCATTCAGTCAAGAGTATGAATATCAGTCGCTATAAAAGCAGATGCTGAGCGCACATTCATCAATTGTAACTCGTGCAGTAGCTAAGAACACAGCTGGAAACACTTTGGCAGAAGATGCTGAATGCCGATGGTGATTACTTTGAAGACTAACAATAGGTTACACTCTCGGTAGATCATGTTATTTTGGGTTATTAAAAACGGCATGAATTTTCTTCTTTACTTTATAAGTAATACAGTCTAGAATTTATCTGTGTTCCAAATTCTTGTAAGATAATTATATTCTTTCTTAAATAAAAGAATTTTTGTATTATGTTTATTGTATTAATTTTGGTGCTAAATATTGGGCCAAATTTAAGTAACTGTAGTTTCAACAGAGGTAATTAAATTCATGCATCTTTCACGTACGGTATAAAACTGTGTAATTTAAATATGCAAAGCTGATTTAAATGGAAATATCGTCATTAGAATAATGCAGATGAAAATAATTATAAATAAAAATAATAATGAAAAATAATAAAGATTCTTAATGAATTTTAAAAATCTATCATAGGAGCACAAATAATGTGGGAACGAAAAGTAGATCTTAAAAACAAATTTTTATAACAATAACATTTCATTAAACCAGTTATTTTTGCGAAAAAAATATAATATAATGATTTTTTTTCATGATTCACTATATTCAAAAAATATAGAGATTTTTCCTAAAAATAAATCTATGAACACATTAAAAATAGCAACTTTCTAATTTATTTTAATTTAAATATGTAACATTTCATTAATATTTGACAACAATTCTTATGTTATAATACAAATAAATTCACATTTTGGAAGCATAAATATGTTAAATATATACGAAACAATGATCTCAGCTATTTAATGAATCTCATATACTTTAAATTTATGTATGTGAGTGGTTTCTTCTTCTTAAATTAAAATTATAAACTTAATAATTGTATTTTAAATTAAATATTAATTTTTTTCATTGTTATGATAAAAAAATGTCTAGCGTAGACAGTTGAATTGCATAAAAAGAACTCATTAAAATATAGGATTTAATAAGCAGATGAATAAAATAAATTTTTTCAAATAAAATCAAATATATTTTGCATTAATCAAAAATAATTCTTATTGTAATTATTTTATATGTAGGAAGACTTAATTTAATTGTTAACGAAATCGAACTTTATATCTTCTGTCACAATGTAATTGCTTAGGAAATGCATTTAATAAAATTAATTTAGATTTATTAGTATTAATTTATTAATCAATTTATTAATAAAATATTATATAAATTAATTAATTAATTATTATAAATTAATTAGTTAATTAATTTAGATTAAAATTAATTTAGATATATAAAATTAATTAGATTAAGCTTCGAAATTTATAGAGTAACACAAAATTTAATTTACATGTTTACTATACTTACAAAGTCTGATTTCCACATTCAAAATATAAAAACAATCATAATTTGTATCAATAATAAAATACATTCCTAAAAACGTATTTTATCTTTAATAATTGACTTTAATAAAATGAATATTCAAGGGTGTACTTAGTTAATTTTATATATTTATCAACCTAAGTATTTATTTAAATCTGTAATATTTCCATAAAATAATTTTATCTTAGAAATAGTTTCAATACTAATAATTATATCACACTATAAAAGATGCCAAAGATTTATACTTTTTTTTTGTATATTTAAAAGAGGAAATTTTAATCATTATTGTTTTTGAAGCGTAATCTCAAGTCCCAACAAAATTAATTAGCTGCCGATATCTTTCACCAGTGTTTCTGCTCTTTTCAAAGCTTGGCGCCAATTGACTGAACATTTCCGACAATTTGTAACGGCGTTATTTTTAGAGCTTCAACAGATTGGGGGTCTTAGAGAGGCATTTGAAGGGTTTGACATCATGCGTCTAAAGCCCGTGATGTCAGGCCCTTCCGACAAACGTCAAAATTGTCCTCAGTTTAATTAAGTTTCAGAATTTACTGTTTCTATCCTCTTCATTATGGAGCCTAGTAAGAGATTGTCAAAATGAAATGTTCAGCAAAAGATATACTTAAGAAGTAGGATTTATCCTGTTTGACTTTTACTGTAGGCTATATTCGGAAAATCAAGAAAAATTACTACAAAACAATATGATGGATTAGCTTCAGCAGTATTATTTTGCTTCATATAATAACATGGTGTTTATAACTGAATATTTCTTGTGTTTTTAGATAAACAGTTTCTTTTCCCAAGCTTTATAAGAAATCTAACGAATTATCAATATCGAAGAAGTAAGGAAATCGAAGGTTATAAAATTAAATAAAAGTAAATGTTGTTATAAATCCTCTTCAAAATTTAGATATATTAGGAACATAATCAAAGATCTTTTCCCTATTATAATATTAATTCAAGAAATTATAAATCATTTTAATATTTTACTATGTCAATGGAGGAAATGTCTGACACTGTTGGAAAATCATTTGATTTAAAATAAATATGGATTTCCATTGCTTAGTATAATATTATGAAATAAATACAAAATATGAGTCATAAAACATTTGTTTTTAAAATATTCTTATTATATAATGTTATTATAGTAATTTTTTTAAATTTTAATAAAAAAAATACAAAATTCTAAATTTAAATTATAAAAGCAATTTTTCAAAATTTGCTCTATATTTAAATTCTTAGCCTTGTATCAATTGAAATTTAAATAAAAATATTTAAAATTATTTATATCAACGTTGATTGAAAACGTTGCTATAAGTAATTTTAAATAATTTTTTATAACACGTATTTATTGTTTATTTTTACTATGGAGTAACAGGCTATTCAGTATTTTATAAAACGTGTAAGGTAACATTGTATGAAAAAACGAATATTTAAAGAGAAAAAAATGCTAAAGTTAAAGTAAAAAAAATGTTTAATTTAATTAATAATCGAATTATTTGAATGTAATTAAAAATATTTTTAGTATAGAAGAATGGATAAATGTTTACGTACAAAAATTATTAAAAAATAATTTGGAGTTGCTTGTAATATTTTCTGAATGAATGCATAACAACTCAAATATGGTAATTAAATGCAGTACTTAAAAATAATTTAATATATTTTGCTTAACATTTTACTAGAAGATATAAAAAATCTCATCAAATTCCGTGATATGCCTTATAGCAAAATTTTACTTCAGGCAAATGAATGAAAAACATTTAATCTAAATAATTATCCTCTATAACATGATAAAAATTATCATTTAATTTCATTAAAATATTGAAACAGTAAATATATATAATTTCAGAAATTTTATCAGTAGGAGCGAATTTTTGCGAGTGACTTAAGTTAAATTAAATGCCGAAGAAAACACGTAATAAAAATTAATTTAATGAAAAATAAATAATTATATCACATAAATATATTTTTAACTTTAATACATTAAAATATTATTTCATTTAATGCAGTGTAATACTCCAATTTCGAAAAAAAAGAAGCTATGAAAGATATCCTTTATTCTGAGAATTTAAGTAAAAATGTGTGCACATAATTTAAATCAATTAATAATTCATAGATTCAAACTAATTAAAATTATACATTAAATAAAAGATGCATTGAATTCATTCTAAAATATACGAAGAAACTAATTAAAATAAAAGATACTCATTTGAATAATAAAATTCAAAATAGAAGGAAAAATTAATTTTTGATTTTATATTTCAAAAATGTGTTATTTTTCAAAAAACGAAAACAAGTAAGATTCAATTTACAGTTAATGTTATCTAAATGAAAATTAATTATATTAAATTAATTTTTAATAAGAATTTAATTTTTATTTATCTAAAAAGTAGTAATTTATATCATTTTTTTTCTTCAAATAGCATTTGCATTGTATAATTTTCGCATCTGATACATAACATATGATTGCATTTAAAATTTCACCTCAACAAAAACATGAATACGTTTATTTTTCATCTACTTTTAAAATATATTTCAATCAATTTTCGGCATAATGATTCACAAAAAGTAATTTTTCAGAATTACTTCAGGGCACATGTGGGGAAAAATAAAAATCTAATTAAATAAAATCAGCTTTTTTTATAACTCTACATAAATATGATTTCCCTTTGATATATAGCGATACGCAAAGCAATTAAATGCTTTTGCATTAAATATGTTTTATTTTAAAAATGTTTTCCCCCCGTTGTCTTTTACTTTCATTAATTTCACTTAAAAATCCTGTTGCGAAATAGAAGGTGAAATGTTCTCCTCCTTCCCTTTGAACACACGACATCATTAAATTTGAAGCTAAAAAATATTTTAGAAAAATGTTATCTCTTGGGGGAAAAGAGAAAAAGAAGTGAAGACAGAAAAAAAGTTATTTGAAATATTGCCTTCGAATTTTTTTTTCTTGGATTTGATTATTTTTTAAGCCAACATTAAATTGCAGCATGCTTGCTTGCTCTTTAGCCAATCATCTTTCTTCACGATTGAAAGCCTGAAGCGTGATTGGTTAAGTGATTAATTACACAATTCTTAGCACTCATTAGAGAGATTTAGACAGATGTCTTGATGATTATAGCTGATACAGTTTCAGCCAAACGCACTTGATTTAGAGGCCAAATTAAAGCGCCAATAACTTACGCATTTATGTGATGACAATAAATATTGTAATCCTTCTGTTAATAACGATTATATATATGCAGACGTAATCTCAAAATTATAGTCTCGACAATGACACTTCCTCGTAGATTATTACCATGTTCTTTGAAATCTGTATTGAACTCTTATTGGTTGCTAACGAAAACTGGATATAAACTTTTAATGAATTGTAGTAAAAAGTATTTTGAGATTGTTTGTAGATTAATAGTTATTACTTTTTTCTGAGGCAAATAATCATAAAATGTTTTTAATTTATATCAATATAATTTGATATAAATCCTGAACCATGATATGATGAAAGTGTCTAACAGAGAAGCATCCTTTCAAAAAATATTCAAAACTTAATTCATAAAAATGTTGCTTTTAAATCTGTTATAAAAAATTTCCTTTCAAAATTTTGGGAACAGCATTTGTTATTAATTTAAAACACTATAATCTTCCTTTTAAAATGCTTAAGTCCCGATATAATTAGTTTAATTTTAGTAAAGATCCATTTCAAAATTCTTTTCGCTTCAAAAACGAAGCAAGTTCTTTTTAAATTTTTTATCTATGCTTTATTATTAGGAATATGAAAAAATGAATATTTAATACTATTTCTTTCTACATTTTTACAAAGCTATTTTTTAAACAGTACTGATATTTACAATTGTTTTACTATTTTTTAAAAAATGTATTGATTTTGCTAGCTTTAGCGAATGTGTTTTTTTCCTTCTCCATAGCGTCGCCGCTCGGAAGAACATTTAAAAGCATTGAGCGGACTGGAAAAAAAGAGAGCTACGACTTCAATTTAATAACTTAGTTAATAAGGAGCTTCAGTGCATGAAGCTTCATTTTGTGATGCAAGACTTCGTTTTGAGAAGCATATAACTAAATAAAAGCGATTATAATTATTTTGTTATGTGTGCAATTTTATATGTTAAACTGTAAAACTTCATGTTTATGTATTAAACTATAAAATTTCATGTTTAAATTGAAATTTCTGCCTCAAAAGTGATTCTTTTTTATTTTATTTTCATTTCAGAACTAAGTGGGATCGACCAAATGTAAATATATTTTTCCCGATAAAATTACAGGGTGTTTCATATTGCATGGGACAAAAAGAATAGCGCAGTGTAACTGGCGTAATGGATTTACTAGGCCGAAACAAAATTATTCTGCAACTACAATTATACAAGTTTTATTTGGCAACAGGGAAAAACATCGAATGACGAACTCGTCGCTATAGGCGCTTTTAAGCAAAATGGCGTCCATGCAGGAGAAAGCGTACTTCTCCTGCATGGAAGAATATACCAAAACCTCTTCTTTAACTGTCGTGCAAAGACATTTTCGCACGAAATTCCGTAAAGAACCACCGCATCATCACATCATCAACAGGTGGGTGAAGCAGTTCCAAGATACGGGCTGCTTATGCAAGAACAAAAGCTCAGAACGAAAAGCAACAGAACCCGAAATGGTTGAAACAATTCGTGAATCGTTTTTACGGAGTCCTTCACAAAATCAACGCGACATGCAAGTGCAGAAATGAATGTCCCTTCCACAACGTTGTGGCGTGTTTTACGGAAGTGTCTCCAATTTAAGCCATACACATATCAGATAGTCCAGGTTTTAAAACCAACTAACAAACCGTTGCGTAAGGACTTTTGTGAGAAATTTCAAGAAAAGCTCGACGTGAATGGATTCGACAACAGACTGGTGTTTACCGATGAAGCCACGTTACATTTATGTGGCAAAGTTAATCGCCGTAATTTGCGATTTTGGGGCACGGAAAAATGCCCATGTAACATTAGAACATCAGCGTGATTCTCCCTAGGTGAATGTTTTCTGTACTTTAACAGAGGGATGGGCTTTTGGCTCGTTTTTGAGGAACAATCGATTAATGGGGACATTTACTAAGACATGCTCTCTAAATGTTTGCTCCCCTGGTTGGAGGAAACTATTCCTGACTTTAATTTTGCAGCAAGATGATGCTCCCCCACATTGGAATAACAGCTTACGCGAGTTACTGAACGAACGTCTACACAATAGCTGTGTTGTAACTATATGTCTATAGAGGGCGCACTGCACGAATATCTTTGTTTACAAACAGAATAAGATTCTGCGCCCAGCGATGTAGATGTTCTTTGTTCCATGTCTTGTTCTTTTTCCATGTCTTGTCTTGTTTAAGTGTGTCCTATGTTAATAAAGAAATTAAAAACCTGCTCAAGGTAAGCTTATTTATAATTTGAATTTATTATTTAGATGAATTGATAAACATGATTAGCAATAAGAGAATTTTATTAGAAAAATTTTACACGCTGAATTGGCCGTGCTGCGTCATAGGATTTGACATGGCTTCATTGGCTGACAAGATCCCCAGGTCTAACGCCTTGTGATTTTTTTCTTTGGGGTTTCATTAAAGACAAGGTGTTGGTGCCTTCACTTCCTTAGGACTTAGAGGAACTGAAATAGCTGCAGTGTTGAACTCCATCACAGAGTATTTGATATCACGAGTGTGACAGGAGCTTGATTAACTTGTAGTTGTTTGTCGTGTCACAGGAGGGACACATATCGAACACCTGTAGAAACCTGAATAACTGTAGTTTCGAGATAAGTTTGAATTTTCTAAATACTTAAATTGCAATCATGCTCACTTTCAGTCCCATTCAATATGCAACTTACTGTATAATAAGAATGCATGCATAGTTAGTCAGCTGTAAGCTAAAAATTCATTGAACTAGTTGTGAACTGATTTAAGAGGAATGCTGCAAAGTAGTTGAATCTAACTGAATTTGTATCCACATTTTGCTGAATTTCCTTTAAATCATTTTACGAATTGTACAATAAATATATAGTTTTATATATAGTTCATGTACTTATAAATAAACTTTTAAGAATATGAATTACAAAACTATAATCCTTCAAAACTTAAAATATAAATACAAAATTTAAAAGGGAAGAACTTCAATATACAAATGAAATTCACATTTAATTATAAAATAAAGAGCAAAATGAACATATATATAAAATGAAGTACCAAATGGTTAGCTTCATCAGCACAAAAGTATAGCGGATGAAGCTAACATATTCATATTTATTTCCATATGTATATTCATTTTACTCTCCATTTTATAATTAAAATTTTATATTATGCTCCCTTTTATATATAACATAATATACACATTAAAATATTATTTAAATAAAGTATCTGTTATCATGTAAATCTTTAAAGAAATTCTCGATGTAAAATTTATTCAATGAGCAAATATTTTCAGATTAAATATTGTGATGAATAATTTATTAAAGTTTACATTTTTTGAGAAAAGTAACAGCTCCTGAAAGATCAAATTTAACTTATATAATCTCAGATAATTTCCCCTGAAATTATGTATTTTAATGTGGCAATTATTTCCTAAGAAACTTATATTTAAACGATGCAACGGATATATTTTCTATGCAGGATTATATATTGATTTTCTTTAACAACTGAAATTTGTATCTTCGGATTGTTTATGAATTTCTATTTCATTTATAAAATTTAATTTAAACTGAAAAGAATTTATGTATTTTCAGAAGCTTCAAAATACAAAAATTATACCCTTTCAAATAGGATTTTCTGCTAAAAAGATAAATTTTGTTATATTCTTAAATGAACTTGTTCAAATATTTGCTAAGAATCATGTTTCTGTTTTTAAAGTATCATTATGTGTATTTAGAAGGCTGATAAATTCAAACTTAGGAAGAAAATATTTACATTCCAAATTCAAACGCAACAGGAAATTGAAATCAAATAAAATAACTGAGTAATCTCCTTTAGCAAGTTTATCATTCGAGCAAAATTTAAGATTTATTGTAAATCTTGAGTATCGAGTAATATTATCTACTTAATTCTCGATAAGTATATCTGTATATATATATATATATATATATATATATATATATATATATATATATATATATATATATATATATATATATATATATATATATATATATATATATATATATATATATATATATATATATATATATATATATATATATATATATATATATATATATATATATATATATATATTATCCTGCTTTACTTTTGTAAAGCAAGAAATAATTTTAGTGAAATAATTTAATTTTGCTTTTATTTTCTTAATTCTTGTAATAAATATCAAACGCGTTATATAATTTAAGACTTTCTTTTCATTATGTTTAAATTTATTTTATAAAATTTTATTAAATGTTAATTAATAATTATATTAACATAATATTTTAAATTATTACTATACAGACACAAAAGTAGTGAAAAAGTAAGATAGAATGATTATTTTGTTAAGTGAATGGGAAGAAATTTTAAATCCTATTATAGAGAAAAGTATTGTTGTTGGTATAAATTTTAATAGCGTGCTGAAGAAAAAATATTCATGTATAAAAATAACTCCAAACACAATGGCAGTATTCTAGATTATTTCTTGCATTTAATTCATTTTCTTTTATTAAAGTTTTTTAAGCAACGCTGATTTAATAAATGGTTTTAACTTAAATTACAATATAAAAATTTATCTTATTTTAAATAATAATAAATAAGAAAATAATTTATATATTAAGGATTAAAATTCTTCATTTCAAAATAACATGGCTCTTTGGAATATTATTCTATATAAGCATACGAAAATTGCATTTTGTATTCTGCAAAGTATCATAAAAGTTTTAATAATTTTGAATAATTTAGTGCATGATGTGTTTTAATAAGAACAACAGATCACTTTACATGTTACTTCAGTATTAATAGTACATATACATAAGGTGTTTGTAAAACTATAATATATTTGTAATATTTGTGTAAAGAAAATCATTTTTTTACCATAGATTGTTAGCTAGATTTTATTAAATATAAAAATAAAAAAGTAGTTTAATGAATCCTTGCAAAGAAATTGTGAGGAAAAAAATGCAAAAATCTTATATTATTTCTCATTTCATTAAAAAAAACTAATTATTATTTTTTTATAAATATTTCACACATAAGATGCGTTATCTCAAATTTTCTTATATTTAAAGTTGATTATTATACAAAGTTCTTTTCAGCATCCTTTTTCATCAGTTTAAATGATCATATGACCCTTTATAGCTGAGAAATTACTTATTAAAGAAATTCCATTCTGAATTAAATTTGATTACAGAAAAATAGAAAATTAAAACATTCAAATTGATTTCTAATTTTGCATAATTTCTTAGAATGATATATAATAATTTGAATCTTTTTGGATTGGATCTTGTGTCAGTTTTATCAAAATAAGAGGAAAGCATTTTTTAAAACTAGCATTTGTTTGATCATTTCCCTTCATATAAAAGCAATAAAATGAGGAAGAATATGAATAATTTTGGATCCTTTTAAAAGCACTTTCAAAGAATGATTTAAATTCCGAAGAAAAAGTCAAAATTCATTTGAATACAGACAACACCAGAACTGGCAACAATATTTTTCTAAATATAAAGCAAAATATCAGAGAACGTCATGTATAATAAATATGTACCACTTCTTCAACACAACAATTAAAGACTAGATAGAAGTTGAATACAATGCCTTTTGATGATAATGGTGGATTATCTTTAATCTAGATTACTAAGAGTTTATTGATACTTATACAAATTTTCTAATCACTTGAGAGCGTAGGAGTGTGGGTTCGATTCCCACCGTGACCCTGGGTGTTTTCTTCGTTATCTTCTGTGGTTGTACATCTGTCATTGTGCTATTTGTCCTATTACAAGCGGATCTCAAGAATCAAACATACAAGTCTGAAAATATATGTAATGTAATAAATAAATAAAACAAATTTACTTTCATCCAAAAATACACCTCAAGTTAAAAACAAATATGATTTTTATTGGAAAAAAATATTCAATTACATTTCAGTTCCATAATTTCCTTTACAATATTCATCTTCGTTGGGAGTAAGAGTCAACAGCACCTACTAAAAACGAAAAAGAGATTTCCGGGCGAGCAACACATATATCAAAGTTCTGAATATATTATCATTCATAACAATTAAGATATTACTCTGCGTCGTCGGACCCATGCGATATTTGAGAGAATGCCATATCCTCAAATCAACATTTCATCGTAATTCCTTTCCCACACCAGGTGTTGAATCATAATTTCTCTGAAATACATACCGTTCCTCCATATCCGTGATCAATCATTCAAATAATACTCTCCTGAAAAGGGATACGGGAATAAACACCTTTCGGTAAGCCCCTTCCTTGCTGGTGGAGATCTAATCCTTGGCGCCATGACCCTGAGTACAGCTCTATGCAAAGAGCCTACAACAATTAGTGCGAGCATTACAGCAACGTCCCTCCTTCTAGAGTCAGAGATAGTGTTGTTAATGATAACGGATTACGCTTTGTGCCCAGAAGAGGAAGGAACGCATGAAAAGGATCTTATTAGTGAAACATTGCAAAACTAATGGAGGCACCATGTTGAGTCTTCTCGGTTTTCGCTTCGTCTCGCCAAATATCAGAGAGCATTGATTAATGCCGATAGTTTATAAATGCAAGATTTATGCAGTCTTATTAGAATATATTTCTAGTTGGATATTTTTAAATTTTGGGGGAAAAGTTTGAGTTAATTACTAACATTAACTTTTCTCTTGACATGTTTGGTGGTATTAATGACTTCAATTAGAAGCTTTTATTAACTATATCAACATAAGAGATTTTTCTTAAATGAAAAATAAATTACCATTCTTCAGTTGGGTAACCAGTTTTATTTTCTCTGATTAAATTTTTAGG
Organism: Latrodectus hesperus; assembly: GCA_037975125.1. Lineage (NCBI taxonomy): Eukaryota > Metazoa > Arthropoda > Arachnida > Araneae > Theridiidae > Latrodectus > Latrodectus hesperus. Next base: position 89,793,830 of record CM075857.1, read on the forward strand.
ACTTTTATAGCCCTGATGTTACAGTCGTAGTAAGTGAATTTTACATTACAGAAAAGCATTGACTTTGTTAGTATTGCAATCAAATACGCCCTTATTTTTAGAGTCAGGGTAATATGTATTATAGGCTCATTGTCCAACTAATTGTTTAGTTAATAGTTTAAGTTTCCATCTTGCTGAAAGTGGTTGTGATTCAAAATTAAAGGATATTGTTTTTAACGTTTTTCAAATATCAGAGAGCATTGATTAATGCTGATATAAACTATCAGCAAGATTTATGCAGTCTTATTAGAATATATTTCTAGTTGGATATTTTTAAATTTTGGGGGAAAAGTTTGAGTTAATTACTAACATTAACTTTTCTCTTGACATGGTTGGTGGTATTAATGACTTAAATAAGAAGCTTTTATTAACTATATCAACATAAGAGATTTTTCTTAAAGGAAAAATATGTTACCATTCTTCAGTTGGGTAACCAGTTTTATTTTCTCTGATAAAATTTTTAGGACTTTTACAGTCATGTTGTTACAGTCATGATTAATGAATTTTATATTGCAAAAAAGCATTGATTTTGTTAGTATTGCAATTAAATACCCCCCTTATTGTTAGAGCCAGAGTAAATATGTATTTTGGGCTTATTGCCCAACTAATAATCTGGTTAATAGTTTAAGTTTTTACCTTTCTGACAGTAGCTGTGATTCAAAATTAAAGGATATTTTCTTTAACGTTTTTTAAATATACTAAAGATCAATTAAAACTCATGTAACAGTGATACAGTGAATTCAGTAATATAAATGACAATAACATTTAAAAAAGTAATTTTAAACATAAGACGAAAATCAGAGGTTGTCTCATTTATTACTATATAATAAAGTTCGTCTTTTACTAATTTAATTTTTTTGTACTTAGAATAAATTTTTAATTTCTACGTAGGGTCATCCTTGTTTCAAAATTGATCCCTCTATAATTTATTCACCTATTTGCCTTTTTGTTCTTTTTTATATTAATAAATGCTTTTATATTAGTTTAAAATAAAATATATTTGAATATACTTTTATATTAACTTAATGTGACTGCAAATTTAACATTTACATTAATTATATTTTTGAATGGTAATGAAATAGGACTCGTATTAAAAAATTAAGAAACTAAACTGTTCTTATATTTGCAACAAAAACCATCTATTAATAAACAGTCTTTTCCAAAACTTCTGATGAGAAATTTTCTTTTCTTATTCCTATAATTTAAGAATGAAACTGATATATTTAAAATAGATTAGGAAGTATAAGGTATAAAAATATTTTTAAAATGTGAATCTTAGAAAGTAAAATATTCATTTAAAAATAGAAAGCATGATATTAAAGAATACTGCATTTTAATATATATATATATATATATATATATATATATATATATATATATATATATATATATATATATATATATATATATATATATATATATATATATATATATATATATATATATATATATATATATATATATATATATATATATATATATATATATATATAATTAACGTAGTTACCAAGGTATTAAATTTTTAACAAGAAAGACAAATTATATTATTTAAAGTGTTTATGTTGTTATTGTGACATTGTGCTCCCATATTAACAAATTATTTTAAACAATATAAGTACCTAATTAAAATTTATACACAGTAAGCTAAGCAATATCAAGAATTTCATAATTAGGCTTATAAATGGAAGACATATTTAATTATTTTAGTATGTAAACAAGTGTATAATTTGGTAATTATGTTCTTCATTAAAATACCTCTAAAGGAATATTAATTTTTAATCTTATTCTTTGAAATTGCAGCTAAAAAGAGTTATCATCTAAATATTTATAAAATTTCACAATTTTATGAAGACATGTTTATATTTTTCATAAAATTTACGGAACTATAATAAAATATTTTTTGAATTGAATAATTTTACTCCTAATTAATCAAAATACTTTAAGTTTTATTGTTTTAAATAACTTTTTTAAAACTAATTACATTATTGAGCATCGCTTAAGAACTTTTCGACTAAGTATTCAAACAATGCTTTTAATTTTTGTAGTAAAAAGAAACTATGCAAGTGTACGTCAGTTAATGTACGTTTTGCAAGATAGCATCATTTATTACTAAATAAAGTTAACGTTTCTATTTGCTTTCTGAAAATCAATAAAAAGAATTTCAAAATATTTTAATATATATGATTTTTTCTTATAATAAATATATATAATTTTATTATGTGATATTTTTCCTCATAAGAGATTTTCAGAAAGAATATGCATCAAAACACTTTCGAGGTTATGCATTATGTTTCAAAAACTATTCAGTTATGCATTGAAAACTCTTAAAAATACTAAGCATAAAAATGAAGAATTTATTATAAAAAACTCCTAAAATTATATATTTTTTTTCATCATTTATTTAAAACAAAAATATTTGTTGTAGATGAATCAATAAATACCTTATTTTTTAAGTATAAAAACATAAGTAAACATCAACAAATTAAGCATTTTTCAGTATTAAGTTTTCTCTTAAGTTTGTGCCACCCCACCACCACTGTTATTTCTATAAAATTATAATTAATAAATATCATAAAGTCTCAAATTTAATCAAAATATCAAATTTTAATCACATTCGCATACTTATCCTTTTTTAAAAACGTTACGATTTATTGGCCCATTTAATCCAGCTGAAGTTTTCTCTCTTCAGTTCAAAATAACAAAGATTTGTTTCCGAACTTTCAATCTAGGCTCCACAGTTCCGTTATTCAAAAGTATTCCTGGATGCAGATTTTGAAAGGCTCTTCATACGCATCAGTCCCGACGTGAGAGCAATTCACAACAGCATAGATCCAAAACTTTTAAAGAGAGAAGCGAAAAAGTTCTTCCCACCAACCCCTTACCCGATTACCACAAACAACACACCATTCAACATTTTCTGCCCGAGCATTAATCCCAACACCGTCCACCCACCCCCACTTTTGCACACAGAAGCCCCTGCACATCTTCGCATGCATCTAATACATACATGCTAGAGCCCCAGCATCGATGCATATAGAGATGTAAGATTTTGGGGAGCCGGAGGGAGGCGGGGGCGGAAATCCATGATTTGCATAATGAACTGGCAAAGAACCTGGTAACGATTGGACGAGTAATGGTCTGATACGCCAAGTCCTGGAGCATATCAGTGTCCGATAATTTACATTTCCCTCTCACCCCCGTAGTTGAAGGATAAGGTAAGGAGCAATCGATACATCGATATCGGAAATAGCTATCGATAAAGCGTTTTGAACAGGGGTGGGGGAGGGATGGATCCCTTCGTGGTTGTACCCCGAGAGCTCTTGGCTGCTTCTACATCTTGTTTGCCAAGGCAATTTTTGCAAAGTCTCTGTTTTAAAATTTCAACTTCCGTTTCTGCATAAAAAAATTATCTAATAATCGCACAAAAAAGGAGAATACAGACTTAATTTTCCATTTTAAAATAAAGTGATTTAAAAGGAAAATTTATTTGCTTATTCATATAAAAATTAAATGAATTTCCCTTTTTTATTAAAATCAATAATTCAAAACAAAAATTATTAAAAATATTTACATGCAATTTTCAAACAGCCATTTATTTTAATTAATTTTATATTGAAATTAAAATATTGTGTACAGCAGAGAATCTAATAAGCCTTTTATCAATAAGGAATTGTAGTCTTACATTTGTTTCCTGTTACCAAAGAAAGTAGAATATGAAAAACCTTCAAACAAATCATCATATTAAAATTGAAGAAAAATATATAAGATGTTATTATATTCCCACAAATACTTACTTTTTCTGTTGTAGCCTAAGGCCAGCTAGGCTGGCAATTTGGGGTGAACTGCTGCACTTTTTCAACTGAACCGTAATTTAGTGAGGAGTCCGAATTCCTCAGTACACATGGCATAGGTACATATTTATAGGGTAGGCAACCATTCACAACCCATTCATACAAGGAAAGGACAAAGACAGGAAGTACATCCATATCCGAACCGGGAATCGAACCCAGGACTTCCCTGTCCGCAGTCAGCCACGCTGACCACTAGACAAGGTGGGAGACACAAATTCTTAATACATTCACTTATTATTAAATAAAACTATCAAACTTAAATTTCATTCAATTTGTTTCATTATTTATTTCTATATTTGTTGTCCATAATATTTAATAAGCTGATATACTTTAGATGTACTAAAATATATCAAATATTAAAATATTTAAATGAGTGAAGATTATATTTCTTAAGAAGCTATATAGTTATAAAAATTTATGACTTAACAAATTAACAATATAGCTTTTAGGAAAAAAACACTTCCTATATTATAGCATTTTAAATAATCATAAGCTAAATGGTGAACTAACTTTCTAAATGAAAATATTATAAAATATCATCCTTATAAAAACGTGAATTTACTTAAACTTCCTTTAACTTATTCCAAATCTGTGTAAAGTTCAATAAAGCTTTTTGAAGAATTAAGCTAAAAAAAAGGCATAAAAGGGTTTCACATTAGACATTACTTAAGTTTAGAAAAAAGTAATTACTCATCTATGTATTTTGCTTATTGCAGTGCCGCCAACAAACAAAAATTGATTTATCTATAGTAATCCCGCCCAAAAATATATCCTCATTAATATTATCAGTAACAAATTTCAATATAAAGTTATTTACTTGTCAAACTTTAAATCATTGGATGAAGATGAATCACACGAAATGCTAAATAATTCTTCTTTTTAACAGACATTTCATACATTCAATATTATAATTGAAAAAAGCGAGAAAATTGGTTTAAAGATATGTTATCATTGGTCAAAGAATAGACATAATAAGAATCGGATTTTTTGATTACAATTGAATGCAAATCGATAAAATGGTATTTTGATCGATTATGATTGCTTTGAAATAATTTTTATTTTATATGCATGTAAAATATGATGAATAATATTGAATTAAATAAGAAGTAAAATAGGATGAATAATTTTGGGTTTAAGAAAGCACGCAAAAATATTTTGCATACTTCCTCAATTTGAAATAAAAATTTATTGGTATAAGGCAAATAAGAATTATATGACATTTAATGACAGGTCATGTATGCTAAAATTTAGTATGATGTATGTTCAAATTTAATGACACCTAGAACTGTATATCATTTAATAACAGAACACGTTTGTTAAAATTTAGTATGATGTATGCTAAAATTTAATGACAAGAGAATTTAATGACATCAAATTAGAGGGCATGTATGTCAAAAAGTTAACATTGATGAAATATTATATCTATATTTTAAAAGCATGTAAATGTAGGAAATCTATTATATTATTATACATTTTTCCTATTTCAAAATTTATATTAAATTAAATTATGTTAGATTCATAATTTTAAGGATTAATAGGATATTAATTTTTCCTGTGTTATTTGAGCTATCAGCATAAAGATTTTCAGAATAACTCCTTTGTGATGTGTTTATTTTATTTATATAAATAAAATTGCGGCAACTCTTTTGAAAGATAAAATTTCCTCGGAAACATTAATATATCAACGATGGAAATATAATTGTCTTGAATGTTATACTACCGACAAAAGAAATCAATTAAATTCAGACTTGCAGACAGTTAAATTTGAACTTACTCTTGAAAGATTTCCATCTGATAATCCAGTTCAAAGATTCCATGCAGTTTATAAAATAATTACGTAAATAAATAAACGAGAAAGCTGATAAATTTAACAGCCATAAGTATATACGAATTCCGGTTTCAAATAAAAAATAACAGTCACGATTTTGATCCAACTAAATATCAAAAGACAAACCCAAATCGTGAAAAGATGAATACAACCGGTTCTTTTTATAACTGCACAGCCATTGCAATTATTTTTCAAACTATTTATCATTAATCTTATTTACATAAACTCGTATATAATAATAAAATTGAGCTAGAATTACAAAATTGCATTTTCAGATAGTTAAAGATGATATCTCACGAAATAACTTACTTAAAAACAAATCTTGCGAATTGAAAGATAAAAGTAAAAATTTTTCGCTTCAAATATTTTGAAAGAAAATTTTAAAAATTTTAAGTATGAGTCAATTAAGAAAAAAAGTGCATATATATATATATATATATATATATATATATATATATATATATATATATATATTTAATTACTTAAAGAAATGTATTATATAAACCAAAATCTGATTGAAAATTGGTTAACTGCAATGTGATTTGATAATGAAAGTGATAATTTGGAGCTAATTTTTAACAGTTAATATTACAAGTCCCACATAAGCAAATTCACAAATATACCTGGTGGTCTTCTGATGGTTTAACTGTGAACCAAATATACCACATACTTGAAGACAAGATACACCAAAGCAATGTGATGGATGTGAGGAACTACAGAAGTGCAAATGTGGACAATGACCATTTGCTGGTCTTGCCCAAAATCAGGTTCAGGTTACGTAATAAATTCTGCAGCAAGAAGGGAAATGTTTGTTTTAAATCAGACGTTACCAATTAAAATCAAAGATCCAATGATTCTGGAAAAGCATAAGACCAGAATTTCTAAAGATTTAAGTCAAGAAAATCAAAATCAAAATTAAGATGTTAGTTGACCCTCGTTAAAAGAAAAAAAAATTATATCTGCACAGTAAACTCTTCTAAATCTAAAACCTGGAACAGGAAATAATTGGTTTGATTATGAGTGCAAAGATGCCACTGAGAACAGAAACAAAAAGTTAAAGGATGATGAAACAGAATTACTATATTAGTAGTTATGAAGATAAGAATAAAAATGTGAGAACAGTGGAAAAGAAAATACATAAAAAAATAACAGTGCATTCCAAGAAGAAATATTAAAGACATTGGCAAACCTGAATAGCTAGAAAGAATCAGGGAAATTTTACAAACTAATCAATAACATTAGAAAAGAATTCAAAATTAGGACTACCACATGTAGAAATAAGAATGAAAAACTGCAGGGTGAACTCAATGAGGTATTGATGGCATGGAAGATATATTTTCAGGACCTACTTTGAAGGAAAAGATAAAACTCGCTACTCTCTTGGTATCTCTGATGTATCAAACACTTCTTTACAGAAGGAAGGCAAACCCCTACCATTTGTAGACGATGCGATGTTGATGGTTAAGAAACTTGAAGAAAACATATCGGTTGGTCTCGATTATATACCCTCTGAACTACTGGAGATTAGGTTAAAATTAGCTTTTAGATGCCAGTCATAAAATTACGATTAAAATTTGGATCACGGAAAAAATACCCGTTGAATGGGTGGAAGGATCCATCTTTCCCATTTCTTAAAAATGTTATCTACTTGAATGTCATAACTATAGGGCCATTACTCTTCCCAACAAAGCAAATAAAATCTTTACCAACATACTGTATTCAAGACCCCTACCTATTGTAGATAAGAAGACTAGAAATTACATATGTGGATTTAGAACTCAAAAATTCACCATTGACTGAATTCATTCCTTAATACAAATTTTAGAAGAAAATACTAAAGAATGTAATATCAAAACTTACCACCTGCTTATAGACTTTAACTCAGTGTATGACAATATAATGAGAGAAGCTCTTTGAAGCAATGGCAGAGTTTCGAATCCCCACTAAGCTGATTAATTTAACAAAAGCTACCCATGGTAAAATGAAATGTAGGATTAAAATTTAAAACCTTCTCTCTAAACATTTCAAAACAGAAGGAGATTCCAATACTTCATTGCAGTTCAATTTACCGTTAGAAAATTGCAATAGAGACAGGGGATTATACCTAAGGGGTACTTTGTGGAATGGCTCGCTGCAAATGTTAGCCTATCCAGATGACATTGACATTATTTGGAGGTCAGAATAAGCAGTAAAAAAGGCTTTTTCGGTACTTGAATCTTCCGCCACAAAAAATGGGCTTCATTTTTAGTGAAGACTAAACCAAACTCATGGAAATCTCACTCTCTAAATTATTCTATCATGAAAATTATTCAAATCCTATGTGCTCTAATGTCCATACCTTTGAAATAAATTGTTGGATGTGTTCGAGGGAAAAATCCTCAGAACTATCTTTGGCCCAGTGCAGGAGAGATGGATACAATTGTGAACTTTTTTGACTTTATAGACAATAACGAATATTACGCAAATTATCTGTAATAACCGATTAAGATGGATTGGCCATGTTTGGAGAAGATAGATGATAATCCCATAAAAATCCTACATTTAAAGTAAAAAACTGAGGGATTTCAGGCTAAAGGATGTCCACTTACTAGATGGATGGTTGATAATAACTTAAAAATCAAGAATATATATATATATATATATATATATATATATATATATATATATATATATATATATATATATATATATATATATATATATATATATATATATATATAATATATATATATATATATATATATATATATATACAGGTGATTCAAAACTTATCGTACAAATGTCGTGGAGAGGTGGGGAATACGTCAGGAAACCGATTTCACATAGGAAAGAATGCCCGCAAACGTCAAAGAGATCATAAGAAATGAATACAGTTAAGTGGTAAGGACTGTGACTTTTATTACAGCAAGATAAAGTAGTTCACAATATGTGCTCGAAATTGAAACCATTTAGACGAACACGGACTTCACAGCGCCATTGCATTGACCGCCGAACATTTTCAAAAATGCCCGGCATTTCACGGACAGTGCCTGCGGCTGCCGCTATTCGTGCAACAAGGTCCATTTCACTGTCGATAGGGCTCTCATACACAAGATCTTTCATTGCTCCCCAAAAAAAGAAATTCGAGGACGTTAAATCAGGTGACCTGGCTGGTCAAAAGATTGGTCCACGTCTGTCAATCGATCGAGCTCCGTATGTACGGCTTAGAAAATTACGCATAGCAGTTGTGGTGTGGGATGGAGCCCTGTCATGTTGATACCACATATCTCGGCGGACATTTCCAGGAACGGCAACCAAAGAAGTCGGTAACACTGTCTCGAGAAAGATTAGATACATCCGGCCCTCCAATCGGTACGGTAGCAAGTAAGGTCCCAGCAAATAGTCACCAATGAATCCCACCCACACATTGACGACAAAATAATGTTGCACAGCGGGACTTCTGATACCATGCGGGTTATCGTAAGCCCAGACATGTAAATTATGTGTACTAAACACACCTTCACGAGTGAATAAAGTTTCATCTGTAAAAAGGACAGAAGAAAGAAAAATGGCATCCAGGTATCTTTCTGCATGAACCATTGTTCAAATTTCACACACTTTGGATAATCGTTCGGTTGCAGTAAATGCACCTTTTGCAGATGGTAAGAATGCGCACGTTTCTCGTGCAGTATCTGCTACACTGATGACCGAGAGACCCCAAGCTGGGGAGAAATAGCTCGTGTGCTGGTATTCGGATTATCTTCGATGGACTGTAGGACTTGTTCTGCAACGTTGACAGTCCACGTCAGTCATCTTCTTCCCGTATCCTGCAGTGAACCACGTTCGCACAAATTGCGATGCACGCGTGCAAACATTTCATACTACGTTATTCTTCTGTTGGGGTATCGGTCTTCGTAAACTTGCTTAGCTAGGCAGCCGCTTTCTTCAACTGCTCCATATGCGAGATGCATATCCGCTAGCTCTTGATACGTGAAACGATTCATCTTACTACTTTAAAGTCACCTTGCACACTGATGAGAGCGTGGGTGGTTCGGCGAGCTGGTTGTCTACGCACAGCACCCCCAACATACGCATGCGTACTTTTGTGCATATACTTTCTTATGTGACAAAAAATCGGTTTCCTGACGTATTCCCTATTCCCTACCTTTCCACGAAATATGTATATATATATATATATACATATATATATATATATATATATATATATATATATATATATATATATATATATATATATATATATATATATATATATATATATATATATATATATATATATATATATATATATATATATAAAGAGGAGTCGCGCTAATGACAGAAAAAGATGAAGGGAGCTTGTGATTGAGACAGCCAAGACCTGTAGAGGTGAAGAAGAATCTAACAAAAGTGTTAAAGATAAGATAAAAGTTCCTTTCTGGAATTTCTCTGACTTGATGAACGTAGCTACAAATCTGTCTCAGTTTAAATCCAATATTTCGATAGCAGAAAGCATGCAGTTTCAATGTTAACCATATGAAAATTCTGCCTGAAAATTTTATTTGTAAGATAACTCATGTATGCATGTAATGATTTGCATACTTAGACATTTGTCATTGTTCGTCCTTCTTATACACTCCGCGAGCTGGAGCATCTAAACTTCACACACTGCTCTATAAATTTAAATGAAAATCTATGCTGGAATGTTCTATTGACTCATGAATTATGCTTTTAAGTGTGACTTTTAACGCATTTACATCTGGAGAGAAGCAAATATTCAATATTTTCAATCAATCAATATTAGATCTCCTACTGTTCATTTTCTATACATCACTATTTTGATGAAAAACTTATAATCTAAATGGAATGATTAACGCTGCTGCTTTTAATCTCGTTAATCAGATAATGAATAATTTTTGCCAGTGCATTTTTTATCTCCAAATACATCCAAAACTCTATGTAGGCTTAGAACTAGTTTACGTAATCATATTACTTTCTATCGACATAATTCATATAGAATATCACAAATAATATTGGACATAGATATACTCAGCTGCAATGTTTACCCGGAATTTATAATCTCTATGGAAAATATTTTGTAATTTATTCGCCAGATATATTATAAAAAGACTGTGTCAGTTAAAAAAAAATTGTGTTCTTGTTTACATCAGAAAATGTAAATAAACTATATAGCATACTTTGTGTGTTTTAACTCACAAAATAAAAACAAGTATTGTTACCTATGTTTATTCAATTTGCTTATGAATATTTTAGTTATCTGCCTCATTTTGCTTAATATTTGTGTGTGTGATATTCAAAGAATTATTTAACAAATAACAAGCGTTTAAATCTTTCGTTCAAACCAAAAAGATAAATACTAAACTCTATGGCACGACAGCTCATCTGGGCCAATGCCTATACTGCCCATTTCAATTTTCCTGACCAAGAGGCCCCAGGGTGCGAAGCATTTGTCCAGCTTAGGTGGTCAGCCCAATGCGAAATCCCCAGTCATTCTTGGTACTCAGTTTATCAACCCACTAAAGGGATGAAAGGCTGAGTCGATCTTGCCCAGCCAGAATCGAAATTTGGAACTGTATCTTTGGAGCGTGGAACGCTACCACAAAGCCAACGGGTCCCCAAATTGATAAATTCAGATACATAAAGAATCAAAAAATATTCTTATATGAAAAATAAAAGAATAAAAATATTTTAATACATATACTGTATACAAACAACTGAATAATTATATTTTTTTTACAATAATTGCCCAATTTGTTGCAAATGATTTATTTATAGTTTGAAAAACTGTCAAGCTATTAAAGTCTATACCAATAAAATAAAATTTTAACTGAATATTAAAGTAAAAATATTTTTCAAAATTTTATTATTTTTTACAGTAAGGTGAGAAAAAGTTTTTGTTGTTGTAAACTCTAGAATAAATAATATTTCAAATTTCTCAGAAAAAATATCTATATATTATAGTTTGTTCAATAATTTGTTTTTAAAGAAATTTTACAAAATTTTCATCCTAAATTCATGGCATTCATAGAGTTAAATCACTGTGAAAATAGTGTTTACTCTTATATTTTTGCCGAAAAATATAAATATTTCATGCTCCATAAAAAGGGGGGATTAAATAGCACCTGAATCCATATATTACTTTATAAATTTTATACCTCTAGATCTGAAAGTAAAATACAATCTTTTCATTGAGTTCTCCGACAATTTGAAAGGCTTCATTCAGAAGTTTATTTTCGCAAAGAAGCACAAAAAAAAGTTTTCTCGAATTTCTAAACACCCTAATTTTAAGAACCAGGAAAAATTCTGTGAATTCTGATACATTTTTACGATGAATTTCCAAAGAATTTTCCTTATAATATCTAATGTGAGCTTCTATATTTTTCCATTTCGAGATTCCTGTTTGTTGATGCTAATCTAGGTACATTTTTATGTACTCTTTAAATAATTTTATAAACTAAATATTTTCCTTTCAATTTTCTAATGAGAGATTGAGTTTGTGTTTACAATATAAATAGATTTATTTACTTAGTGACACATTTTATTACTTGAGTTATAAATTACTTTTTCATTTAAAACTGTGTATTTAATTTTTAGTTTATTTTTGAATATATAAAATACGATGTTAATTTTTCAATTTTTTTCACAGAGATTTGTATTAATTCCTGTTTTGCGAAATAAGTTTATATTACATTTAAAAATAACATTTTTATTTAAATAAGAATTCTATTCGTTAAATAATTTTGAAACGCCATTGATTTCTTTATACAAATATACATATTAATGTATATTGATATATTTTTTTAAATTAGGAATTGTATACCAAAATAATTATTAATTTTAACCATTATTAACAAAAATTAATTTTTGCATGTGCATAAATATTATAACGAATTCTTAATTTCAAGAGAAATAAAATACAAACGAAAAAAGCTTTAAAGCAGCAAGAAAATAAAATCTGTTGTTGTTGTATAATGCATTGGTTTTCCATATATAATACAACAACAACAGACGTTGTGCGAGTATGTGATGAATGTTGTAGGATTTCCAACTTTCAGTATTACAACTGTAGGAATGATACCTTACTTAATGGAGCACTCAATGCATGTGATATCATAAAAGAAGATCTTCGTAATTTGAAAACAGGGACCAGGCAGAAGACACCCCAAATATGGCCAGCACCTCCAGATATATCATTTCACATAGTAGACATAGTGACCACGACATACCCCAGCCAACATTATCGAGCATGATGGATCTTCGATTGGGTTGGGACTTGAACTCATCACCTTCTGATATCGAGGATGACCGCCCTAATTAAAAAAGACATCGTGAATTAGAGATGAGAATAAACCACGGCCAATCACATCAAAAAAATCTATAAAGAAATAAAATACAAAAAGAAATGAACAGAATTCCGAAAGATTTTTTTTTTTTTTTTTTTTTGCAAGAAATTATCGTGGAAAAGATTAATTATTATATTACATGTTATATCGATACTTTTTTTCCAATTAAGAAAAAAAATTGCATATAAATGTATTAGAAATTTATTTCATATTCATCTATCTATCTATTTATCTATCTATCTATCTATATATCTATATATCTATCTATATATATATATATATATATATATATATATATATATATAGATGGATGTGATATATAAATATATCTATATACACACACACACACACATACATACACACACACATATATATATATATATATATATATATATGAATATATATATATATATATATATACACATATATATATATACATATATACATATACACATATATATATATATATATATATATATATATATATATATATATATATATATATATATGCTCAAGCAAAAATAAAATTATCTTTTCAGAAAAGTTTCAAAATCACTTCATTTATTCATTTATCTGATTAAGGAAAAATATATCGATATTATTAATTCTGTGATAAGATATCCCATTTGATTCCTTCCTAAATTATTAATTGAAGTAAAAACTATAATTTAGAGGAAAAATTTCCCTTAAACTTTTTTATTTCTTTAACAACTTTGCAAAAATAATAATTATAATGGTTTATAATATCGTTCGTGAATATTCTAGCTTGCAACAAGTTAAATATTTGAAGAAACATTTCATTTTTAAAGAGTGAAAACTGTGGCTGTTTTCAGTTTCGTAATTAACATTCAAAAAAAGACTTTCTAATTTTAAAGTAAATTATAAAATCACCTGAAGCTTTTATTTTTAGAAAATATCTTTCTTAATTTAAATAGATTGGTAATCAAAAAAAATTTTTGGAAACATATTCCACACTTTAGATTTAAAAATATTCTACACACTTTAGGTTACTAGTGTACCTATAGAACAGCTTTATTATAGCATTAAAATTTCCATTTTTAAAAAATATATATAATTTCAAGAAATTACTAAAAATTTTTACGCTACTATGATTATTAATGATTTTGAATAGAATTCATTTACAAGACAATTTGAAATTGAACTATACATAACACTACTTGGGCAATTATTACTACAATAAAAATACTTGTGACTGATACAATACCAATACTTATTACTGCTACAATAACAATACCTATTATTGCATCAATAACAATACTTAGCCACCAAAGCAATTCTTATAAATGAGGAAGAATTGCTTAAATGATTAATAAATATCATTTCTATAGAAAACCATCAAATGGTTTTTAGGAATTAAATGGTTAAATTCAAATTTGTGACATACTTAAGAAGCTAAAATCTACATTAGTGCATTTAAAATTTGATTTCTTGGAAAATAACTCTTAAATAAATTTGAAATTCACAGACAAATTTATGCAGCATGTTTAAAGGTTACAAAGTTAATTTCACAAGCCATTTTACTCACAAGCGGTTAGTAAAATAAATTAACAGTATATTTTTGCTCTTTGTGATAGAATATTTTAAGTTTAGCTTAATACAGGAAAAACTGTATAGCAGTTAGTTTAAAAAGAGTTTCAAAGATAAATTTAGCGGTACGCCATAAATTTATTTAATTGTATATCCAGAAAAACCCGCTATATTTCTCCGAAACAAGAAATGACTTTTGAAAGAAAGCTATATATTGGAAACACATCGTTCTAATAATTTGTAACCAAGTTCTAAAATATTTTATCTTGTTAAATTTAGGGCTTCTAAATCCACAGAGAGATAGAAATAAATTCGAAATAAATTTTTTTTCTTTCTTATTACTGTTTCCTTTTCTAAAACTTCGAAGTTTGTACGCTATGGACAGTGTGTGGACAATTCCTTCTGAGGATAAAAGAAAAATAAAATAACTAGAAAAACGAAGGTTTGGCGGAAAAGAAGCAGCTGGTCGCCATTTGGCGGGGAAAAAAAAGAAAACACCGATCGTTCTGAAAAAGAAAAAAAAAAGGGTAGAAAGTAACACTCTAAGAAGTGCTAGGATAAAGGGGAACAAACCAAGCCCTGGCAAAGTTCCATTGGGGTTCCTAGGCGTGGAATATGTTAGGCTAAAACGTGCAGGGCCTAGGATGGGCGTATAGACTACGGAAGAGCAATAAACTTAATAGCGAGGGCAACTTGTCATTGTTTTATCGGCTTCTGCCAGAACTTCAGATAGGCCTGAGTCTCTAACATGCTTATTAAGATGAAACACTAAAATTGCCATTCGAGTAATGGACCAACCGAGAAATCCTTTTGCATTTTCGTCTGATTTCTCGTTTCAGAAAGATGAATATGAATCCAATCCATTCCTATTTTATGCAGGCCAAGTTACAACAAAAAGGAATTTAAATAAAAATTTATCGTTAAAGTTTGAAGCTTTTCGCTCTCGTTTCCAGTACATCAATAATTTTAAACGAACACAAATTCAATAAATGTTTCCAAGTTAAATATTTTACTTCTTTTAGATTCGTACATAAACCGAAATTTATGTCTTATTTTATGTTTTTATAAAGTGTTTAATAGCTATAAATTCTTCCTGGAGTATCAGAGGAATAATTTATTGGCTAATAATCTTTAAGAATATTTTTATATACATTAAAGTTTTCAATGAATATTTATTTGAATTGAGATTATTATAAAATGTTAACTGGAAACATTTTTTATTTTAGCAAATGCTGCTCACGAATAATTACAATAGCATTTATCATTAATGGTCACTTGCTTATTTTCCATTGTACGCAATCCTGAGTAATAAGAAAATTATAGTTTATACTTATTAATACGCACAAGATGGCTGATTTGGGTCAAAATTTCTTTTTAAAGTGGAATTAAAAATATTATAATCATCTACGCCGTGTGGTAGATGAACATATCTATGCAGTTACTAGATCAGATATTCATTATTGTTTTTTACTGCCAGCTAGGTAATACACCTCGTAATTTGTCATTTACGAAGTGTACTACCAAGCTGGCGACTAAATGATTAGCGCTCTGGATTTCATGACTATAATCAGTTATGCTTTTAAAAATTTGGGGTGTGTATTAAACTGTGTGAGACCCGATTATATTAGAAGTGGGCAAAAAATGAATATGAGAAACTGACAAAAAAATTAACTAAAGACGTTTACATACAATTCATCACTTTTCGCAACGTTTTACAAATGTTTCATCTCAACACCCCATTATTTAAATCATGTTTCACAAAAAAAGCTGATTAATTTAAAATTCTATACAAAATTGAAGATGCAAATAAAAATTCGATACCTTTAAATTTTCCTAAGGAAATTTTCTGAATATAAAAGAAAGTTTTCCTAATAATGATAACATATAATAGAATTAACGGGTACACTTAACTCGCTTTTGTTGCGAATATAATGATATTGTTTGCAGTAAACTAATTACAAATTTGCCTTATACAAATATTTTAACTATTTAAACAAAACTTTTGTATGCTGAGTTACTTTCTTTCATCTAAAGAGAAGATAATTATGTATAAAAAGGATTTTTATAAGCAGTTCATTTATTTGAAGAGCTTATAAGTAAGTAAATAAATAATTTATCTATCACTAATATTAATTCATTTGAATGAAGTGAGTTTTCAAGAAAATTATTCAAACAATGGAAAATTTTCTTGCTTTCCAAATGAATTGCGTTTTAATTGAAATTTTAACAGAAAAATGTGATTCACTCTCCTAATTAAGACAAATATTGTAATATTATTTTATATTTCGTATTCATAAAATAGTGTTTAATAAAACTGAGCAAAAATTTTGATCCTTGAAAATCTTTAACTAATAAAAGATAGTGATAGTTTTAACAATATTCACTATCATAAATATCTTTTAACGAAAGTTCCATTACAATATTTTTAAATTAATAATTAGTTTCTTGAATCACCATAAATTTCCGGGATTAGAAAATAACACAGTGAGTAGCTAAAAATAGATTCAAAAAAATTTAACTATCTATATATTTTGGTTTTTAAAATAGTACTTTATAATTTATGAATTAATGAACTATATATATGTAATTTATTTAACAAATAGTAGTTACAGTATCACTAATTTTAAAATTAAAAAAAAACTTATTCGAAGAAGGATTGGTTACTTTTCTTGTAATAAAATAGAATTTAATATGTGACTTATTACTTAAAAATTAACAACTTTACTTTAAAATAATTTAGTTTGTAAAGCTTGGCTGCTTCAACTTTCTAAAATTACTTTTGACAGTCAATTCAGATTTGCTCCATAAGTTCAAGGCCTTGTAGAAAAAATGCAATCTTTGGAGTGGAAGGTCACAGGTACGATATCAGCCTCTGTGGATATGTGTGTTCCGATTTACTTTCTAAATGCTATTCTACTGAAAACTAGAGTTGAGGTTGACGACTAGTAGAAGTGCACTTCAACGAAGATAAGCTAAAGATCACTTCATAAGAACAATTTTAAATCAAAATGTATATATTGCATACATTCACTCATATTCTTATGTTTTAAAACAAATACTGATTCATGTTAACTTTCAGAAATACTTAACCACTTCATTATGCCATACTTTATTCTATAACAATTCATTTGTTTATTTTAATTCAAATCAATTAAAAAAAGACATATTTATATATATATATCCATATTATATATAATATATATATATAATTAATATATATATATATATATATAAATATATATATATATATATATAAATATATATAATATTTATATATATATTTACTATATATATATATATATATTTATATTTATATATTTATATATATATATATATATATATATATATATATATATATATATATATATATATATATATATATATATATATATATATATATATATATATATATATATATATATATATATATATATATATATAATGCAAGATTAGAAGTATCTTAAGCAAATATTGAAAAATACAAGAAAAGATAAAAACATTTATGTTTAGCAATACATTCAGACCAAAAGCAGCTAAAATAAAAATTATAAAATATAATTAATAGTATACTTATAAAATTAAAAATCAAATATTAGATGGAGAACAATACATTTAAAATACAATGAAAATACCAAATGGAGAATAATAATATATTCATAAAGTTAAATATTAGATAGAGAGAATGATGCATTGAAAATAGCAAATGGAAAACAATACATTGAAAATGCGAAGTATAATAAATAGTTGGAATAGAACCTGCTTTGCGCTGGCTCACTTATTAAATATTCTTCGCATTTTTATGTATACGATTTTCGAATTTTTATAAATATATATTTCGAATTTTCAATGCATTATTTTCTATTTTTTTTTTAATTTTAAGATATATATTGAACATTTTTCCAACTATTTACTATATTTCGTATTTTCAATGTATTGTTTTCCATTTGGTATTTTCAATGTATTATTCTCCATCTAATATTTGATTATTAATTTTATAAAATATACTATATTAATTAATTAATTAACTATATATATATATATATATATATATATATATATATATATATATATATATATATATATATATATATATATATATATATATATATATATATATATATATATATATATATATATATATATATATATATATATATATATATATATATATATATATATATATACATATATATATATATATATATATATATATATATATATACATATATATACATACATACATATATATATATATATATATATATATATATATATATATATATATATATATATATATATATATATATATATATATATATATATATATACATATATATATATATATATATATATATATATATATATATATATATATATACATACATACATATATATATATATATATATATATATATATATATATATATATATATATATATATATATATATATATATATATATATATATATATATATATATATATATATATATATATATATATATATATATATATATATATATATATATATATATATATATATATATATATATATATATATATATATTATACAGCTAGAGAAATCCATAATATCTTGCATTTCTAGTACGTAACATATATTTCAAGAAATATCAGAAACATATAAATGCCTAAACAATTCCAATACAAGAATATTTGTAACTATTCCAAGTACATAATATTGCTATGGTTACTGAATTACTACAAATATTTGAATATTTGTCAATGGGCTACTAGTGATGCCATTTTATGCTGAGGCATATATAGCGAAATGAACAAGTTTATTAATGATGCTTATAGACACAGGAACAGGTTAACGATTCAATTATTCGGTTCTTGAGCTTGTTACTGACATATCTCTACATTTAATTGGATACAATTATATGTATGTAATTCTGATTAGCGAATTCATGAGCTTTATATAAGGAGTTAAATTTCGAAACTTCATATTATTGTGGAAACTGATTCTAAAAATTTCTGAACACATAATAAATACAACAAGCAAAAAGTACTAATGACAATAAATATTAATTTATTAAAAATTTTATAAAATTAATTCGCGTTCTAAATAAAAAGGAAAGATATTAAATTTCTGTACAAATAAGTATCATATTTTTCCAGGCGTAATTTCTAATATTATTTCCGTTCGTATTCCTAATAACTAATGATTAAATTTCTTTGAATATTAATAAAACTAATTGAATATTAATTTCACAATTTTTTCCATATAAATACATAAAGCATGATTATAAATATCATAGGCAAAAATTGAAAAATATAAGAATAAATATAAAAAAATATATATATAGTTAGCAATACATTCAGCGCAAAAGCAGCTTAAATAAAATTACTAAAATATAATATCATTAATAGTAAATTTTTAAAAAATTAATCAAACACCAATTGGAGAATAATAATCAAATACTAAATGAAAAGTAATAAATTGAAAATACGAAATATAATAAACAGATGGAAAATGTGTTCAAAGGATAGTTTAAAAATTTCAAAGAAACATAGAATAAAGGGAAAGTGGAACGAAGTACTAAGATATCCAGCTTCTTCAGGGGGTGTTGGCACAAAGTATGGCTTTTCTGCACTGGCTACAAACTGAAGTCTTAAAGATGCCAATACACCCCAAATTTAGTCCTAAACTACATACTCCATGAAATATATTTTGAAATATCAAAAAAGATAAGTATTTTAAGTTTTCAACTCATTTTATTTTTTAAAAAGTTTAAAATTTAAAATTGTTGAGGAAACTCAAGTTTTTGAACACATGCCTTTGCCTTGTATTAAGTATTGCTCAACTCAAATGTTGCAACTTTTCAAACTATAAAAGTTTAATGGAACATTGTATTCAAATAAGGCTTTGTGGCATTTTATTTCACAAGAAGATTAAAACTTGTATTTGTGAGTTCACTGAAATGTTATGAAACTCACGAAGGTTTTGCAATGCATTTTGTAACCCTTCTCAGTAAGTCGAATTCAAATATATTTTACGAAAGAATATATTATACTGGAAAAGTATGGTTTCATATAAAACTAAATTCTTCAATAAGAAAACAGTTCCAGTTTTGTTTTAAATAGGCACATAATCAGGGCGTGAATGGTATAAAAAACTTAAAAATTATAAATATTTAAAATAAAATTCAGTATTATCTGAGGTTCTTCATTTTAATGCAAAACATAATAAAAAATTTTCGCGTATAAACAATAATATATAGCTTATATTTACCTACACAAAAAATGAACTAGTTTTACTTATTTACATAAGTTTAAATTAAAGTAATCCTAAAATTTATTTTCCAATTTATTCCAAGATGAGTATAATAAATATTTGAAATATATGCGATTATTTTTAAATGAAGATGACGTATGGCTCTACATTATATATTTAGTTCACTTGAGATGTTTGAAAATAAAAATAAAGATGAAAGAGTTGTAAGTTAAATATAAAATACCAATGTTTAAAATACATTGAAATACTATTAACTATATGTAGTTATAAAGTGGCTATCACTGTATAGAATAAATATCTTTTTAAGAGAATAGTATGGGGAAGAAAAATGGGCAAATGAAGAGTAATTTTATAGTAATCAATATTTAGTTGAGTATTTTCTGAAACTGACCAACCGTATTTTACAATCAAGCAGAGTAACATTTCACCTAGATAGTCACGTGATGAATTTAAAGAAATCTATTCACTAATTTAAGAAAAATAATACTATATGTGAAATGTGTTGAATCACAATAACTATGTTCCAAGTTGATAAAATAAGATCATTTAAATGGGAAAAATGTATCATATCATTAATTCTTTTATTTCAGTATTCAAAAAGTCTTTTAAATATGTCAAATTAAAGGAAGAGAACATTATCGTCATAAATTGCTTTTGAATTAAAATATCAAATGCATATCTTTGAAAAGATCTGCATTTGATATTTTAATTCAAAAACAATTTATTGCTATTATCTTGCTCATGTAAAGGATAAGTATGTTATTACACTTATCCTTTCTATGATCAAGATAAGCATGATGGCATACCTACAATATTTTTCGAATATACATTAAAAATAATGTAACAGACTCTAAAATTGTAGGCAGGGAAAAGTTACTTGAAAAAAATGCATTAGAGTCTACTATTATCAATGCTAACCGTTAATACTTTTCAATTTTTATCATCTCTAAGAAAATTTTATTTAGGACGTTTAACTTTGAAAGTAAACAAACTCTATAACAATGTACAGCTATTTTATGAGAAGCAATTTATCAAAATACATTAATAATTGCAATTAATGCACCAAAATTGCCCTTTAAAGAAGGAATTAAGGTATACGCAAAGAAAACATGTACTTTTCAAAACTTTTCCAAAATATAGTAAAAAGCAATTATTGCACAAAAAGTTGTTTTTTGGAATGAGTAGTTAAGATATTTAGAAATAAAAGTCTATATTTTTCATATTAAATGCCAACCACGAATATTTTAACAAAATTATATATTAATTTGTCATTGATACATGATACTTGAGATGATATAAAATATAGAATGATACTTGTGAAGTGTTTTGCATTTTCGTTTTATGGAAAATGTATTTTTAAGAAACTTACGAAATTTGCGACTGTATTACCTAATACAATATGAGCATTAACTGATATATTCAATGCTGAATTTCTCATATCATTCAATTACGGTAAGATAATTTCATTCTACTAAAGAATGATTCCGAAATAATGAGCATCTTACTATCAAGAGTAGAACACTTAATGTGAATGTGAAACGCAGAGACAAATTTTTTTATATAGTTTCAATTGCTTGTATTGTTAGACCACGAATTGTATTACTCAGTATAGCTATAAAGTACTCTAGTATTATTAGTAAACAATGTGACCATTGTTGAAGCATTTCTATTCTTAAAATTAACAGCCTTCTTTTAAATTGAGAGTATACTTTTGTCATGCAAAAGTGATTTGCCAATAAATCTAAACTATACTTCATCATTCTGAAGGCTTAAGAGTCACTGGAAAATTATTTATAGTATTAAATTGTTTAAATTCAAAATCCACGTTAAAATTGCACTTTAAAGAAAAAATACGATAATAATATTGCTATATTCACCGTATCAGCAACAACAAAGACTTTAAGTATTATTTTTAAAACATCAAAAAGAAATATCAGTCAAAAGATTTATTAATGAATATTTATAACAACAATCTACATTAATCAAAATTTTTGTACCTTAAGTAAATAGATTAATATCGATAATGAATAGTCTTCATAGCTGTATTCTAATGTAAATATTTTGATAAAGTTTAATGTTTCATCAATAGCAAAAGTAATCTTGATAATACTATCATTTTATGCAAAATTTGAAAATTTTTATTTTATTTATTTGAGATTATTAATATTATAATTGAAATTTAGATATTTTAAGATTAAAATCAATTTTCATAAAATTTGTGCAATTTAAATTTCTACCATGATCATCAGTTAATTCCATGAATAAAGTTATTTTGCCAATTAAAAAGTAAATGTAATTATATTCCGTATTTCTATGCAAAAAAAACATTCAATGAAATTAAATTATAAGTACTAAAATTTCCTTTAATGTACATATAAGACACTTTAAATTTTATTAAATATAAGGAAGTAATAATACAAATAAATATCTTATTACTGTTATAATTAATTTAAACAGTAATTAATATTATTAAAATTATACCTATTGCATAATTTTATACATTTAAATTTGTAATGAAATTGTATTTGTAATAAACATTTATTTTAAATTACAATTAACTGAAACCGATAAATCTGCAGAATTACATTCAAATTTTATTTCTAAAGTAGTGTGACTAGTTCTGATAATAACATTCATAAAATAAATATTTATTTAAACGTAAGCCCATTACTATCAGATTTTTTTTAGATATGCAAATATTAACTTCATCATGAAGTGTGTGTAAAACATTTATTGTATTCTAAAATAATTTTCATATAAAAATAAAAATAATTTGTATTCTTTTTTGCTCAAAAGAACTTACAGTATTAAAAACATACATAAGTTAATAATACTTTTTTTAACTATTGTTCAAGATAATTTAGATTCACTTATTATGAGAAATATTTTCGTAACGAAATACTTCATTTTGAACATTTTCTTAACATAATATTTCATTTTAAATATTTTCTTAACAATTATGTACCAAGTAAAGCGTAAAATAGTAATCTATATTAATCACACTACAATGAATTTTTCTCAGAGTATTCATTATACAATGATACTTTCTTGCAAAGTGAAATCTACAACAAAAATTTTAAATCATAAAAAAAATATTTAATAAATGTTATCCGTTTCAAATTCATATTAGGCAGCATAATTAGAACATACTCAAGTAATGGAGAAGTTTTCACTAATGAGTTTATTTCCCCTGACGAGTAATTCTGAATAATTATTTAAGCGTAAATTCATTAAGAATAATTGAAAAGTAAGTCTGGGCTTTTCAAAATTCTTAATAAGTTTTATGATTAAAACATACATTTCTCGTATTTGAAAATAGGACAAACTTATGCATTAAAATAACGCTGATGAAGGGACTGTGGATTTTTGTAATCAACATTTTGAATATTCCTAACAAAAATTCTCCAAAATAAATTCTGAATGCATTTAATGAAGGATGAATTCTGAATTTTCTGGAATCCATCCATTAAAAGATTCTTGAATCCATCATATTTTAAGAATCTCGAATACCAGGAATAATATCAGAATAACAGTAAAAAAAGGGACAAATTTCTTAGCTTGTTTCTTTTATTATTTTTTTTTCGAAATTGGGAATTTATTTAAAAGATTTTTATTAGTAAAAAAATATATCAATAAGACTGGTTTTCTCAAATCTTTTAATTTAAGATATTGAAGAATCAATAATTTATAAAATTAAAAGTCATATTTTTGACAAAATATAATTTGTAAATCTTGAATTGTTTGTTTTTTAATCTTTCATTAGATAGAAATTGTTGAATCTCGTTTATGTTTCTCGATGCCAATTGTTAGTTGTGATATTTATCCACTTCATTCTCAATGAATTTTTTACTTAGAGAATTCTGCTCTACGTGTGAGTAAACTTAACTCTTTATTTATTTAATTCATTTATTAATGAATTTATTTAAAACTAAATTCATTTATCATAAACTAAATTCATTAATAAATTTATTTATTAATGAATTTAGTTTAATAAATACTTAACTCTTTATTAATCTAAATTCATACATTTACTAAACAAAAGACTAAAAGTGTTCCAAAAGTAAAAATTAATTTACAAATTTAAAATTAAATTTAAAAAAGATAATTTAGTAAATTTCGTTTGAACCACGTGATATTCATTGCTCAACTACCATGTTTCTCTATAATCTCATTTCATAAATGAAGTTTGATTTTATCAGGCCAACAGTACGAAAAGGTTTCCTAACCATCAAAAACATTCACACCTCGCCTGGAATTGAATCCCTAATCCAGTTTATTTGAAAACTCAAGGTAGGCTAACCAATCCTTTACCAGTTAGACTTATAATGTTTATAATTTTCAGATGCGTCATAGAAGTATTCATTTGTATATGGTTATGTCAGACAATGTATTACAAAACTAGAGCTACTGTGGTAGTTCTAGCACTGTGACCCCCATTTCCAGTTAACATCCGTAAAACGAAGAGTCATTTGACTCTGGCAATGATTTGGAGAGTGACCAGATTCAATGGGTTGTTAGAGTTCCATGGGTTGCGACATTGTCTGTGTTAATCTATGACGTCCAATGTCCTTCTGCTGGTGTGGCGTGGATATGGATAGTGGCAGTGGTAGTTAGTGATAGTGGTGTGTGATAGTGGCAGTGATAGTGGTAGTGGATATGGCAGTGGTAGCTCTAGCACTGTGACTCCCGTTTCCAGTTAAGATCCGTAAAACGAAGAGTCATTGGACTCTGGCAATGATTTGGATAGTCACCAGATTCAATGGGTTGTTAGAATTCCATGGGTTGGGACATTGTCCATGTTAATCTATGACGTCCAATGTCCTTCTGCTGGTGCGGCATGGATATAGAGAGAAGGGAGCCATCTCAAGTGGGACCTCGTCTCCTGACTGTGGCTCAAAATTACGAGGCGAGATGGGAGAAATTTCTAAACTCGTTAATCTTAAGATTAGTCTGGTGCTTGACTGCACCGACATGTACCTATGTATTTTGCAATACCTATGTGTATACAGGTATATGTTTATATTACAGTGATGAGCCGGAAGATTTTGAAAAAATCAGCAATAAGATCAAATGATCGGGGTTGAAGTAGCAAACTTATATTCTTGAATTCATTTCCATGCAAGATGATGCTTGATTTCAGAAAACGAGTGAGAGTAAAAAAAAACTGGCTGGATGAAAAATTCATCATTATATTTTTAATTATGCCAATATTATTCTTTTTTGGTCATCAATTTTTTATATTGCTTATTTTATATAATATATACTTTTATACGAAACTGATAAATGCATGCTCTAAAAGGATTCCACATAAAACAACACACACGAAAAATTCTGAAACATAGATTTTAAAAAAACTGTTAACTTTCAAGGGTATAAGGATCTTATATTTTATTAAAATAAAATACTATTTTTTTAAACATTCATAATCATTTTCAGCAAAATGTATCATCTACATTAACAAACAAATTTTATTCGAATTCAGAACTGTACAAAATTGAAAAATTAAAGGCAATCTTCATCGAATTTTATTATTGTAAAATTAAATATAACTTATTTGTAAGTGGCAACAGTTAATAATTTTGTAAATGTCTTAAATGGAATCACCTAATTCTAAATTATTTCTAGAAGCACATCTGTGTGAAAGGAAAACTTAACAATGCAACAAAATTCGAAATACACCTGCTTCAAAAGAACCACTTTCCTTTTCGATTTTTCTTCCACGGTAGAAATTCGCCAAATTATTAAGAATGGCTCCTTGTAAAGAAATCAGTGGGGAGATATTCACTGAAAGAAAAGGAGATGAAAGAGGTATTGTTATAATTACGGTGATTAATTGTCATGTTAATCTGCCAGAATTGATGGATGGAAACATCCAACTTACAAAGACTTCCACCCCATTGGCGAGCAACAAACCATCGGCTTGCGTTCATCAAAATTATTAAGAGCAAGTGCCTCGAACTTACTTAAAGGGTGGATTATGCAAATCTTCTCAAAAGAGAGAGAGGCGCTTTCATTTTAACGGCGGCACCCGGAAATTTAGAGACGGTCCAGGTCCTAATAAATTGTGCTCCAACACCCCATCACCACCCTGCTTTCCAATATTAAAACCTGTCGTCGAGGAAGTTATCCTAAGGTGACGGGAATTGTCTTTGCCTTGGTTATTGACGATCTGGAAATTGTTCTTAGGAAATTCTACGTGAAAGGTGTGGTCCAAACTTCTGTCACGGTTCCTTTTTAGAAGGAGGTAGAACCGCCAACACTTCATTCAGCTTACCTTTCTCAAAGAGTTATGAATTGAAACATCAATGTTTTTTTTAATCGCTTGAAATATTAACGCCACTGCAAATAGCGTAGGATAATAATTAACTACAGATAATGGTAAAGACTTATTGCAAACTTTCACGTACTTCGACTTTAAATTCATTGTTAACAATTTTTATAAAAATGTAACCTGATGTTGTTTTCTTCAACCTTCAAAGGTTGGGTATTAATTATAAAATTCCTTTCTTTTTTTAGCTTAATAAAATAGTTCAACCAATTCAAATAAGGAAAAAATAGAAAATGAAGTATATTATATATAAATATTGTCTATTTACTTCATATACTTTTCAATAGAAAATATATATTTATTTTCCAACTTTAATAAATTAATAAACTTGCATATTTTTATTTTTATTTTCATTACTTCATAGAATATCAGCTATCATATATAAAATTTTAAATAAAATAGAAAGGATCAAATTAAAAATTTCACAAACAAACAAAATATAATGCTAAAGAAATTGGTACTATTATATATTTAATCAAAATGTGGGTGAATTACTTTATAAAATTAACTAATTAAATATATCTAAAACTATCATAATAAATTTTAGAGATATTATGATAAAAATAAATATTATATTTATTTCATTCTTTAAATGCAAAAACAATACAATTATTTAATAACCTAAAAAAACTCAGATTCTCCAAATTTTATAGAAGTAAAAATGTAGCTAATTTAATTTAAATTTATATGAAATATTGGAATATTATTTTACTTTTTTTCTGAAATGTATAATATTATAATATATTTCAGAAAATAATAAATATATATAAATGATTTTATTACCAAGTTATTTAATATTAGAAGACTAATTTAAATATGCATATATATATGTGTGTGTGTGTATAAGATTGCGAAAATGCTAATGTAAGGAAAACATTGAAAATTTACTTAATTTTAATTTCTTTCTTTTCATTGTTCAGGTCTGCAGATTAGCCATTAAATGAAAATGAAAAATACTTCTTTTATGTAAAAAAAAGTAGTAGTATGAAAATATCATTACAATGAAATACTATTGAAAATAAAAAGAAATCAGGAAATTAAAATAATTGAATTCGCAAATAATAACTATAATATATTATTGATTGAAAATAAAATTATATTTTTTAACTAGAAAACTCCATTTAGTTTCTTATAAAAATAGCGAGAATTTAATTTATCTTAAATTAAAATGGGTAGTAAAAACGAAATAAAGATATTTCTTTTTTGATTTTTTGGTTATTTGCATCATTTGTTTATATATATATATATATATATATATATATATATATATATATATATATATATATATATATATATTAATGATGCAAATAACCAAAAAACAAAAGAAATTGAAATTGGTTTTAACTTTAGTGAATTAATTTTATAGATAATTAAAAATGAGTGCAGAATTAAATGCTTGTTGTTGTAATATTTTATACACTGTAATTTAATATTATCCTAACAATGGAGAAGTGTAAGAAAAGTAATTTATACAATAGTAAATAAAATAATTTGCAAAAATGACAAGGACAGTAATACTTTTTATTGAAACATATTTTGTTGAAACATAATTTTTAATAAATCTGTTGATTGTTTATCTATTACGGATCCAAACATTAGGATTGTTATTGGAAAATTTTGGTGTTTCGCGAACTGTCCATTGTCATTTGAAAAATCTACCCACAGAAAATGCAGTAAAGAACCAAATAATCCATATCCTTAACTGTTGTCTAAGTGCTATATGGAATCAAAATTAACGTTTTTAATATTTTGGACTATCTTAACTGTTAAAATTTACTCTTGGGAATGAAAGATAAAAAGAATCGCTTTCTGTGATTATTGAATAAAGTAAAGTGAGAAACTCTTTTATATTTTGTATTAAGACATGTGCTAAATAGATGCATGGGTGATTAAATTATCTTCTACGTTAGAAATCGTCTTTACATGTAAAGTCCTTATTTTGTGCTCCATTGAACTTTTGTCTTGTAGTTGAATTTAAAAAGCTTTTAAAAAGATTTAAAAGCAAGAAATGAAAGGAAACATATACATCAGAATATCAGTCACGTGCTGGTTTAAAATGAAAGTTTTACTTCGAAATTTTGATTACAGCACTTGTAATTAACATAAATCATAATTAATTTTGATTTGAACGCCTTCATTGCTTATGGTATGTGGAAATTAATTTAAATAATTGTGTTCCGGAAATTTTTCCTCTTCAAGAACGGTGATATGTGGTTTTTTCCCCTTATAAAATTGTTCCCGAGTGGTTCTGTATCTTCTATGCAGAACCACTAGGAGTGTAGAAAAAAATTGTGCTGATGTCGAATCCTCCTTTCTCCTGTTTTCTCAGTTTAATTTTAAAAAAATAATAAAGGTTATTAACGATATTTTTTTCAAATTTTGAAAAATATTTCATTAATCTCTTGCAGCTTTACCATTTATTCATGCATTATTTACCTATTTATATTGTTACAACTGTTACTTACATTTTGTTCCCTTTTAAGTACAGGTCTTATATATAAATATAGTCTTATATATAAAAATGTATTTGTAAAAATGTGTATAATGTATTTATAAAATTTAATCACATTTTATTTTGATGTGATGATTCTCTTAGTTTTCAAACAAGCACAAATAACTTCTTCAATTCTAAACATGTTATCAAATACTCATTAATATTTTCAAATACCAATTTACATCTTTATTTACTATTTCTTTAAGCTTTCTTTATACTTTAATATAAATCTTTTTTAATCTAATTAGTTTTAAATAGCTCTCTGCATAAATAAAAAAATATTTAAAATTTTAATGATTAAAAGCTTTGTTAATAGTACTATTAATAAAAGTATTAAAATATACAACACTTATATATTCAATATACATGTGTGTAAATTATATTAAAAAATATACCATTTATAATTTTTCATAAAGTGTCTAAACTATTTATTGTGAATATTAAAATTATTTTTTTCTTTTTGAGCATTAACTATTGTAGCATATATGAATTAATTATTAAAAATCATTATGAGTATCATGTTCTAAAATTATAGAAATGTTACGCAAATATTTCTCCCATATAATTATATTTAACTTTTATGCTTAATTTTTATTCATGAATAAAGTACACTAAATTCCCTCATTTCAGAATCTCATGGCTTACAACATAGAAAAATTTTGAATAAAACTAATTGCATAAATTAGATTACTATTCCATTAGATTTAAACATTGCTTATAATGAAATGTATTTTTAAAAAAGCAAGTTAAAATCTCATTATATTCAAAAACCAAACTAAATCTTCTGAACATTAAGCATTTATTTTTATTTAACATGCATTTTTTTTTATTTCTTTTACTCTTTTCAAATATTTTTTCGTATTTTCTTCATAAAATTTATAAAAATGCTGACTTAACTATTTAGTGAAATTAATAAAACATTATTAAATTTAATTTCAAGTCTAGAAAACACAATCAATTCACTGTAAGTGCACATTGAAAAAAATAAATTATATACCTTTAATTTTAATGTAAAAAACAATACCTAAAACTATAAATATAACTATAATTTAAAACTATAAAAAATATTTTTTTGAAATATATTAGTACCCATACTTTTTAAGTTTAATTTAGGATTAATTGTCTAAATTTTTAACACAGATTTCAATAAAATCATTTATTTAGTGAAGAAAGTGATTTTATAATAACTTTATTTCTTTTTCATAAAATCTATTAATATTGTAGAAATTAATGATTTATTTCAATATATTTATAAAAACAGTACTTTATTTACCGAAATATTTTTCACGGGTCCCCTTTATATAATTTGTACTTAGTGTTAAATTTTATTTCTGAATGATGATAAAAAAGCAGCTAACGTTTCCCACTTTAAAATCTAATTTTGACAGTTTCTGAAAATCGCAAATAAAGCTTATTTAGATTACTCATTCTGACAGAGTTAATCAGTGTATATAATAATAGTGTTTAAATATTTGTTAATGAACTGTTTAAATAATTGTTTCAAATATATATGAAAAAAAGCGAAAGAGAACATTCAGCATTTCAAAGTAAAGTTTTCTACACCTCTACCAATTACCTTTGTCTTTTAAATCAATATAAGTAAACGTATTTTATTATTAATTAAATGTATTTTCTTTATTTTTAAATATGTTGATGTATTTTTTACTAAAAAACTGTGTTTTGATGAGTATGAAAATAAAGTCATTTTTTCAATATTAAAGTAAACAATAATTAAACATGAGTTAAAATTGTAAGCACTGATATATCCATCTAGTTGTTTGCTTATAAATTTATATTCTGCATAAAATATAATAAAAGCAAAGGATACAATGAAAACTGTTGCAATTTATTTATTTGTTTGGTAAGCAAAATATCTAATATTAAATAAGCAAATGTTTGGATTGTATTTTGTATATTTTCAATTATTTCATTACGAAAGTAAATATTCGAATAACGATCAATATTACGAAAGGGAATTATATGAAAAAAGAATCTCTTAGAATTTTTTTATGCATATAAAATGCATTTAAAAAATGCACAAAAAAATGACGAAACATTTCTTGATTAAAATAATAAAATTAAAGTATAAATAAATAATTGAATACAATATAAATAAAGAAATTTTATAAATTTTGTGAAATATAAGCAATGATTACATGAAAAGATACTATTCTAAAAAAATATTTCTGTAAATCCGTATAGATAAAATAAAATTTTATATTTAAATTCTAATTTATATTGAGAAAAATAAATTGAAATATTTTATGATTGAGTATTTAATTAGCATTGAAAAATGTATTATAATTTATGATAAGAAAATATCTCGATCCTCTTATTTGTTTTAATTTTTAATAAATCAGCATAAAATTTATTGCATAACACATAATATCCAAGGGTTTTAAATACAAATAAATTTTTAAAGGAAAATCATTTGAAAAAAAATTTTCAAATATTATTTATTTAACTACATGTACGAAATTTTGAATATTCATTTGGAACAATCAAAATGAATGTCAAAATCACGAGCGTTACCGTGTAACAGATTAACCAAGTTTTCGCAAAATAGCCCGATTAGAAGAATCCTGCGCGAAAGGGCAGGATGATAAAAGGAAAAAAGTAAAATAAAAACGTGAGCCAGAGTCAGAAAGGAGAAAAGAGAAGAAGCGATCTCATAATAACAATAATAATAAAAAAAGGGGACACGCGACTCCGAGATTTCTTCCTCGGCCGTGAGCCAAGGCCGCCGTAAGAGGGCGCCATCTGCCAGACCAATTCGACTCGAGCGCGCTACGTCCGAAAATCTTCCCTCAGATTCGCTCGAACCTCGCGAGCGCACCGAACTCCTTGCGTCACTGGAGCGAGTCGTTTTTTCCCACGCCAAATGAGATTATGCTTGTTTGAGGAAAAATAAAATTAAAAAAATATATAAATATAAATAATAATACAAAAACACCGCTAGCTTGTTTCGACTTTTATTTTGGATGTTCTGTTGTTTGTTTTTGCAGAAAGACTAATAAGCGAGTGTTTTATTTTATTTTTGAATTTTAATAATTTTTGTGTTATTATCTAAGCAATTTAGCGAAAAATGTGCTGCCCCAACGAACTGGAGATACAAATGGATTTGTTTTGATTTTTAGTTTCGCATCTTCATTCGAGGTGGGAAACTGATTCTCCCTATTGTGCCTTTTTGTGTTTTATGCTTTGTTTTGCTTCATTTGATTTGGTTTATTATTAATTTATTGCAATAAACTCCATCACCAACTGCAGACTGACTGCTTGCTATTATTGCAGTTCGATAAATGCAAAACAGCTTCTTCACATGGGAAAAGGTAAGTGCTTGCTTCTTTAATTTAATTCTCTTACTGAATTTAATTGTGTAACAATAAAATGAATTAATTAGTTTCGGGAATTCAAATCTACTACAGTTTCAAAATCAAAATTTATTCGTTATTATCAAACATTATTTGTTGATATTTTTTTTAAATAGATATGATTTCTTTAAATGTATTTTTAAATTGAAAAAGGAAATCAGCAATTATTTTGCCTAATGCATTTGAGAATAAAAAGAATTGCAAAGCAGTTAATGAATAAATTTCAAATAAATGCATTTAATTTTCATTTAAATGAATTAATTTATTGTAACAAAAGAAATGCATTTTTATTGTCAACAAATTATTTGACAATATATAGTAGTTAGTTAAATATTTATCTATCAATTTTTATTATGATGAAATAGTGAACACGATACATTATTAAAATATACTATCAAATATATATGACATTGAATACTATATATATATATATATATATATATATATATATATATATATATATATATATATATATATATATATATATATATAATCTTATGTATATATATATATATATATATATATATATAATCTTATGTATACATATATATCTTATATATACATATTTATACGTATGTATATAATAAAATTACTCGAATCAAATTAAAAAAATTTAGTATTTTATCCATTTATGTTTTAAAGATAAATAAAATTATCTGATAACTTAATTCCCTAATTTTCACTTTATTTAT
Source organism: Latrodectus hesperus (assembly GCA_037975125.1). NCBI lineage: Eukaryota > Metazoa > Arthropoda > Arachnida > Araneae > Theridiidae > Latrodectus > Latrodectus hesperus. The sequence continues at coordinate 89,827,578 of CM075857.1, forward strand.
TTACCAAGTATGTGAGTAAATTAAAAATATTATTATGTTAAAAATAATAAAATAAATGGAAACATGCACGATGAAAATTATATATATATATATATATATATATATATATATATATATATATATATATATATATATATATATATATATATATATATATATATATATATATATAATTGTTATTTTACTTATAAATAATTACTAAATTTGACATATCGATATATATTTACATATATTTTGATAAGTATAAATACATCAAATTTTAATATTAATATATATTGCTGTTACCTCTTAATAAAATTTGCAGAAACTATTGTAGGGATAATTTACTGTGCGGTTTTTAATATATGTTTCTGTCAGCTTATACTAATTAAAATAATATGAATTTTCTAAGGCAAACTTAATATTTCAAAAAAATACTTAATAAACATTTCGCAGTCATCTTTAAATAGGTAACGATTCGTAATATTTTTAATTTATTTACTTTTTAAATCAAAAATTAATATTTTAAATAGCTATATCTTATTAAAAATGTTTGAAATGTTCTGAAAAATAATTATAATACTCAACAAAAAATTACCGATAGGTGAATTTTTGAAAACGTAACAATATTTTTATTTTAGAAAAATAGATATTTTTAGTGACATTATAAAATATAAATTAACAATAATTTAAAAAAAACTCATTGAAAGTAAAATTCTAAAAAAATTGAATTTGTAAGAAGTTTAGTAAATAGTGAAAATTAATTTTTTTTACTGTTTCTAAATCTAAGCTTTTTTTTATAAACTAAATCAAATTCACCAACCAAAATTGAATTAAAGAGCAATTATGTTATCACTACAAATAAATTTAAATGTGTCAATTTTATCGTATATTTTTTAAGTCATGCTTATACAGTTAATTCCAAAGACACATTGAAATGTAAATTAATAATGCCTCATAGATATAAAATTCCTTTCTTGCTAAATTGCATTCGACATCCTGAATCTAAAATCGCTTTATCTTAGTATTCCTATCAAAGTTTATTCTCCAATTTCCGACCAACAAAAAAGGTGCTTTGTCCCGAATCACAGCACATTATTCCCAGTCCAATCCATTCATACAATGCGCTGAAATATAGAGTCCAGAATGCATTTAACTAGTCATATGAATCAGTGTTTATCCGTCCTACGCAATGGTCTCTAGTTCGTCCTCGTCTTCCTATTCTGCTTGCAACCTCAATCATGCCCCGATGTCTCCCTTGCTGGCCGATTGCCACAGTTGCACAGTCAGTCCCGCCCCTACGATTGTACTCGCGATCATTAGTCCAGGAACAGAATTATTCAGTTCGACGCTCTTGCAAGAACCCCCAAGTCTTGTCATCAGCTTCTGTACTCTATATCTGATCAATCCTACCAGGCTTATAGCTTATCTGAAATGCAACTACTACTGAAGAGTTAGAAATATTTAAATTTCGTAAGGATTGTTGGACATTTTAAACATTAATTTGTAAAATAAAATATCCATTACATTAATTTGTAAAAAAAATATCCATTACATTAATTTGTAAAAAGAAATATCCATTACATTAATTTGTAAAAAAAATATCCATTACTTTAATTTGTAAAAGAATATCCAAATCAAAGAATATTTTTCATACAGAAATAATTGATTAAAGTAATCATTATAGTCACAAGAAATATTACGTATATTTATGAAAATTATCAATCACGAAATAAAAAAGGGCATAACAATTTTTTTTATGTAGTTCCGAATTATTAAATAAAAATTTCCTTGTTGTCATGTATGTAAAATATTTTTGTTGGCATAAGCAAGCAAATGAGCTAGCATTATCAAACGATAAAATAAAAGCAGCATTTTCATTTTGTATACCTTTATCGATGACTTTTTATTTAACAACAATCATCTAATATCTTACAAAACATCAAAAAAACATTAATATATAGTAATTAAAAAAATCTGCATGTGAAGAAAATAATTAATGTACACTTAATAAGATGTTTTTGTGCAGAGACATTTCAAATGCATATAAGCATTACTTTAAATCTTTTAAAAATATATTTTTATATTATGAATCTCGTCATAAAATATTAAATAAAAAAACATTTTAAAAATTAAGTATGTTTTATATTTGAATATAGATTCCCATTTGCAAGAATTCTTAAAAGTAAATATCAACAAATGAAAACATTTGAAATTTCATCTATTATGTCATCTTTTTTGAGGAATTTAGATTACTGAAATGAGAAAAGAAAATTATACATTAAAGAAGAGTAGGAATGTTAAAACCGAGAGTTATACCAGGTTAAAAGAAAGATCAATAAAGATGAAAAAAAAATTAGAAAATAAGTTTGTGTAAAAAATCTACATTGTGTAGCAGAGAAAACTGAAATTCATTAAGGGTTGTTAGGATTTAAAAGAAGTTTGCTAATATTTCACATAATTTTATTAATTCTATTCACCGATAAATGTTAAACAGAAAAGAGAATCATTTTATTTTTCTGTTTAATTAAGTATTTAAATGCTTTTTTAATGCCAAATTATAAAAAAAAATATTTTATTTTTACTTCCTCTATTAACTATGAATTGTTTTTACCCTATTCTCATTTAAATTAATTTTCACACTTTAAATTAATACATAAATATATATATTTCTTTTCAAAACTTTTGCACAATTTATTTTAAAGGTGATCATAATGTTGTATCCAATACCATAGAATGGACTTTAAATCCATGTATTACAAGCGTTGAATTGGTTCGGATGGATTCAATTCTGTGAATAAGCCGCTTAGATCGAATCGATTCCTGAGCGGTGGTAAAGAGGTTTCTTCCCCGGTTGCAGTCACAGTTTTTCAGCGTTTTTTATCGGTGCACCTGTCAAACTAAGATATCAGTTTTGAAGGTTCACTCCTATAAATTCCTGTGTATACTTTTGCAAAAAAAAATTTAAGATCTTATTTTTTTACTAAGGTCTAAGCATTTGTAAAAAGTAGTTTCTCTTTAAAAGGAAATATATTTTTCTGGATATTTATCTAACCAAAATATTTATTTTTATTGACAATAATACAATATTCTTCAAATTTAGAAGTCAAAATTGGCAAAAGTTATTATACTGAAATTAAATTGAAATGTATTCCTCCACATTTCTTCAAAAAACCATCTCTACATCTCTAACTCCCCATCTCTGCAATGATATATCTCTACAAAATATTTAAATATAAAATATTTTTAAAAAATGCGTTTGCCAAAACATATAACTTAAGGGCTTGCTAAAAAAATTTAAATACAAACAGTGAAAAGTTGATATAAAGTTAGAAATTTTGATGAAGTTCATTGTTTTTTGAGAGAATTAAATGTAACTAAATGAAACTGTATATAAAGTATTAATACATAATACTCTTCGCATAATATTTTAAACAAAATTTATTTCAAATATCAATTTTTTGAAAGTTGAATATTTCTAAGCTGAATTTTGATGCTCAGTAATATAATTAATTTATAGTTTATTAAATACTGAATTCTATGCATATCTCTCCCACAAGTTACTCTATTGTAAATTAAGAAATACTTTTAAATTAGCGATTTAATAATTATCAATCATAGTTTTTCAATATTAAAAAGTTAGATATAGCAGATTAGTGTACTATAAATTAGTTTTAATTTAGACATTTATCTATCAGTAACTTAAACTATATAAATTTAATGATTTATAAAATATATAATTTATAGTTCATTCAATATTGAATTCTACACAACACTAAAAATATATTTTGTCGCCTGAGTTAAGAATCATTTAGGAATTTACAATCTAGAAATTAGTAAGATATTGTAAATTAGCAACATAGTATATTGTAAATTAATATATATTTAGACATTTATAAATTTTGGTTGAATTTTTTTTAATCATTAATCAGATTTCAGATGATAAATATCATTTTCTTCACGATTCTTTGTTAGAAAGATAAAAGACGCCGTGTTATTAATTATCTTTCTTAATGCTTTTTCGGTTTTATTCTCAACAAATATTAAAATTTGGAGTAGAAAGAAAATGCTTGACGTTCAATAAATATTAATTTCAAAACAGCCTGCAGGTTTCTTTGTTAGAAAAGATTTTAATTTAAAAATAAATCAAGAAATACTATTTTATATTAAACCCATAAATTTTAATTATTTAAACCGTTTCTTCGTGAAGAAACGAATTGATTGATTCTAATTTTGTACAGAATTATATTTCGTATCTTAAACAAAACATAGTAAAAGTATGTTGGATTCATTAAATAATACATTAAAATTAAACACTCATAATAAAAGATTTCTAATGCAAACGGAGATTTTAAGTATAAAACAGATTTTAATAAAAAAGGCTTTTAATAAAACTTAAATTATATGGTTATATGTTTGTATATCGACTTAAGATCATTTTTAATAATAGCAAGAAAATACTGTACAAGCGATAACTTCATAATAATGCTCTCAAAAATCATGTTTTGAATAAAATTCGATCAAGTCTTCGTTGTATTAAAATCAAAATGTTTACTTAAGTAATGTTTTTTCCCCTGAAAATTTCTTTTTATTTATTAAGTTTGGCATTATTCAATCAATAATGATTAAATTAATGTGAAATAAAAAAATACCTTGAATTACATACTTAATGAATTAAATTTGTAAAATAAAATAGAATATTTAACCATCATTCTAGAGCTCCGATTTTAACTATCAATGTAACAGTAAATTTACCCTAAATGGTGTGGATATACATGAAGGTAAAATTACTAAACAAACAATTTCACACTTTTTTCTACATTTGAATTATTTCAAGAAAAAAAATACTTTTTTTTTCTTCTTTCTTTTTGAGAAAACTTGGAAAATTTCGATATTTGTTGAAAAATATGTGTACTTATATAGAGTAAATAAAAAGTAGAGTGGAACAACGATATAACTTCCCTTCTATCTATATTTATGAAGAATCAACATATAAATGTTTAAAATTTAATCATTCTGTATTAAATGGTTATGTTAAATGATATATAAAATAATTAAAAGGTTATCATTAAAGGAAATCATTCATTTCATTTAAATATAAGTAAAGTTACTAAATATCTATAATTAATATTATTGTAAATTATAAAAAAAATCTGATTTCCAGCTTTTTATAAATTTATAAATTGGTAAATTTAATTTAGGATTTATATTTGAAATCTAGTGAATAAAATATTCAACAATTTAGAAACCATTTTGTTTTTAGAATATGTTTTGTTATAATTAATCTAGAATATATTTTGTTATTACTAAACTATAAAACACAAGATATTAATGATTTACTTAGTATTTTTTCCTCGGTTTCATTGCCTTTTTAATAAAATTTTACATCGAAAAGATATTTTTATAATCTGTATTTTTGTTTTACAGTAAATTTTGTATTTACTGCATTCTCTAAAATTGAAATATTATTTCATTTAGTTATGAAAACTGCTTTCGATCATTCAGTGCAAAATCCCTCACAAAACTATTTTACATTAAATTCAGGGTAAATTATAAATTATTTTATTTTGGCAATATAAACTAACAATTTCTAATACTATTAAAACCATTGTTCATTTTATACATCAGAAAGTAAGAAATTCAATATAGTTTATAACATTTCATATGTCACTAATTCCAAAAAAAAAATATGTTTTGGCGTATCCTGACAGAAAAATGCTAATAATCTAACGGGTGCAATTCTCAAAATAAAAGCTGAAAGTTTAACTCAATTTCATTTAAACTGCACGTCTAATTATTGCAACAAAGGGTTCTCAATAGCTCTAATCATTTTGACACGAAAAGCTATTTTCTACTACAAGTATTTTAGTACTATAATTCTCCTTTCGCTACAAGAAATTCGCTTATTAGCATATTTAGGTACTTTGCTAGCATATTTCTCACTTCTTGACTCTTAAACTATTAATTCATATCACTTCCAAACCTCGCTTTGAATTAAAAATGTAGCAGCAGCAATTTGACTACAACACATAAATTGCTAAGAATAACGCTTTTATATTTATAAAATTCCAAAAGCAGGGTCCTTGGATGTTTGCCAAAGGTTAATTAAAACTTTTTTCCAAATGAGAAAAGAGTGCTACGTTCACAATTATTAAACATCGCGTGGACGTATATCCCTAACATTGCTGTGAATCACGCATGCGCGTTGGTACGAAAATTCGCTCAATGAAGTACTCTTCCTTTAAAGACACATAATTATGACTACATGTTTGCATAGAAACAAACAATATACTTTTCCCTAACTCAAGTAGTGAAAAGAGGAAGATATCGTCCCGTCCTCTCTAAAAATTCTTACAGGAAACTATAAAGACGAGATAGTTCCTTTTAATGAGAGGATTGGATAGGTTGTTGATCGTTAGTAATTCTCAAGACGCTTGTTTTAAAAGATCTTCGTTTTCGAATTTTCAGTTATTATTATTTGAAGTGGGTGTCATTAGTCGAGGCCCAGCCGAGTTTCTTCGCGTAAAGATATCTGCTTTGTTGGTACATCTAGAAAATTTATGGAAAGAACCCGAAATTGAATATCGCCATTTTTCGAAATTCGGTTAAAGTGCTGATGTGAAATAATTATGTTTTGAGAGATATCAGGTATTGACGTTAAAAGGGGTTATCACAAATATAATTTACATTGATTTCGCTAATGGTTATAAAGCACTTAAGGATGGAAATTATGAAAAAAAGAACAATATTTCTATGGAATTCAAACAAATTAATTTGCGCATTTCAATTTAATTTGATATCTTATACCTTTGGGGAACAATTTTAAAGGCGTTGATATTCAAACTATATACTGTAGTTAATTAGAAAATTTTACTTTTTTATGTATGCTTTATTGTATACTTAAATTACTATGGTTCTAAATCACAGAAATTAAATAATATCAAATGGGTGATTCAATAATTAAAAACATTTACTTTAATTACTGATTATAAATGAAAGATTTTTATTGAATGCTTTGACAATGGCATCTATAAATCCTTAGATATGTTTTCGATTTACAAAAATTAGCTGCAAAAGTAATCACACAGTTAATATATGTACATATATAAGTGTGGGTGTATTCTTATTTCATGGTTTTATTTTTTAAATTCTAATTTGATTGAACTCGATTATAATCATTATTATAGACTAAATATTGTAGGCAGTATTTAGGGTAAAATTTATTGTATTCTTACTCATAAAATTTATGTTTATTTACTTCATTATTCTTTCTTACTTTAGAACTTAATTTTTGCTCTTTGTTTAGTCACTTCTGTTAAATTTGCATTAAGACATAAATAATGAAGATAACGTTAAGAAAAATCTATTGTCCCATTTTTAAAGGAAAAGTTAGGAAGAATATTAAATAAGCACTTCATTGAAATGCTTTCTTGGTTCATATGAAATTATTTCAGGCTCTGCTTATGATCCGCGGGCAACCATTTTAAGATTGGTGCGCTATAAAATGTTAATTAAATGTAATCACTGCATGAAACTACAATAAATTGCCTTTCTGCTTTCAATCCTCCAAAATTTAGAAGACTCGGTTTTACTTTAGGTACTTGATTTTACAGCCGCCCGCACTGTCTAGTGATCAGAGTGCCTGACTACGGATAAGGAGGTCCTGGATTCGAATCCCGATTCGGGCGTGGATGTACTTTCTCTCTCTATCTATACTGTCTTTGTCCTTTCCTTGTATGAATGAGGTGTGAATGGTTACCTACCTTATAAACGGGTCCCTATGGCATGTGTGTATTGAGGAAGTCGGACTTCACACCAAAATATGGTTCAGTTGAAAAAGTGGAGCAGCGCACCCCATATTGCCAGCCTAGCTGGCACACGACAACAACAACTTGATTTTACACTTGAGTTTGTACTGTTTATGAAGAGATTAACCGATAACTCTTGAAAATAAGGTATATAATTAATATTAATACCTGTTTTTCTATGCATTTTCTCAAAGTTCTTATGAGATTCAAATTTTAATTCGAATCAGTTGAATTTAACCTTTTTTTTTTTTTACAATTATTAAAAAGTGCTTTAGTCGAATTTTTAACATACAAAAGTTTTTCTGTATTGTTTCCAGAATCAAATAAGTGAAGAAAGATTCGTTAATTGATACAAAGAAATTCGAATGTATTTATAATATTTGAAATGATTACTGAGTCTGTTTTAATGCTTTCATAAAGTGGATTTCTAAAATCAATAATTTAATTAAAATTCTTGATATCTCTTCGAAATGAACTAAATGAAAATCGTTTTTGATAAAAGTATAAAAAATTTAAAGTTTTAATTAACCGAGTTTACTTATATATTCTGTGGGAGTTATAAACTTTCAATTCCTAAGTATATAAAAGTAACAGTTCAAATTTCTTTTTTAAAGCAATATAATTTGTTGATTTGTTTCCATTATTAAAGCATGCGTTATTCTTTTACTTTTGCTGGAAAAATTATTGTGTTAGCAGAATCTTTAAAATTTTAATAAAAATGTTTTTTTACCACAAAGTCGTTTTTGATTGCATATAATTATGCAGTCCTTTAAACTCTTTTAAATTATTCAGGTATGTTTTCTTTATGCGACACTAAACACATTTTCGAAAATTAAACAAAAGTTAACTATTAAGTATCTATCAATTTTTATCAATGATATTAAAATGCATGGCACCTTTAAATGATTATGATGAATATTATAAAATTCTTGAAATTCTACTTCTTATATATACTCAGTTTAATTTACTACAAACTATATTATTCTCATATCTGAATACAATTTATCAAAAATTGAGATTTAAATTTATTTCTAAGTGATTAATAATTAAAAAATCAGCTAATAGTTACTACAAAATTTAAAAACCCTAATTATTCATATCAAAATATGTGCATCTTAATTAAGTTAAATTAACTGTGGAAATAGTTAGAAAGTCTGTCCATAAATAATTGACGAAATTTTAATAATTGATACACTTGATTCTCCAATTCAAGTTGTGAATTTCCTGCAAACGATCTCCAAAACGAAGGACACTTCCGTTAGAGTGCCGGCGCGGAATGTTGCATCCCTTGCACGCTAAGTGCGTGAAAAAATGCTGATGTGCAAGAGAGCGTGAAAGTCGTCTGTAAAAAGAATGCTTTAATTGCTTCACTTCAGTTTGTGTTCTGCGCCGTTTACTCACAGGAGCAGCTATGTTTTCACAAAAGATTAATTCGATTTATTGAACATTTCCTAATGAAGAGAAGACCGTCCGCAAACATTTGGCCGAACTAATTTATCGGTAAATTTTATTTACTAGAAAGATCCCACTTCGTTTCATTTTACTGTCTTCAACATTGCATTCGAATCAATTGCACATTCCTCGAAGAATATCATTGAACTTCGACATTAAAAAAGGGCTGTTAAAATTATGGTCGCCATTTTTTCTCCCCCGATTCAATTGCTAATCAATTACAATATCTCCTATTTGAAATTATTTAATTTTGAAAAAGAGAAGAAGAGCCTTTCTTTTATATAATTGATCGAATTCTTAGCGCGTTATATTTGCGACGAAATATTCTGAAATTAAAAAGTGTAAGAACAATAAGAAAATAAAAAACAAACTGAGAGTTAAAAAATTTACCGTTAATAAACATTCTTTTATTTGTTATTTTCAAACTATTTATTTTAGCTGTTTGATTGGAAATATTTAGTAACCACGTCGATTTTTTCATGTCATGTAAACAACCTTCTTAACATTTGAAATAATGGTACATTTGACAGAAATAGAACAAATTATTACCTAATGATTGTTGTTTACTAGTTTCTAGCACTAAAGTACACATTATTCTAATAATAGGTTTTCATGGAAGCTTTTATTTATATTTAAATTATATTCCTAAATATTTAAAGTTGAATTACTGAAATGTTATTTTCCTAAATTTATACACTTACACACACACGTGTGTGTGTGTATATATATATATATATATATATATATATATATATATATATATATATATATATATATATATATATATATATATATATATATATATATATATATATATATATATACATATCAAAATTAACAATTACTGACAAAGATTTAATGTATTACCAAACATGGTATCACTATATATATATATATATATATATATATATATATATATATATATATATATATATATATATATATATATATATATATATATATATATATATATATATATATATATATATATATATATATATCTTTATCATAATTATTAATTTTGACATTTTTATCACAGTTAAAAGGGGTTTAAAGTTAATAAAAATGTACTAATTACTTTTAAAAGGATTCACAGTTAAAGTATGGAACTATTTTAACAGCTTAATTAAGTACATTAAATATTTGTAATTTTCATATTCGCCTAGAATTACAAAGTGGCTTTTAGTTGACTCACTTAATCTTACATTTCTTGATTTTATTACTTTTGCACTTTAATAGTCTGAAAATTACGAATGTTATTTCAATGTTTAAATTTAATTTCACTGCTACAATTTAATAATGAGTTAATACATCACACAACAACATTTTCATATTTTAAAGTTTTTTTTTAGTAAAATCTGATGTAAAAATTCTGATTTGTTATTAGAAATTAAGTTAACATAAATCACTAAGTAATTTTACTAATTAATGATGGGTGTTATAAGTGTATATTAAGGTGTATAACTGGTATTCTAGTAATATTCTTCAGACTTTCTAAAATTATGAAAAATTATTGCAGTTTGTGATATTAAAATATATATATTTAGAAAAATTCTGTGTTGTAAATGAAGTTTATTAAATTCTTTAATTGCTGATCATAATTATTAATTAATTAATATTTCATATCGCTACCTATCCTATAAAAATTCCTTGAAGGTATTAAGCTGACATGACTGATGTAAGAGATAGGAGTATCAGCGGAAATGAAATCAGACCTGCCTCAACATAGTTACCATAAAACAGTATAAATTTAACCTATTTTTGCAGTCGACCTTCATAAAATCATATAGCAAGCAGCAAAAATTGATTTTTCTTAATTCCACCTGCATCCTGCTCATTTCGGTTTGATTCTTAATCAACTTTCCAATCACTTTGTGAGCGGAAACTGGGAAACACAGCGAGGCGGATTTTGGTATTAAAACAGATCCGATACTAAAAACCCCAAAAGCCAGGTTGGACGGAAGATACCCAGAACCCAGATGTGCAAACCTGTCCGATGATTTCTTTTATTTTTCTCCCCGTTTAACCAGGTATGCAAGCGGCAGGTGTTCATATTTCGTTCATTTGGCAGCTGCCGATCCGGTCTTGTTGTGTCCCGTGTCTGTGGTGAAAATTGGACACAACAGTACTATCTGTATTGGGAAATCAAGCTGTATTAAGAGAAGTGACCTTGGCGGTTATTTGAATCTACTGTCTTGAGCGGGAAATTTTATGACGATATATGGATACCCAGTATTTAAAAGATGCATATTTAACATATAAAGCGTTTTCCCTAATTTGGCTTAATGGAAGAAAAGTGACTCATTTGGCTATGAGATCACACTTGCTTTCTGCTTTATTTAACTCGTGTTTTTATTTTTTAATTTCCTAACCAATGAACTTCAGCTGCTCGCTTGCTTTTTTAAAGATAATTAATTTAATTACTTTCTGGTTTTTCTGTTATCTTGCAATATGGCTTTCATAGATTTGTTTTTGAATGGCATTTTTAAATGAAAGCATGTTATAAGAAGTTCGCTTGGTATTTGTTATTAACAATTTCCTTGCTATAAGCAGCAAAACAACCTAATTAGTTTTGTCATATAATGAAAATTACTAAGTATTTTTGCATTTAACTATAGTTTGAGCTTTTATTCCCTTATCGTAAATGGAAACAAAAAAATCAAGATTTTATTAAAATTATGTCTTTTTTTACCAATTCTTTTTACGTATTTAATGCATTGTTTGTGTCATATATGCACACTAAAAACACAAGTATATTTATACACACACACGAACTGCATATATTTAGTAATTTATTTTGGTATTTCCTTTTTACTTCCTATTCATGGTAACCACTAGTTTACATTACGAATAATGCATTTAATGTATCAAACTTCGATCTCTCAAAATGAAACCATATTGTTAATCAATTTGTTAGTCTTTGAACTTCTTAGCATTTAATGAATACTTCTTTAATTCCGACAGAAATAAAGAATTTAACATCTATAAAAACTTATTTTTTTAAAATATTTGTCTTTAAATTTAAATATATTTCCTATGAATGTGTATTCCAAATTATTTCTCTCCCCAATTACGATTAATATTCGTTAAAATAATTGCTAATAATTATTTTAATTAAAAACTAATGAAGTTATTTTGATTTTAGGTGCAACATTTTTAATTGTATTCATTTCTAAGCACGTCTAGATTTCATATTGCTTTGCAAATAAAATAAAAGTCAAATTTTTAATTTATTATGAATTTTATTTTCAAACATTTTTACTGTAGTATATTTCGTATACAAGTATCTTTAAGTAATAAAAAATTAATCTGAAAAATAAATATTTCATGGCAGTTTAAATTAGCTGTTTCGCTGCTTGCTTCATAAGTGGCGAAAATTTTTCCTTAATAGATTCATTATCTTGAAATAATTAGGCTCCTAAAATGTCACCACTTTTAATGATAGTAAAACAGCATTTAACTCTCGATAAAGCAACATTAGCATTTGCTTTGCTTGCCAACCTCTCAGTTTTATTCTTTCAGTTTTAAGATGCTGTTGACATGTCGGAAAATCTTTTAATTGCGTTATTAATTAATGAATAAAACTTAAATAATGTTTATTATATTGACTAATTGATAAATAATGACTTAATATATTTTCATAGAAATTATCGCAATGGTTTTGTAAATAGTTCTAACTGCTGTTTAATCTACAATATGTTGCAATTTTTTGTTGCATTGAACAGAAATTTACTAGAATTTAATCTAACACAGTTAATTAATATTAACTTTGTTAAATTAAATTAAAAATTAAATGAAATGGTTAATCTCTTTCTGTTTCTCTTCATACACATATAAAATTATAAAATTCGATATTACATATCGAAGTAATAGGAAATTCTCATAAAAATTAGTATTCTTATGTAAACATTTGCAGCTTGAATTTCATATTCAAAAATAGAAGATATTATGAGACAAATAATTATTTCTAATTCCTGTTTCTTCAAAATCGGTGCAATAAAGTTAATATTGTATAATAATAAGATATAGCATTGATATAAATACTTCAACTGTTGTATTCACCAAAACATTTCATATATACTTTTTGATTTCATTTCGTAAAATGAAATATACCATCTGCCAAATATGCATTTCTACTTTCCATATTTTCAAGACAACTATTATATTTCTAAACTGTGGAAAAAAAATACCACTGGGAAAAGTTGGTTGCTATGCTGTGAATTGAAAAATGGTAAAAGAATTTTGTTCTTTTAAATTTCCAAAATAATTTATTTCCCAATCTGCTTTAAGAAAAACTAAATGAACTGAAGTGAAAAGAAGAGGGCAAATGCATCAAAGTCACCAGATAACTACCTCAACTCTTGAACACGCGTTTTGATTAAAAGAAATCTTCTGCTCAGAAAGAATCGTTTGTTTTTAATTTTGTTGCCATTTTTTTGAGCAAAAAAAGTTTTGAAGAAGTATCATAGAATTTTTCAGATTAATTAATTTCAGATAACATGTAACTTTTTATTTTCGCACTTACTTTATTCTGATTTTAAAATTTGGGATAATTCAATTTCTAATCGAATACTTTGATAAAACTCTTTGTGCTCATAAATGTGATATATTTATTCAAATGTTGTAGTGAAGTTACAATGTCCACTATCTGGGGATTTAATATAATTTACGAGCATTCAAATGATAATAAATTCGGAGTTCTCTTTGTAATTATCGCAGTTGTGTGTAATGCTTTGCTTTACAGCAAATAGCGTTTTGTGTTTCCGTAACAATAGCCTTGAGTGGAAAATTTTGTTGCATACCTAAAATTGTTGCAAACAAATATAAGTAATTTCGTGTCTTCTCATTCTATTTAACGACTGTATTAGAACTATGAAATTCTAATGGAAGATTCATATAATCCTGTGTTGTATGAATACCCTTTCAAAATGATGTTCGGGTAAAATAAAATACTATTTAAATGGGAAAACTGAAGAAAAGTGCTTTATTTCTGATTTAAATTGTACAGTAATAAATTCTCGGCCTTAAATTTAGAGACTTTTTAAAATTGCTAATTTTATGCAATCTCTATAAACTTATATGTTATAAAAAGTTAATGTTAAAATTAGAAGTAGAAGTTCAAATAAATTTAAGATTATTTGTATCATACTTTCGAAGAAAACGCATTTTATAGGTAAATTCTTTTATCTCGTACATATAATTCAGTGTGACTTATTAATTTCAAAAGTGTCAGTTGTTAAAAAAAATTAATTGAAATTAAAATAAACAATACTTGTGTATATGCTTGAAAATATATGCATTTCTTACATATCAGTGTTTTATTTATGATTTAATGTTTATAAATTATAAAAAAGTAGATAAAGTATAACATAGAAGTTATTTATGTACGAATAACACTGAAATGATGAGTGCTTAAAAATATATCATGGCTTTTAATAAAGCATAAAAATAATTAAGCAGGCAACAAATTAATGAGAACTGTTCTTAGATTTCTATCTTCATTTTGTTTATTTGCTTTAGCAGAAGTATTTAAAACCATAAGAGCTGAGACAAATATTATTTTTTGAAAATAAAGTATCAAAATACTATCATTTAATCAAATAAATCATCTAACTTATGTATTTTGCTTTAATAATAAGAGAAAAAAATCAATATTACGAGAAAAAAAGGGGGGGTCATCTGATTTCCTCTGATTTGACATTTTCAGTAATTTATCTTTTGACATTTATATCAATGGGTATAAGAAGAAAAAGTGTGTTACATGCCATAAGATTTCTCCTTCCCCAAACCGCCAAGTGCCATATTCCAACCCATTTCAGACGTAATATCGCCCCATTTCTGACGCAATCCAATTTTGTCAATTACTCGCTCACTCAGGTCTCCGACTCTTTTCTTTGAGCTCTCTTTCCGCAAAACAAGTCCTTGCACACCTGCTAAAAGACAACAGTTTCAGCTCAAGGGACCTTCTCTAAAACTATGCATGAGACACACGACTGAATGAGTTTATAGGGGATGGAGAACAAAAAAAAAAGGGGGTAATGCATTTCTGTCTCCTTCGAATAGTTTCGAGTCAGGAAAGTAATGCTTTCATAGAAAAGTGGCGTATGTTTTCCATTTACATTTTATTTGACAAGTTTTCCCGTAGCTACGAACCCAGAGTTATTTGCATTATTTACTTTAAGTAATATCAGCAAATAAATTTTTTTTGTTCAAAAATTTATATATAATTCAATGCATTCTTTTTATATATATATAAAAGTTGTTATTCACCGAAAAACCATTAGGTATGCATGAGGCATTCTTTATTTTTCTTCCTCGGAAGTATTTTATTGATTTTATTTTGATAAATTAATCGAGCATTAACTATTTTGACAGATGTGTTCTTGTATTTTAGTAACTAACTTTAAGTGAGGTAATAATAATGACATGAAACTAGACCAGACAGGTTTTCTTAGTTACATACAATCGAAATAGCTGTGGTTGAGATCAATCTGATTCAGGGTCATTCAGCCCAACTTGTGGCGAATAATAATAGACAAATGGCAGATTTTTTAATAATTTGTTTGTAATAATGGATAGATTTTGTGGGTTTTTTTGTTACTAGAGGTAGTTTGTATTGCACAATACATGTGTATTACAAATATATATTTGACCATCATAAATAATTGGTAAAGCAGTTTCAGCCTATACACTATCTAGTAGTTAGTCTCTCATAAAAATCACTGATATCTATTTATAATTGAGCCATCTAATTTTATTATACGTCTTATATTTCAGATGTAAACCATTTGAGAAATTTGTTTATTTTCCAGATAATTAATATTATTAGTAAAAGAATTAGAAAGATTAAGGATAGTTAATATTATTATGTAAAAGGATTAGAAGGATTATGGATACTATATTTACCAGACACCAGGTTGCTTTTTTATTCATTGTTTAGTAATTAATGAGGATTTTTCCAGATTACACAGAAATAAAAATATTAAAATGTTCCAAAATTTAAAAAAAGAAATTAAGACAAAGTAAATTCTAGTAAGGAGGTAATGCTATGCATACATAAATATGTCTATGCATGTGAAATAATTTTCCTAAATTTTTGCTGAATTTATGCATATTATATTTATGCAATTACCGTGCAAAGTCAATTTTTGTCATTTATATTTTAAATGTAATTTTCTAATAATGAATCATAATGTAGGCTATAGTTTTTTTTTAAAATTATTTATAATAATTTTCCCGTAGAATAATTTGTCGAACATTAACTACTACTATAATTAATTCAAATTAAATCAACATTCAAAACACATTCTTTATAGATTCAATATATATTTATCTTTTGAGTAATTTAAGAATTAAATTTGAAATCGAGAGATAGTCGAAGAAGATATTTTACAATAAAATATTTAAGCAACTTGGGTTTATAGTAAAAGTTACTTATAAATTTAATCAAAAATTCTCCGGATAGAATCCTTTGGCAAATATCCTGTAAATCCTATTTAATATCATTTATAACTTTCACTGAAGTTGATTTTTAAATTAAGAATATTAAATTCTGCATATTTAAGGAGCGCCAAAGATGTCAAAATAAAGTTCCGATATTTTATATCTCTCTTAAAAATCCTCCTTCTTTTAACAATTAGATGCATTAACAGAGGCACTTCTTTTGGATTTTCTGAGTGCGCTTACACCACATCTGCTCTTCAGTTATTATCACGCCTGGCTCTGGGGTTGGCGAGGGCTTTCAAACCAACAACCGAAACTGCCACGTTCGCTATTATTCTAATAACTCGGCGTCACTTTCGATGGTAATTTCCTAAATTCATTTTTGTTCTTTTTTGATGAGATTTGCATTCAGTACTTCTCTCCTCGGTGTTGGGTAAATGAGATTAAAGTATCCGTGAATAAAGGAAAAATACGGCGCGTGTGCCTGGCCGAAGTGAAGTGAATACACGTTATCGCCCGCCAAACCTTATGCCTCCCGTGGGAAAAACTCCTTTCTTTTTCAATTTCTCGCCAAAGTATTATTTTTGAGAGCTTCTTTCCCGAGTTTAGATGTTAAACACTGCTGGCAGTATAAGTCGACGGATTTTTCCTTGCATCTGTTTATTGATAAGAAAGCTTTAAATCCAAATGCAACGATCTGTTTAGAATTTTATTAAACTGTAGCTCTTTTTTCTTAGTTTGGAACTATTTTCCTTGATATTTATGCTTAAAATGTATATATTTTATACTCGAAGAAATGCATAAATAGCATTTACTTAAGTCATTGTAATAAAACAATACGACTAAAATTTTATTCACATTTGTTTTTTATAACATAATTTTCTTTATCTTAGGAAAATTAATAACGTTAATATATTCATAAATGCAAATTATAATTTTAACGGTAGTGAACAACTTTAAAATATAACTGACTGATTTATTTCAATTTTTACAAATTAAAATGGTAGAGATTTCTAATGATAGTTTTTAAGATATCATTTTTTTCTGCATAAGATTCATAATTTAAGTGCTGGTACTGCCAACATAATATATAAAAAATGTAAAGCAAACTTGTTTGTTTGTTTATAAGCTCATAAAACCAGACAAATGGCACCAAGATGAACGAATTGTACATTATATAAATGAAAGCATTATTAATTTTTAGAAATTTTATAGTTTTTTTTTTAATCCCGTACAAATTAAAAATGTTTTGTTCAAAATATTTCCATAATTTAATTTTCCAATTTAAGCACCACAAAATATTTTTTTTTGGAATTGCTTACTCTGAATTTAATGTTTTTGCATTTAATATTAGCAATGTAATTAAATGCAATTTATTTATTCAATTAAAATTTCTAATACATTATTACAACTTTATCATTTTTAAAGAGTATTTAACATCAAAATTTTTAAAGATTAAAACAACTTTAAATTATATCAAATCATTCTATCATAATGTATACAAGTTTAATTTTCTTGCAATATTTAGTATAATATTTAATAATATCAGTCTTCATTTTTTCATCTTCTATTTTAAATTACTATTAAGCTAAAAACTTTACTTCATAATAACTTGTAAAAATGGTTTATTTATAAAATCTAACACTTCTAGCATAATAAGTTAAATTTAAACTAAATACACGTTGCATATTTACATTAGGTTATTGAATTTCTATTCTTGTTCTAGCTGAATATTTGAAGAGAGTTAGTGTAACTCAAGTCTCTACGTAACTTTATTTTATGTCATATGGGGAATATGAATGGTTGCTTTAATTCGTTCACTTTCTAAAATTTGAAACGCTTAAGTAATTCAATCTGTAAATGTAGCGCTTTTTACCCATTTCTGAAAGTTATTTGCGTTCATTTTAACGTTCATATTTTGAGGACGACGGTATTTCGTATTCAAAACCATGCGTTTATAAAATCATTATTAGACATTTCAAGTGGCATACAAATTAAGCGCACCATCATCGACCAATTTTTTTCAGTTTTTGACGCAACTTAACTCTGAAATTGTATGTTTTGTAGACGGTTTGTAGCAATATTTCTTTTAAAATTACTGCAAAATATTATTAGAAAATATCATCTGATAAAAATACACGGGTTCAAAATAATAAAAAAAATACAAATTTAAGTATCGTCCTGAAAAGCTCAGAAATCGTTTGTGAACTTAGCAACCGATTTGTTAGGTTAGAGCTTAGCAACATCAAAACTACGCTTCGATAAAAGGGGTAGGTCTTTTTCTTTTTATTACATTTATTAGAAAAAAATTGTCTTTATTGAAGGATTTAATGTTCTGCATTTTCGATAAACAATTTGTAGTATAAATGTTAAAAGTGTGAATTTTAGGAAAGTATTCTTTTTTCCAAGATTTTTATAAAAGTATCGTTAATGTTTTTTTTTTATAAAACTTTTCTTTTATATTATTATAAGACAAAATTTAGTTTTTATTAAAGTTTTATGCTATATAACTACTTTCACAAGCAGTTTTATTTTTAAATTGCTCTTGATTTTTTAAAATAATTTTGTTTTAAATGATAGTATTTACTCGCATTTATGTACAAGTTGAAAATTTTGGGTTCTTAGCAGGAGTAGGGTTGAATGACATATCAATAGCTTTGTTTATGATGAATTTCTTTAAGATGTTAAAAATTTTATAGGCTTTCAAACCTTTCATGCATATAGGTAAAATCTGCATATTTTAAAAAAAATTATTTTTTGAAGTTCTGCAAATTTACCTATCATTAAATTTTCAACTTTTCAGATATGGATGGAAAATTTGACTGCTCTAAAAAAATGCTTATGTGCAATAAATACAAATTTATCTAAATTTTTCAGTTATCACAATTTTTTTCTAAGTATTTTTTATTATTATTCTAACTGCTGCCATCTGTTAGAACAATATTGTATTAACATAATAATTAGATTTAATGTGATTTGTCATTTATTAATTTTATGTATATACAAACTAAGTTTATTTTGTCACTTTCGTTAAGTAATATTATATAGTGTTTGATTAAAGGAGTTTTTAAACATCTTTATGGCCATTGTGTGAAAAAAGATTTTAACGAAAATATACTTCCCATTTTTCCATAGCAATTTGAACGTTTAAGGGAAATAATTTCTTTTAAGCATAAGGAAAACAATTAAATCCTTTTTCTCCTGCATTAAGCTTTCATTATTAATGATTCAAATAATAATTCACTACTTTAAAAATACTTGTTACTTTTAATACCAAATAAAGAAATAACAGATATCAGAGCAATGAATTAGTCTTTTGAATAGAACATTCAGTGATTCATCATACATTGATAAAATTGATGCGCCATTTGACTGAAGGTGAAAGTTGAACTCTTGGGAAAATTTGTAATGATACCAGTGTGTTTCAAAACCGTTAATCCACATTAATAGAGGGAAGACAGATTGATAGGGGATCTCGCAAATTGCATTTCTTTCTCGAAATGAAATGTTTTAACAGTTATTAGTAATAGATCTTTTATCGACTTTAGATGCATAACCAGATATCATCAATTTATATCATCAGTTTTATTTTATCACTGTTGAATTCTTCATTATCATCGATCCCTATAGAGTCGGGTGTTGTTTATTGGCGTGGAGTAAGTTATTTATGAAATCCTTAGTAAATGTGTTATTCTAAACACAAACAAAATGAGTGTTGTTATTAATTATTCAGGATGATTCACTGTTTTGATTTATTATTAACTGTTCTAGGAACCTAAAGGGAAAGCTGTGTATGATTTTGAATTCATGTGGCCCCCTATGGTGTTGAATTCGTGTACAGCTAAATTTTTCTCCATTTTATTTACTAAATTACTCAAAATCGTATATTAATTATGACATTAATTTATCAAGCTTCAGTAAATGCATTATTCTAAACGTAAGTAACTTCTGTATTATTGTTAATTCTTTAAAATGAAATCCAATTTAAAATTATTTTTATCTCACTGGTGGACACTGAAAATGTTATTTTATCTTCTAATAATTTTAAATTCATAAAATTTTTTAATTAACGAGTTAAATAGTTAGTAATGGTGCATGTTATTATTTAATCATTTACTTATAATGAAAGACAAAAAATGTATTTTTATTTTCCCTGTTACAGTTAAAAATTTCATTCTGCAACACATATCGCATTTAAAATAGTCATATAGTTGGAATAATAGTTATTCATAACTTAATTACTAAACTGGTTGTAAATTACTTACTATTACTAACCTTCTAACATATTTTAGTTTTTGACATTACTTAGACTGTCCGTTAATTGCGAAATCAAAGATAATTTTTATTGGCAGGTTACTCATTTTTAAATGATTAACAATTTAAGACAATAGCTACTTCTATTTACAAATTTATAATGAGCTTCCTTTTTTAATTATCAATAAATGTTTCTAATAAAGGGTTAATATATACCATTCATAAATAATTGATCTAGATCACTTTAAAAAAAGGATCGCAGGATAAAAAAAAGGATTCAATGCCAGTGAATACTTATGTTTTATCGCAATGTATATTTCATGCTTAGTAACAACTAATGAGGGAAATACGAATAAGATGCTGAATCAAATGGAGAGTTCACAAATTAAATATATTTCGAACAAAAATTCACATTTAAAATTCAAAAGATAACGATGAAAACCAGCTGAAACTTCTTAAATTTGTTCTGTTTTCCTTAACAATGTTTAATCTGATAAATAAATGTGTTAATGCACTTATACCTATTTACATTAAATTAGTATTATTCTGTGATGACATTGCTTTTTTCTTACAACAGATATTTGAAATTGATATCCATTTCCAAAAATTTGATGAATTTAAATATACGTACATTCGTGTGGGAGTAATGTACTTTACATTGCTACATTGTATCCAAATTTTAATGGAAGATTGTAGATAATCCAAACACATAACTTCATTACTTTGAATATCACGTAATCGGTAACCAGATCCTAAAGCATTTGTTGTAGCGGGTACTTTACCTGCGTTCTATTATGCTTAAGAGTCCACTCCCTTCCCAGAGCATTGCTCCAGTTCATTAAGTAGTCCTCACCCGACCAAGCGATGGAACGAACGCCTACTCAAATGATTCACCCCGCCAGATTATCACAGGCAGCATCTTTATTGGACAAGATCTCACATTCCAGTTTCGTGACAGGTACGATTCTGCGTTCTTAACTCTCCAGGAATTCCCCTCCCCCTCTACCTTTTAACAAACTTCGCATTCTTCCCTTTCAACCACCCCCAACCACAGACGACAAGACTAATTTCGGGAAGACAAGCCAAGATCGGTAATACCCACTATAGCCCCGATCTCTGACACAGATAATTAGTGTCTAAAGTTCTGGCGTGGACCGCTCTGCCTCCCACCCTTTGCTTTGTTATTACCCTGTTTGTTGTGAGTACGCCCAGGTCGTTAATTACCCCTGAAGTTCTGTGGGTGGGCGCTGTTGAAGCATCGTCCGATGCTGGATTCAGTGGCCTCATCACTGGAAGGGGGTTTTCTTCGACGGGGATCATGTGTCGAATGTGATACCACCTTTTGTTGCTTTAATCTCCTTGTTGTTCATGGTATTATGCACGCTTTCTATTTGATATCTTGGATAATGATAATCTAGTGACACACAACTACTTACAGTCACGTTAGAATGCTTTCAAGTCTTATCCTAATCGGACAGTTTTACATGACACCTGTATTTATTCCAGCTGAGAAGTGAGAAGACGTTTGATTATGTATATACAGTTGAAGACGTTTGCCTGTTTACTACATTATACAGTTGAAGATGTATTATTTTTCGGATTTTTATCAGATTCATATACCTTTGCCAGTTTGTGTCAAGAAGTTGAAATCCAGATTTTCACCTAGATAAATTTCTCTTTATTTATATGGGAAAATTATATGCTTCAGTTTATTATGTTAAAAACGGCAAGCTACTTTATTATATACTTTTATTAAATCAATTTTTGCACTTGGTGATATGAAAGAATCATGTTGGCTTATTTATATACGCATTTTTATGTACTACCTTACTCAAGAGACATTACTGTATGTGTACTATATATATTATATATACCATCTATATATGTATATTATTACTATACTATTCGTTACTATATATACGCGTTATTATTATATACATGATTTTTGTGTGTCCTAAGAGTTTAAAGAAATCCTTAAAGCAAATGAAATATCTTCATATAAGTACTTAATAAGTATACCACATGTTGTTCCAAATAATGTTTCAGTTTACATATAAATATCTTATTATTTTAAGATGTATATATTTAAATTTTTTATGGTAATATTTACATAAAATTAATATTTCTACAAAGGTAAAAAGCCAATAAATACATAATTAAATTTATAATTTAAATGATATACTTTTTGTTCATTGAATATTTAAGAAAAAATTAACTTCTAGAAAATTCTGTTTTATATAAAACTTCATCAATAGTCAGATTAAATTTTTTAACTATATATATGTAATAGGTGATTTTATAATTTTGTGTAACTTATTTTGCAGATAAATATCTCATCACACAAATTATTATAATTATTAATAAACAACTTAAAACATTTTTATACACTATTTGATAATTTTTTTTTTTAACTTTTAAAAGTAATTGTATGAAAAGTAGCAGAATTTGTAAAAATATCAGACACAACAACTTGTTAATACAAATGTAATACGAAACCAAGTTTAAATTTATATGTTCATCATACAAATTAATGGGGTAAATTAATTTGTAAAAGTATAAGCATAAAATATACAATATTACAAATAAATGAGTTCATATAGTATTTCATCAATTTATTAAGATCATGTGAAAAAAATTTTCCTCTTAAGCCAGTAAAGGTATATACACTTTGTGGAAATTAACTCAATATTTTCCACTTATAAATTATATTAAATCGTTGTTGATTCAAGAAATATTTGCCTTTCAAAATAAAATCATTTCGATTTTCTTATTTATATTTGCGATAACTTCTAATGAATTACTTATTCAGTTGAAATGTTTGCTTTATTATATACAAAACTAAGTAAACAAAGTTACCATGATAGACACAAATGCAAGTATCAATTAATTATATATAGACTTTTTCCCATTTTTCTTGATAGTTCGAATGAAAATATCTCATACATGACATTATTTCTTTTAAATAAAGCGAAGTAAATATTGAAAAGGACATTGTAATCCATCATATTTTTTTTAAACGATTCAATATCATTTGTAAGTAAAAAATTTTCAATGTACTCCAACATCGCAAGTTTTACATGATAATCGAAGTTAACCCCATTTCAAAATCAAAGAAGAATACAAAAGTGGAATTCATTCAAAAGCTAATTCACTCTCTAATTTAATGTGTCCTTATAATAAATCCATATTTAGTGAATGTTATTTTGGAAAATTGTACTTGAAACAAAATTATTTGTGTAAATAAATTTCAATGGTTACAAAATCGCTTATGTAAACAAATTCCATGAAAGAAAATCTAGTGCTCCAAACAATTTTCATTTGGTAATCCATCATCTAGAAATACAGATAACGAGCATGACATCTAACGCATTTCGTGTTGCAAATACATTATTTGATGCATTTGCACAGGCTTGTAAAAACACAAGTAAAAAATTAAACGAAAAGAGCAAAAAAAGACAGACTTTTCGCATTGGTGAAAATAACCGGTCACCTGTCTTCTTGACGAAACTGGATACTATTTCTCTCTAATGCTCTGCACTCAGTCCCAAACAACCCAACACCGATCCGACAACTTTGAACCGCGCAGTGAAAGAAGCATGGCGTTTCCACCAAAGAAACGGTCATCCGAGGTCACCCAGTTGCATGCCGTCAGTGGTTTTCTAACTACTCGCCAGGTGGCAGCACACGGCAGCAACCATTAACAGAATGTGCGAAATCGGGTTCGAAACTACCTGGTAATGACCCTATTTTTTACTTCTTTCCCGTGACAGATGTTCCTTTTTGAAGCAGGTTCTGGCAGTAACTAGCAGGGTGACGATATATGTATTTAACCCTTTTTTCCTCGAGTAAGCTGTATTTTTTCTCCATTGATATGGCTGCAATAATCGCATGTTTTACCAAGGGACCACACGTGAATAAAACTAGAAGGTCAAAGATGTTTTTGATATTTGTCAACTACTGCTACTGGAAGAATCTTTTTATCAGCTCTTTAGAGACTTCTATAAAAAAATTTTGTATTCCATTATAAGATTCGTTATAGCTTTAAAAAATTCCGACTTGAGAGATATGTTCTTGCCATTAAAATAACGATCAAGTTATATTAATTACAAGTCGATTAATTATTCCTAAGATGACATGAATTTTACTGTCTGGAGATTAGAAAAGATTTTTGTAGATTCTTTTACAATGACTGATATCTATTTACCTCAAATGGCGCCAAAAGTTTTCTCAGGCAATTGTCCTAAAGCTAGGCGGAAATTTATGCGTCGCCAAATGTAATTTACTGTTTCTGTATGAAAATTTTTCTGATATTTTTCATAACGATTTCTATTAGATTGCATACATTTAAAGAAATATTTCTGTTAATGAATTATTTATTTTCATCAATTGTTGTTTTTGTGCTTATCAATAATTCATTTCTGTATTTATGTAATAGCCATTTTTTTCAAACATTTTTATAATTTTTTGTAATGTGAACCATTATTAAATTTAAATAAATCTTATTTCCATTGCTTATGAAAAGCTCTTACCATAATTTCTAATACACAGAGAAATGCTGCCGGGGTTGGAAATTTTTATTTATTTATTTATTCATTCATTTTTTTATTTATTTATTTTTTTAAATATTTCTGTACCTGTTTATTTCTCCGTTCTTGGTTGATTTATTTCACTCTGTTCATTTATCAGTACTTAGAAAGCACGTTGAAAACCATATGGTCATTGCTTGATTGCATGTTTTTATTTTTGATTTACGTTGGGCATTTCAGAAAGACGTGTGTATAAAGTAAAAGCCCTTGCGTAGGCGTGGTAATGAAAAAGGCACACCACGAAGAAAACGAGTATTTCTTTAAAAGTCACCCCGCCCTTGAACCGTAAGAACTTCACGGAACTCTACAGCGGTATTTTACGCCCTGAAATAAATATATATTTTGTTTGTTACCCCGTTTATTATATTTAAAAATATTTTCTAGGACTAAATGTGTTGTTGAACTCCTTGAAATCGGTGATTCCATCTGCTTGCTGCTGCAGAGTTTCTGTGCTCTTTGGAGCTTGTAAATTTAGAAGATTTAACCAATTATACCAAACTTAATAGGTCTAGATCTTTGCGCTTCTAAAAGTCCTCCGAAATGGCCACAGATATTGATTTATTTCCAAGTGGTATGCTCAAAACGAGCATGAGTACACTAAATCAGTATAGGTAATTGTAATCTGAAAAGTGACAATATACTTCTATTGTTGTTACTTATGACACTTTTACAAGCCGAGCTCACTAAGCACTTGGCTATGCAAATTTAAGTCAGTGGGATGCGTCTTTCCAACGTGCTTCTTTATAGTGCCATCGCATTTTTCACAGTAATGACATGGTAATAAAACTGTTAACAATGTCTTAAATGATGCGATTAACATTAATGGTGTTCTTTCTGCGATTTCCAATATCTACTTAAATTTTCTTTGTGTTCGGTCCAAAATTTATAATTAAAGTGTTGTGCTCCATTAACCAATTTTACGAATGAATCACCATAGAGACAAATAAGATATAAATTACTTTTATAAATAATTGCTGTCTTCTTTGGAACTCATTAGTTTATAAATTTGTTGTTATATAAATGTTTTTTCCATGTTAGTTAGTTATGTTTTTAAAATGGAAACAAATTATAAATGATCATATCAAAATACACTCTGAATATACTTAGTATTAAAAGATTAAAAATTAATTTGATATTATAATCTTTATTATAACCCTCTATGAAATCGCATTTTTTTGTTATTTTTATAATAATTTTCCCTAGCAAGAAATTTAAAATGATTTTATAAGCTTTTATTTCATCTTAACAAAAAAAAAATATTTATCGACATTTCAAAATTTTTTTTTTGAAATAATATTACCTTTTTGGCGTATGTGGTTATTAAGAGTAATTTTTTTTAATTTAACGAGATTTAGAATACCTAAGAAAAAATTATAACAAGTGATTAGCCTGCAATATAATTTTATAGAACACATTTAATAACTCTTTGGTACCGTATGAATTGCATTCTTTATATAAGTATTTATTAATAAAGCAACATAAAATATGACATTAGTTATGGAGAAATATTGCCCGTTGAAAATTATGAACTGTGGTTATCAACAAAATGGAAAAACTCTACCATCTTTCTAGGACAGATAGTACTATATAAGAATTATATCATATAAAAAATAGTTTATATAGTTTTTTTATTAGAAATAATTATTTTTAATTTGATGGTTGCTTAGCTCATTTTTTCTTTCTATGAATAATCGGCTTTCAAATTAAATTCATGAATTTTAATCTAATGTATTTTTATTCCATAAAATAATAAATGAAAATATATAAACGTGTTATATGTAATCTAAGTTATTGCTGAGCTTTTTTAGCGATAAGGGTCTGCCTAATGTTCGGTAATTGATGTACTCAAAAGCTAAATCTGCACATAACTTGAAGAAATAACGATGGCTTTGTTTATGTTTCAAATTAATCTATTTCTCTCGTCTCCTTAATTTAGTTGCAAAGCATCAGATCATGACCTCGACATTCCCATGCTCATTACTTAGGAAACAAACAAGAGACATTCCTTTTATAAATAATCAGTGACATCTTCGGAAACTCATTAGCTTATAAAGATATATTTCTGCATCAAGTTATAAAATGTTCCACAGTCCTTCCAAAGAATATAAGTCATCTAGCGCCTCCTGATCTTTCAGCATTTGGATATCGTTCGGTAATGCCCTGATACTCCTGGGGGCGAATGCGTTCTGCAGGGGTATTTCGACCGTAAGTAAAACATAATTAAGCTGGAATTGATAGGGTGCTGTAATTAACTGGCCTCCTGCACCCAGCAGCTTGGAGTGCACTCCTCTCCCCTTTGGGCACTAACCTGTTTTTAACGCTAGAATAATCCATGACTATATAATCCTCTTGCTCTTAAATAAAGTCACCAAGTCCCTGCTAACAAACCTGTCACTTGGTATTTTAGCAGGCACAACAGGTCTAGAGGTATGGCTGGCACTATCCTAAATCAGCCTTTCCATTAATGTTACGTATAAGAAAAAAGTACCAAAAGAATTGCTAAAAAAATGCTTTTAAAAACCACGGAACAATTGATAGCGTGATATATACCTTTGATTGTAACACCTGTCTATCTAACCCTTGCTGTTAGTGGTTGTTGAATGGTAAAAAGAAAAAAGACAAACCAATAAGGGTAGAAGTTGGCTGTGGTAGGCGGGAATCTTTATAACTTAAAGTAATATGCAAGTTTTTCTTTTTTCTTTTGGAATTTTTTTTTGACACCACTGAATTTTAAAGCTGAACTTCAATTACCGCAAGTCGATTTAGAATGCGGTATACCTCCACTTAAATGAAGAATTTTATGGACGTTCATATATACTTTTTTTTATTTATTTCCTTCATGTCTGAACGTGTCGCATCGTAAAACACCCTTGCGTAATTTTTTCAATACTTTTTTTTTCTGGCTCCGTCCACACCTTCAAGTTCGGTCATAAAAATAGTCTTCTACTTAAGCGAAGTGTGTTTTTTTTTATTATAATTTTTTGTTTACTTATTTTGCACTTTTGTCTAAACTGAGTTCATTTTATCGGTAAGTTTTAGACTTGGTTTCATTTTAAGTGAGGAAAAAAAAGTGCGCTGCTCAGTGTCGAGTAATAGCTTGGAGGTGTTTACTGAAAATTTTACCGTTCTATTTCGCATGGAATTTTCTCATAAAACTATGCATTTTTCGTAAAATAGATTTTTTGTTTTATTCGTTATCATTCTTACTTGTCTTATTTTTGCTTACTTTGTAATATGATTTAACATTTATTCTCTTAAATTTAAGTAGGAACTTTGATGAACTGGGTTAATGCATGCTTTAATTTTAATAGATATATCTCAGTAAATAATTTTATAAATTTTTAAAAACTACAAATTAACTTAGAATTTCTGTATTTTTTTCTACAAAATATCTATAATTATTTCGTTGTTCATTAATATTTAAATTAAGTTATAATGGAGAAGTTATAAAGTAAAACTTGTGCGCTGGTGGTTTTAAAATTAGCTTTGTATTTAATATCAAAACTATATACATATATTAATGTGATAAATTAATTATGAAATGTCCCTGTAAAGTTTTATTTATGTATTATTTCCTTTATTCATTATGTTACAAATTATTGTTCCTTTTGATGTTTTTCCAAAATTCATATTTATATGAATAATTTATTTCTATGATGTATTTTTTAGGAAAATTCCAACTATATCTCTCCCCCAAAATGATCCGGATTATGATGTTGTAACAATATTGTGAATGTTTCGAGAATCGATTTTATTTTGCTTTGTATTTAATTGCTTAATTACCTTGAAGTTTCCATCTCTTTATAAAAGTTATTTTCGTCAATACTTGTTTATACTTATATATGTTATTCAGTAAGCTAATATATTTTTTAGATCACCATTTAAAAGAAACTTTTTTGATGAATGTGGAATTTCAACTGTTAATCCCAAGTTTTATTTTTCCATCCAAATTCATAGAGACTTTTAATTACTCTTTAATAAATAGTTTAATAGAAAAGAACTTTTATATAAACCAAGAACTATCATTTAAAGTAAATATAAAGCAGCAAAATCATATACAAATGAAAACCACAAAAAATTATTTTCTTTACTTCCATTACAAAGAGAGAAATATATCTCATTTAAAGCAAGATATATATTTGATATAAAACAAGATTTGTGTCTAATATAAATCAAGATAGAAGCAGATTATATCCAATATAATAAAGCAAGGGTACTTAACAAATTACTTAAAGTTTTTACTGTGATCTCTCAAAGAAATAATTTTCTAAAGAAGTATATAACACCTTAATTATCCAGTTAAAGTCACAGTTTTATAAAAATATTCTTTTAATTTATTTTGTATAGTTTATAGTAGTAAAGCATGTGTTTGTGTTTAAAAATTTTAGGAATTTTTTCATATTTTATAATATTTGATCGAAATATTAATATTTCTATTGATTAATAGAATATTTTGTATAAGCTGATGAAAGATATATTTACATAAAAAACATTCAAAAAATTAATAATACATATTTTCACTATATATATATATATATATATATATATATATATATATATATATATATATATATATATATATATATATATATATATATATATATATATATATATATATGCCTTTTAGAATATAATTTTATCCAAATATCTTAAGATTTTTTTATTGATGCAGCAATATTAATTTTTATAGGAATATATTTAACGAAATGAGTGAAATATTTCTATATGAATCTATATTCCTTAAATCGAAGAAATTTCTAAATGAACGAAATGAATCTTTTAATCGAACTAAAAGACGGCAGAAAAATTCATAAAAAGTATTTTCGCGTGATATTTTATTAGAATAATTAATTTTAAATAAATCGTTTAACATCACCTGCCGAAAAATCTTTATTAAAGCGCTTCATAATCTTATTCCTTTCGTCGCTTTCAACACTCATAAAATTTTTATTTTCTCCCTCGAACTGACTTGGCGTAAAAATTACTTCCCTTTTCTAGAAATTTTAGTTGACAATTAAAACGTGAATAGTGAGCGAAAATTAAAAAGTGTTTCTGATGAAGGTAATCAATGAATATGTTTTTAAAAAGGTGATAATAAATCTGAAGAGAAATATAAAAATATTAATGCACTATTTTTAAAATTTCCATGAATAGAAAATGCATTTTTTGAAATTTTTAAGCATGTATCTATTTAATAAAATTTTTCGCTGTTAGGATTCGATGAATAAAATTAAACGATGTAGATTTTGGAAACAAAGTAAACAATATTTTCTTTCTCCCACAAATTAATATGTTATTTCTTCAGTTATTTTTTGTCCTACATGTTTTACAATACTTCTTTATTGTAATCTTATAAATTTTTGTTAGTTCAGATGTATTTACACATACTGTGACAAACTTTCATGCATACTAATTTATACATATTATTTCGATTCAATTAAAGATTAACGTTACTTTTAATCTCTAAATTTGACCATAAGTTAAATCTCTTCTTTGTGTTTTGCGAATGAACGAATTATATGTAAACTTTATTAAAAATATTTCTAAAAATAATCACAAAACATTGATTATATATATACAATTATTCATTTATTATTTGTTCCTGAATATATATAATAATATATATATATATATATATATATATATATATATATATATATATATATATATATATATATATATATATATATATATATATATATATATATATATATATATATACACATATACAGAGAGAAATGATAAAATAATTTACTCTTTACAATGTAATTTTTTGTTTTTAAAACATAATTATGCAATTAACTTAGATATAAACAAATACCACTTGTGCAATATTTTCATTGTTGCTCATTTATAAGAAGTTATTTAAATAATTTTATATTTCTATCAAAACATGAAATAATAGTTAAAAAAATAGAAGCTGATAATCATTGCATTAAAAAGATAACACGTTAAGGGTCGTAAGTTTAAATGCATTATGCAATTTGAATTGCATTATTCTTAACCTTAACTTGTTGCATACTTTGAGCTGAACAGTTATCAAAATAAATGCTAAAATTCACAAAAAAATGTTTTTTTTAATTTTTTATATGCTATAACGTTATTTCATCGTCGGCTTGCAATTTAAAAAGAAATATGTTTGATTCTGGATCTGTCGTATGTACTTAACATTAATATTAGCATAGAAAATAGAAAGTAATGTGATTTCGTTTCAAAATGTATTCTAACAAACACCATCATTCAAAGGGTAAATAAATTTTGCACTTGCTCTAAAATAACTGATACACGTAAAACAAAAATTTAAAGATCACGAAATATGATATGCAATTATTCTTAGTTTGTAAATTCTCAAATTGTTTTTTTGCTAAAATACAAAAATAAAATTTTATTATGTAAATGATTTTTATATGCAATTTTAAACTTCTCAATTAAATGCATAATCTATACACTAATCAGGAATATAAATTCCAAATATTTAAAAAAATGGATTTATTCATTTTTATTTTTGTAACAAAATACTTAAATAATTTTTTTAATATTATTAACATCAGAAAAATCAACAATTTTCCTTATATTTAGTTTTAATTATACCCACTAGATGTCGCATTCGTTGCTCGATTAACTCGCACAATCTTGAAAAACTATAATATTTCAATTATTTAGTTACTAAAAGAAATTAAGAATTATGATGCTGTTTTAGGTTTATAAAATAAACTTTTTAATATGTTCACTTATAAAAAAAAAGCAAATTACCTTTCTTTATTAATTCATCGAGAGAAATATGCTGAGAAAAAAATGTCAAATGAGTTATAATACTTCCACCTTTATTTTAGAGCTACCCAGAGACCACAACTCAAATATGTCGCGGTAACTTATCTTTTTTCACATCTCCTCTATGCCCCATTCCTTACAAAAAAAGAACTCGTCGGTTGGGATGCGTGAGTTGATTTCATCAGCGTCGTTTTCAATGTCATCAAAACTTTTTCTTCTTCTTTGGCGTGCAAGTCGTTGCATCTTCATGGGCCCCTTCTCCTAACCACGAACACTGTTGGACCCCGGGGTGGTTCATGTCGCTTTTTTTTTTTCTTCTTCCTTCCCTTTCTCTTCTGTTCTTTTTCAACTTTTAATTACGCCTTGAGGCTCGCGAAAAACGCGGTTTTGTTTTTTATGACAACTTTTAACTGTCGATTTGTCTCAGTATGTAGGGAGTTCGGTGGCTTTGTGGAACATTACGTTGTCCTTTCTTATTAAATGTTCTTAAGAAATAACAAAACTCGTCTTCCTCGTGTTGCTGCTACCCTGCCTTAATGCCCATTTGTTTTTGGGTATGAATAAGGCTAGGGGTCGTCCATAAAATTACATTTCAGTCAATAGAGATTTACGTTCGCTTCGTCCAAAAATTACTATGTATTATTTAGAAAATCCTTTTTGAGTTCCGTTTTTATTATATTTGACTTTATTATATTTTGTTTTATAAAACTTTATATTCCCATATATCTCCTGCTATTTGAAGAATTAAAATGTTTTGATTCACAGTAAATTTATATCATTTTCTCGTATTTATATTTGTCACATTATGAAAGCTTTGAAACAATAATTCCAGTAAAATATGAGAACATTTTATTCATAAGAAAATTAAATTTAAAATTACTATTGAATCATAATACCGAAATCTAATAAACCAGCTAAAATATAAATTTATTTTCTAAATTTACTATGAATAAATAGGTAAAATAAAACATATTGTTATATTTATAATCTGTATGGTTTTGCTGTTCTTCGTTTCAAGTGATAAGGCATAACTCATTATAAGGAAATTCCTAAGTTTGTTCCTAGTTATTGTTAATAGCCAAGAGATGAATGTTGCGTTTTTGGTTACTGCATTCACATTGTTGGAGAAGATTTATGAAAATTATTTTTTTTAAAAAATAAGCTTATACAATTTTAATTTGGAAATGGCATAAATATTTAACATTTATTTCATTATTGTAGCTGAACAAAAGATACAACGGTACTGGACGTAATGAAATAGCAAAAATTAGTTCTACCACACATTAGGTACTACCAAATAAACACAATTTTCTTGACATATATATCAGAGGATTCAAACTCAGATACACAAACATTTCACACTTCATAGGGTAACTTATCTTTTTTCAATACCTTGTATTAATTTTCATAGGTTTTGATACTGCCTAGTTTACAGCCTAATTGTCTAAGACTATTATAAAGCATTTTAAAAGATCATTCAAGAAGAAAATTTTTTCATAGATAATGAACCATATTGACGTATCACAAATGAGCAAATCTGGAATATTCCCAAAGTCGCATGTGGACTGGCGGGCATGCTGAAAACAAAAGAACAACTCAACTCTACTCAACTTTTCTGCTCTTTAACAAATGCTGGGATCAAACATGAGTTCAACAGAGTGCTGTCTAGCCAATAGGGCTCAATGAGACCTTAGTTTCGATTTAACATGGAATGTTTGGACAAATTGTTATTGTATAGCTTAATTGGTATTTTCAGAAATTTTAACATGTTTAATTTGCCTTTTTTTAAACAAATTTTAAAAAATTAAATCCTTCTAATATCTCTCCTATTTATAAATTCTAAAAATATTGCTTGATATTTGATGTCTTTTCTACAGTTAAAACTGTAGTATTACAAAAATAAATAAAATTAACTGTTATGCATTTATGCGAATTAATTTTAAACTTTTAATAATTATATATATATACATAATACATACATACATACATACATACATATATATATATATATATATATATATATATATATATATATATATATATATATATATATATATATATATATATATATACATATTATTTGTGTTAGTTACCTAATTAAATAATTAATTTGCTGTCTATGCTATGATATTATGCACACAAACTTTTTAATAGTTTTCATAATATTAATATTTTAACAATGCTTTTGGTTTATAAATAAAAAAAAGTTTCTTGAATTCTATTTGTTTCCATTTTTTTAAAATTGAATAGTAATGGTTTTAATTTTTTCCATAAATAAAACGTCATAATACCCATTTTTTGAGCTCTAACTATTTATTGAAATTAGAGGAATGTTCTTAAAAGAAAAACATTTTCGCCTCTATTACTGTATGAGGGATAATCCTATTACGGTAAAATGTACTGCAGTGCCAAAACTAAGTTATGATCAGCACGTCTATTTGATAATCTTGTCAAAATGATATAATTTATGGTGTATTTAGATAGAAATTACTGAACTTATGATTTTATTCGATGCAAGGAAGTTATCTCTGAGATTTATGAAGCGCTTATTTTGACAAATCAGTTTTAAATTCGACATTAAATTGTATCAACGTTTTAAATTTTAAAAGTAATTTAAAATTTAGACACGTATGTATAATTATTTATCTCGCTATAAATAATTAGTAAAAATAAAACTGAACTTTTTATTTTCGTAATTTTTTGCTTTCTTTTTGCAACGCAAATATTTTAAAACTTACAGACTGAAAACACTTTCAATCTTGCATACTTTTGTTCCCTTGACGTGAGAATTTTTTAATTGAGTTGTTCTTATTCTTCTTCTCTGCTGAAAAGGAATACTTACTGGCGCTCCAACGAACGTTTGAAGGCAATTATTTCAGTTTACTCTCAATTTGCCAATTCTTTCAAATCATTCCAACAATCATTACACATTCCAAGGTACACCGCAGTGCGATTGTAGCTTTTTTTTCCCACTTCTAGCCAGTAAATGAAAAAAAAAGCAAGAACGATGGGCACTTTATACCCAGTAATAAACCTGTACCAAGGAACGACAGATGTTAAGAAACAGATCTTCAAGGGTTGGACCGAAGATTAACTCCAGGTCGAGGAGTGGAAACATAAACCATAATAATAATAAGGACAAGAGAAAAAAAAAGAAGCTTTATTGTTGCAAGGAGTTGAATGTGTCCTGGAGCGCTTGAGGCCGTCGAGGCCATCGGATTGGTTGGTCAGATCGCGTGCTACCTTTTCGACCTGTCCCGACAACTATAAGGGCATAATTATCTTCATTTCTAGTTATCCAGGATGAGCCAAAAAATTATAATTTTGCCCCATAAAGGGGTTGTCTATGTATAATAATTATGAAAGTCATCATCAGGAAACATCTAATCTTCGACTCTCGATTTCTAGGAATATGAACGAATTCTCACACATCTCGATGTTTTAAAGATTGGACAGCGTTTTTAAACTGAGTCATCTCTCGGTTTGTATTTTTTTTATTTTATTTTATCATTGATTGCATGTAATTTGAATATTTAAGGTTGATGAGTCCATTTCGCGTTGAAAATTATATAGATTTAAATAATCTGAATCGATGGTTTCAAGGGTAAAGGAGTTAGTTGGAAAGTGTCTTAATCTAAAATTCCGGTATGTTTCGATTGTTTATATGATCACGTGATTTTACGCTTAGAAATTTTTTTATTTAATTCTAAAATGTCGGAAGAATTGATTTGTTTTTTAATATTAATGACTGTATTACGTTTCTGTCAGAATATTTATAACGATGCAAACTTCCACACATGATCACGTGATTAAGGCTATTACAAACTTAATGGTCAATAGAGCAATTGCTGTCCAATTTATCTAGTGGTCAGCATGACTGATTGCGGATGATGAGGTCCTGGATTCGAATCCCGGTTCTGGCATGGATGTACTTTCTTTCTCTATCTATCCATTCTTTGTCCTTTCCTTGTATGAATGGGTTGTGAATGGTTGCCTACCCTATAAACGGGTACCTATGGCATGTGTGTACTTAGGAAGTCGGACTCCACACCTAAATATTGTTCAGTTGGAAAAGTGGAGCAGCACACCCCATAATGCCAGTCTAGCCTTGTGGTTGTTGTTGTCTTGTGCCAACACGACAACAACAATAGAACAATTGCAAAATTTCCTAAATAAGGTTTGTTTAGTAATAGAATTAAAAAATGACAATCAATAGTGAAAATTTAATGACACTGTGAAAAATAGGAACCCGAAATTAAAGAATTTTCCCGCAAATATATCCGCTTTGCAGTATTCTCTGTGTGCTTAAATATATACAGTTTAAACCAAATGTCTAATTTCAAAACTTTAGAATCTAGCTGTTTTTAATAAGATGGTAAAAATTCACAATAAATAATTTTCAAAAAGAGTGGTTTACTTAAGTAATTTGAACAAACTACTTTTTCTGAAAATTATTTAGTGGGAATTTATATGTTTTTTTAACCACACACACACACACATAATCATCTGGTTTTAGCAGATAATTATTACTTGCATGACATATTTTATTACATTACATGGTTATACAACATTTGAAATCAATCATATTTTCTCATAACAATTAATTTTCTAGTATTTATAGCTTAATTATTACAATTTTATTCAAAATTAAAACTTTTGTCTACAACATACATTTTATTGTTATTTTATATGTTTGAATAAGTTCTGTGTTAAAATAAATTAATAAAAATGAATTGTTTGTGTAAATAAGAGTAATGAATACATTTCGTATTTCTGAAAGAATTTAAATTTTAATTTAAGGTTTAACATATATCTTTATAGATTAAATCGTAAAATATCTGATTTTATTTCTATCTGTAAAGAATATGCTTCCTTGCTTAAAACAAAATTAAATCAAAAAAATGAAAAACCATTCATTTATACTTGATATATCATGGAGTAATAAATTTTTAATTTATCTATGATATTTTGTTTCTGATTTTCATGTCAGGTATTCTTCCGTTTACTTTTTTTTATTTGTTTATATATATTTTTTTTACTAGTTTTCCATTCTGCTCATTCCCTCCTTTCTTTAATTCTTTATGATCTCGGAAAAACCTTCCCTCTGGCTTCAGGGTAAAAATTATTTCTTTCTTTCTGTGTCTTCATCCGAAAGCAAGAACCGCAAAGCAATGACTTGCTCGGAGCCATTTTGATATCCGACATGTTAGGCCTAGTTCCTATCAGGTCCAATTATTAATGGATAATTACAAAACGCACCATCACGACAATTGGGATGCCCGTACGAGGATCGTAATAAAATAAACTAAGAAACAAAAAAGGCATCGCACACGAAATCGGAAAGAAAAAAAAACTTGCTATTAACTTAAAATTTTCAGTGACAACAATGGAATCGGTCCGTGATGAAACTCAGTTTTACTTGATGAGATTAAGCTGATTAGTTCCAAGTTTTCAACTTTTAATACCCGGGCATTTATCTCTGCCTCCATTGTTTTCTTTTTGTTTATTATTTATTCATTTCATTTTTGTTAAAAAGAATACGGATTTGGAAACATTCTTCTCTCCCCCCCCTGCTGTCTTACACGGATCAAAAATTGCTAAGAACTGCTGAGCAAGGCAACTGCCACTGAGTTCCTCGCCGCATTAGATGGCAGAAGATGTCCTCTATATTAGTAAATTGGAAAGCTGCTTATCTCAATGACGGTTATTAGGAAGCTCTTTCTTCTTAAGAGAGAGGCTTTTTTTATTTTATTCGCTTATTATTATAACAACTCTGCCATGCTTGTATCTGGAAAAGTAACTTATGAGCCAGGCGTTTAGTGATACAAGCAATAGCTGCTCCGTTAAATTTCCCTAATCGCATGATAGGATTTAACATTTTGTTGCTTATTTGGAAGCTTTTGTTGTTGGGTCATGCTTCTTTCTCTTCTTATTAAGCTGATAACTCAATTTAATTTGCCATGAAGAAAACTCTTTAGGTGAAGCGTTAAATTTATAAAGTACATTCAGTAAAGAAGAAAATAAAAACCCGCGATAAATGAATTTGTTGAGGTTTATATTTTCAAGTTGAATAAATAGGAGGTTATGTATATATATATTGACAAAAAGTATAATAAAATAAATTAAGTTTAAAAGAAAAAAAACTGGAGCATTTTAAGAGTTTCCTGCTATTTTATTTTCCTATTCATTTTCATTTCCTGAGGTATGGAAAAAATCGGTTTTCTTATTGTTTTCGGTATCGATTCTTTTCGATTTTACATGACGCTGCGTAATATATTTGGATCATGTAATTGATGAAGAAAAATGTTTTTAATCACAAAAAATAGGTTTTTTTTTTTTTTTTTTTTTTTTTTGTAAATGCGTTTACGTTGAATTGTTTTCTTGATAATTATTTTTCTTTACTTTAGTTTTGGTTTTATAATTTTCTTTTCACCATATATTAAAAAAATCTTCTAAGATTTTATTGTAAAACTAGAATACTTAAAATATATTTAATCACAAATATTTGATAACAATTAAGAATTTTTTTTAAAATTACTATAAGATTGAATAGTATATGCCTGTGGAAACTTCTTTTTCCCTCTCACTTTTTACATTTAATTAATTATGGTTTTTATATGCATGTGTAAAATTATGATGCATTTTCGTGTACATTTTTACTGTGGAAGGAATTATACTTTTTCTACATTAATATAGCTTTTGACTTATTATATTATTATTAATATATTGAATATCGACGAGATTAGAATAGAAAAACTTTTAAATGATTTGTTTACATTTGATCTTCAATCATAGTTATTTTTTTCACTGTTTTCTCTTTTTATTTAGATGTGCAATTTTCTATTCGGAATCAATTAAAAGAATATTTTAGATAATATTATATTATTATCTTATTTATATATAGAAATTGTTATTTCAATACATTTCACTTTGTTTATTTCAGTTTAGAAAAAATATACATAATTTTGTGATATAAAAAACATGTTTTTTGTATTTCTATATCTGATGAACTAAACTTATTTATTTAACTACTATAGGAACTAAACTTATATGATATTACAAAGATATTTTCTGTTAACAATTATAAATAACACGTAACTGGTTTTCTTCCATAGGAATGCTAATATCCAAAGGGAAATGCTAATATCGATGTTCCAGTGAAAAATCATTTCTTAATATCGATGTCATAACGATTAAAAAAGTTATCCATCCTTTTTTCTTTATTTAAATCTTTTCCTTAAAAAAATTAAGTGAATAAAAAAAAGATGGAGAGGAAGAGAGGGATAGAAATTAGCACGTTCTAAAATTTTTCTCTTCGAACACTTCAGCTAAATCGACTTTCATGCCGACCCCCTTGCTACCCCCTGGACAATCGTAATCGCTTTATCCACCCCGCAATTAACTGCTGCCTGTGTGCTTCTAGCCTTCGTGAATAACAATAATCGTTAATGAGCAACGGTTGGGAGAAGTAATTAGGCCTAATTGTGCATGCTTGACATGTTTTTCTACCTCTCAGCTTATCTTAATATTTTTTCCCACTCCTTTTCCAGGTCCCGAGTCACTCCTGGTTTTCTAAGTAAGAGAAAATTAATAAAAAAGAACTAATGACAATAAAAAAACTATATTTTTGTTAAAACGAAGAGTCAATATGGATTGGAACCCTATCCCACCCCTATCGAGTCGTAATTATCTCTCTCTCGCCTCTCCATTTCCATAATCTCAATCCGAAATCTTTCTTGACATCCCACCACCCCAACTAGAATCGAACACTAACAATTTTTCATGAATGATTTTTCTTCTCCTCTATATATGTGGAAATTAATTACAATTATTTTTTGAAAGGGAATATCGGGACAAATTGGGAGAAGAACGGATGCGATAGCTTATTAGTTGGAGATAATTTTTTCCCTATTTAAATCCCTCAAATTAATTCCTTCTTTTTTTTGTCGACATTTCTTTACTTTTCCATTGCCTTTCGCTTGTCTTGGCATAATGTAGTTTTGTGTTTTATATTTCTTTTCGGATTGCGCGTGCTGATATGTCAGAAATTGCGTTAACCTTACGCCATTTGTTACGACTTTACGTGTTGGCGATACAAGCTGACGTTATTGGCATGTTGGAGTTTAGTGATTAATTGTTTTGGCTCATGTCTGAACGAAAGCCTACGGTATATTGGGCAGGGGAAACGCCATGCTTGTTAATTGCCCTGCTGTACCAGTGAAACATTGATTAATGGTGACCCCAGTAACAGAGAGACGACTTTGTTAATGGTGACAAAAATTCAGAATGCTGTCCGCGTTGCAATTTCGTGCCCCATGCATGAAATTAATTTAGATTCAGAGCACCATATTTTTTGGGTTTTCACAACTTATGCAACCGTAAAATAACTTGAAAGTGAAGTATTTTTCATTTCTCGAGAATGAGGTGAAAACAGAGATTAATTGGTTTTGGAAATGCTGCTGTTTATCAGGTCAAAAATTACTGTAATTAACAGACTTAATAACTGTTGTAAGGTATGTGGCGAATGTTTTGGACGTTTTTACTTGATGAGTCTGCTAAATCGAATCAAAATTTTCACTTGTATTTTCTTATTTTTTCCTAATTATGTGTGTATATATATAGCCCTATGAGATTTAAGCTATGGGAATTATTTTCAGTTATATTAGATTCTTGAATTCGCTAAAGCAAATCTTTTGTAATAAAATATTTTATAACAACTAAAAATTGATAGGAATACTAATTTTAATGACTTCACCCGATTAAAAAAATAACGCTTCTAATTTTATATATGATATATTCCCTTCATATAAAATTTCAAAATAATTATATTTTAATGTTTAAATTAATATAAATTATTTATTTTATATTATAAAATATTTTATTTAACAATATGAGCAAACAAAGTTAATGATTGCTAAAAAAAATATTAAGTAATTTTTTGTCATTTGAAAAAATAAATACGTGTTTTAATTTCTTATTTATTTATTTTGACTTTTTACTTATATATTTGATAATTAAATGTATTTTATATGTTTCAAAATATTTGCCAAATCAGTAATACAATTTTTATTCAAATGCAATGTATACATAATATGCATAGATAATTTCCCGTTTAAAATTCACATAGTGCGTAAAATTTGTAAACTTGCTTGTGTCAAAGTTCGTATTCTAAAACGGGAATAAAAATCCAGTTCTATCGCTAAATATATTATCCTTTACTATTAACTTAAAGAGAGTAATTAATATTTAATGAATTTTAACCCTTTACTAATTGTCTAAATATCCATTTAATCGGGAGAATAAAATTCGGCTACAATTAACGGCGGCGAACTCCGACAGATTTTGCGATTTTCGTCGGTACAAAAATAAATAAATAAATAAATGAAAACGATAATAAAGAAAGAAGTTTTGTTTCTTTAGAGTCGGATGTATCTTGTGACCTCTGACACAGGCTAACTTTCAACACCGCCACACCTCGTCTCGTACTTCATAATTCCACGCACTAATTGTACCGACCCTTCCCCCCATTGACGCAACAGGTTAAACCGGAGTTCTTCGGGAGGTTTGATTATTGTAATTAACTTTCACTGACCTGGAGCCAAATTGAATCGTGCTACTGGATCGGAGACATCCGCTGCAATCCAAGGGATCAATGCATCATTTAAAAAAGAATAGTGTGTGGATTTTTTTGGATTTAAATCTTTAAGCAAACGATCACATGGTATTCAGCGTGATGAAGTATTTTCATTGAGAGATGCATTTCTCGATAATTTTTTTGGAACGTGTATTGATTTGTTTTTATTTAATATTGCTCAATTTGTTTCGTTTCGAATTTTCTTGCAAATTGCAGTTTAAAACGCAAATAACAGCTTTTTATATAAACTAATTTTATCATCCCACGTTACTTATTATCAGTAGGTTATAACTCAAAGATTAGTCATTTTCACATTAAAATTTAATAGTGATAGGAAAGTATAGTTTCTTTTTTGAAGGAAAGTTACTTATTTAAATTTTTAAATTTTCTCTTAATAACTTAGAAAAACTAATGA
This sequence comes from Latrodectus hesperus, assembly GCA_037975125.1. Lineage (NCBI taxonomy): Eukaryota > Metazoa > Arthropoda > Arachnida > Araneae > Theridiidae > Latrodectus > Latrodectus hesperus. Next base: position 89,869,920 of record CM075857.1, read on the forward strand.
TATTCTAATTTTATGTGACATTACTAAATAACTGTTATAACCTGTATATTTTATAATTTATGTGAAAAACGAAACATCTTAAACATATGCTGCTTTACAATACAATTAAATATATTTTTAAATAAACACTTTTTTATTTATTTTAATGCCATGCTTTGAAATAAATTAAAATCTTACTTAAATTATTTAAGTTGCCGCGCGTTTTATAAGAATCTTACAGAAGATATTCCAATTTATAACGCATAATTTATGCATAATGTTTTATTAGATTATTATTCGCAGAGAATGGAATAGCTTATTTAATTTTCATTTGTACGAGTATTGTGCAGAATAAATAATTCCTAATTCCATCACTAAAATAAAAGCACTTAAAGGCAAAAAAACAGCAATGAATATTGATGAAATCTTTACTATCTTCTACTTCTTTCTATGTGTAAAAATATCTATTTTTCTTTTTCCTTTTCCGTTCCGTTATGGGATTCGGAAGTTGTAAGTTTGGCGAATTCTCGTCAAAGATGCCAATAGAACTATCTGCTTAATTTATATTTACATCTAATGTTGATTACCAGAAACTCTTCTTTGTGTAAACACCGATGGTGTTGACTCTGTGGGGGTCATAGCTGCTGTTTGCTTCAGTTGTTGATCTTGGCTCGTTGGAAAAATAAAGAATTGGGAGGAATGTTATTGGTCCATTTAGAGACTCCAAGTGGAAAAAGCCAATTTCCCAATGCAGAAGGAAATAAGAGGTAGACAAATATTTCTCATTGTTTTGTTTTTGAATTCAATAAGAACATGATCCCATTTCATCTAAAATTAAAATAGGATATCAAGATAAAAAAAATGTGTGAAGCCTTATGAATCGGCAATTTTTCTTTGATGTATTTTATGCCTAGAATGTGGATATTTCTTTAAGTGTGGAATAGTTATACAATCATGAAAAAAATGAAAGGTTTTATCAAAAGATTGCTTAAATATCTTGTTCCTTCTATCAATTCTTATGTGTTTCAGTTCAATTATTTTGGGAAATTTTTTGTTCCATACCAGCTTTGTTAAAAACATATTTACGATCCAGGATTATGAGTGTTAGGCCTAACGTGTAGATGAACAAAATAATTCAGCTTATATATAAATCCATAATTTTTACAGACAATAATATCTATAATTTAAAAATTCTTGATATTATTCAGTTAATATAAAAAAGGACAATGGAATTGTTTACTTTGTAACTAGAAAAAATATGAATGAAATGTTTTTTAGCATTTAATTCTTGTGATTATTTACTGAGAATTTTCCTGAGATCTTACTTTATCTATTCTGTAGTTGATTTATCACAATTTAAAGAATTTCAAAGTGCAGTTATATTTTATATAAAACTGTATAGGAAAAATGTTAACCTACTTTTAACATATCATTTTAATTGAACGCCAAATATTTACTGGACATGTTCATGAATAACAAATGTCTCATAAAAAGATTTTATTTAATTTTTTACTTTATATACATTTATATCTTAAAAAATTGTTTAAATTTTTTCCTTTATATATATCTGTAATATGAATTAATAAAACTTGACATTATTATGTTATCGTAAGGAATATGTACAGTGTAACCTCGTTTGAGAAATTTTAAAATATTATTATAATTCAGAAATTTTTATAATAAAAAACAATAACGTGTTTGTTCAAATCAATAAGATAAGATCACGTTGTACCGAACTTGAAATAAATATACTGCACTACGATCTGTTTTATAAATTGGCCCCTCTGAAAATCAAAATTGATTTTTTTCCCATTGTGTGGGTGGAAAGGTGGATTAGTGCTCGACCTTTTTAGTGGGTGAGGAGGGGGCACTGAATTGGTTTCAGTCCTTTGGGTTTTCTCTACGAGTACAAACACTCTTCCCCCACCCCCACTCCACCGATATTCGCTGTGGGAACCTAAGCGGAATTAAAGATCAATACCTACGTCTAAGCGATCAGCCGAAAAAGCTATCAATCAAGTTTACGCTCTGTACAATCGAATTTCTATACATTTCCCTAAGCGACTTTTTTCTTCTTTTTTGGTTGCCCTTGTGTGCAGACGAACTTCGCAATAATAGTTTCCGAAGAAGAGAGAGAGAAAAAAAAATGTTCTCTGGGTATATTTTCTCTACTGTTATATATTTCTAAAACTGAAAATAAAGTTTAATTATTTACTTGATTTGATTTTTGTAAACTAGACTCTTCTATATCTTCTGTGAATTTTTGGTATTTCGAAAGTTTTGTTCTACCAAAGTAATGTTAACTGGAACTGAAACTGTTGCATTTCTAAAACGATAACTTATGGCGGAAGAAAATTGAAACAATTAAGGAATGGAATATAACTGAATGTTCATATCTAGTGAACTAAAATTGATAATTAAATTATGAAAAAAGAAATTTTTGAATGATGTATTGTGCATGAATAAATTTATTCTCATCCATTTTCTCAAAATTTGTAAGTAAAAGACATTTTTCATGGAAAATTATATTATATTTTCACTACACAATTTTCGTATTAGGTTGAAATTTTGTAATAAAGCGTATGAGTGTATTTGAAATAAAATTTATTGTACGATGTATAAATGAAATTTTGATTAAAATAAACAAATGGAATATTGTCTTTGTTTGCCTTTAAAATTTCAAATTTAATTATTAAAATATGTATATTTTATGTTATTTATCATTATAAAAATGTAAGAAATTGCTTATAACGAAGAATAAACAATTATGTGAGAGACTTTATGCTCGCGTCATTACAATTTAATCCCAAATTTCAATTCGTAATTTTAAAAGAAGAATGAAAAAATAATGAAATTAAAGCAAATTTGTATTTATACCCTTGCTTATAACAATGAATAAACAATTATGTGAGAGACTTTATGCTCGCGTCATTACAATTAAATCCCATATTTCAATTCGTAATCTTAAAAGAAGAATGAAAAGATAATGAAATTAAAGCAAATTTTTACTTATACCCAAATATTAATTTATTGTATGTTAATCTGATAATTACAATAGAGCTTACATAATTATACTTTACTTTTGTTAGAAATCTCTTTAAAAATCTTTAAATTCGCTTATAGAATCATATTTATTGTGATTATAGTCAAGTATTTTCAATAAATAAGTCTTTCAATTGAAATATTTATTATGAAAAACATTTATCCATAGACAATAATCATATTTTAAAAACCTCCAATATAAATCTGTTTCATTATACGTCAAAATATAATCGTTCTTACTGAGGGATTAGGGTAATGCAAGTACTATTAACTAGATATATTAGTGATACTGCAGATTAGGTGTGACATATTGATAGATGATAACATTATATTAATGATATCACTCTGCTCTTGCATGTTACTGTTTCCATTAAATTACCGGCATATTTATTAAATAAATTTATAGCAACTTTCTTTTAATCTTTAAATAATGTTATTGGTAATTTTTTTATTATAATATAGATGAATTGATTAAAACTATAAGCTTTTTTTGTCATAGCATCTATTAATTTAAAATTTCTTTTTTTCTCTCCTCGTTTATATTTTGTAAAAAAAAAGTTAAACTTTATGCTATATTTGGAAATATTTTCATCATTGAATGTAACTTAATTCGTTTAATATTTCTTATTCAATTAAAAGAAAAACTTTAATAATTCAGAAACAGTTCAACATGACATGGTGCAGATTAAATTCAGATTATAATATGATATTACACACAAACTATAAGAACTATAATACAAATTTCATTAATAAATTTAAAAGAAATATATTTGAAATCATCTTTTTCTGTCGCCATTCATTCAGTCATGTTTATTATCAAAAGCAGCTGCTCCAACCGTTCATTTTAATTGATATTGATTTTATACAAAGAGCAATTAAATTAATATTTTCCGCATTTGCATATGTTGGCCTATCACAATATCAATTTACATTTAAAGCTGACAAAAACATGAAATAATAGCTTTGAAAACTCTAATTTGTATGCCGTAACGTATTCCAATCGTAAAACCTCAGTGGTATGATTGCATGAATATGCATAGAGGCCCGTGAAGACCACCGTTCTTAAATGTTAGACCACACTGTACGCGTATGAAGGAGTTTATATTGAGTTTTATGAGTCTAAAAATACTTTATGCAGTTACGCCCATTAATCACCTATGCTTGACATTTCTTCACAAGATGTTAGGGTAATTATTGCTCTACTTTTCACTTCCTGTTCTGTAGCTTGGACTAGGCACGCAACGTCTGCAAACAAGAGGTGCATTAGGAACAGAAATTAGTTAAATCAGTTTAGTTGAAAACACACTTATGCATGTAAACAAGGTTTAGTTTTAATCATTACTTTACCACGCGAAGAATTGCGAAGCATTTCCTTAAAAAAAGCCAACAAAATTTAATTCATTTTAGAGATTTTTGTTTTATTACATTAATTTTGCTGTATTTTTTCCGTTCTTGTTTGTGTTATTTCAGTTATGTGACAAATGTATTGTACGCATACGATTTTTACTGTTGCCAAAAGTAAAAAGAAAAATATCAAAAATTAAATATTTTGTGGATTTTTTTATTTATTTCATTTTCTAGCACATAACACAAATTGCGAAAATAATTTTTATATTCTTACATATTCTAAATATAGAAGTTTTCCATCTTTTGATTTTTTTATGGTTTTAATAAATATTGTGTGTATTAATAATAATCTTTTCCTGTCAACTTATAAAGTGATCAACTTATGAAATACACATGATATACATTATTTTACTCAGAGAGAAATTAAATACTTATATTTGTGTATTAAATTGTTCATACAAATCAGGCGGATTCGATTTTTACTGATGCCAAAAGTAAAAAGAAAAATTTTTAATTAAATATTTTATGGATTTTTTTATTTATTTCATTTTCTAACACATGATTACGGAAATAATTATTATAATCTTACATATTTTAAATATAGAAGTTTTATATTTTTCGATTTTTTTATGGTTTTAATAAATATTGTGTGTATTAATAACAATCTTTATTTTATTGACACTCTTTTCCTGTCAAATTATAAAGTGATAAACTTATGAAATACATAATAGATATTATTTTACTCAGAGAGAAATTCAATACTTATATTCGTGCATTAAATTGTTCCTACATAAGATAAATTTGCATACTTAATTAGATAATAAAAGCGTATGTATTTAAATTTACTTCATGATAGTTCTACATACAAATTCCTTTCTCACAATCTATTACTTTCAACAAACTTACAATCGTCATTAAAGGCAATGATTTGTGACAAAAGGTATCTTTCGAATCTGAGCATTCAGCTCTTTAAACGATGTTACCGAAAGCGAAATTTTCCTAAATTACCTGAAGAAGATTGCGGCCTGGCGAAATCTGGCGACATTCTGGAAAGTATATCTAGCGTCACATGCTCAACTTCCACTCAACAAACACCTCAACCACTGCTTCTGTTTAACTTTTATTTCTCCCCATTTATACCCCAGAAGAGTGAGAGAGAGAGAGATGTTCGAGAACCTGGCAACTTTAGAGATGGTCGCTTTATGCAAATAAACCTGGCCAGAGTTCATTACCGGCGAAGCAACCCAAACCTTCCACTACTCTCTAACCCAGGTTAGTTAAGCGGCCTGTTTTGCCGCGGTCTTCTCATTCCAGTAATTACCACCACTCGTTGTCGTGAGGAGGAAGATAGTTCCATGACATGTTTGGGGTTGAATCATTGTCCGCCATTAGACCACTTAGTTCGCTTCGCCAAGCACGTCAAAGCTCTGGCAAAAGGAACGTTTGGCCCCCCATCAACAGTTCTATTGACGAGTGGGAGCACTGCAATTTTGCTAATGTTCGTCCAATTTCTAAAACTTCGGTTAAAACGAGTATTCAGCCAACGAAGCGGGATATTTAGGGTTTCATTTTCATGAAGTATTTTCATGGTTTTTAGATCGATTTGGTAGTTGACGCTTGAATGGTAATGTTACTGTGGCTTTTGACTAGAGGCACAGTGGTCTATAGCTCAGTTTATTGATTCTGTTCATGAGGCTGGAATAGAGTCTGCGAATTAGCGCAATTAGAAGACGCTTAATGATTATTTAAAGTAAAAGCCATTGTGATTTATGTATAGTCATTTTAAAAAGATGGGTGGACGTGCCATAAGGAAAATTGCGATTATATCGACCTTATCTGACATTTATTTTTGTCAGGTTTTCTTTTAATTATAAATTAAAAGAAACCTGAAATATTTCATTAAGATTTCAAAATATAACAATTATACGTAGAATAAACTCCATTTTTTTAAAGATGTATGTGTGCATAATTACTTACTTAATTAAGAAAGAAAATGTCTTACTATTTATTAGTTTGGGAATTTTAACTTTCTAAAGTTATTGGCATTAAAATAACAAGCTTCTTTTGAGAAAATAATTTAATTTGTCTAAATTACATATATGTTAATGAAGTTAATATAATTTTAAAATCATTTTCTGTTTTTATGAAAAAAGTGTTTTTAATTTATTTTGTATCCTATACCGAATTTCTTCAACTTACATTAAAATTATATTTTGGCATCAAATCAAAATCTTTTCCTTGTTCAAAAATAAAACAAAATTTAATTAAATTTATTACCAAATTTCGTCTCGTTCTTACAGCAATTCTTTCGAATTCTTCATATAAAGAGAGGTTTGAATATTCTCTAAATCTAATTAACAAATTGAAACATCTATTTGCATATCAAAATTAACAGCTAAAATGTTTTTATTAACATTAATGACTTCTTTCTCGTTCTGTGTTAAGCTATCGGTATGTTAAAGTCGTATATTTGTAGATAATGAGAATCTTTCGAAACAAGTAATGCATGAAAAAACAAAACAGTACAGTGTGAATTTTGTTATTATTTATTTTAACCAGATCGAATAAGTACTCTAATATAGGTATATTTAAAACAAATATTTTATATTATAGTGAAGTAATATGTAGGAAAAAAAAGTCTGAATGAAAATGTTGATATTTAATTAATAATTCAATCTCTTCGTTCTACTGAATTTCATAACATGAAATTTTAGTGATTAAAAATATACTATCGTTAAATCTAGTATTTTTATAATGCACATTAAAAAAAATTGTTTCTCTTTCCGTGATTTTTTTTTCATATATTTTTCTCTTTCAGATGCATCCACTTATATTTTATTAAAAAATAAAGCGTAGACAAATATTTTCAACAATATTAATTAACAATCTCTATTTAATGCCTATTTTTTATTTTAATTTTATTAAGATATATTTTATGATTCTATACGTTTTTATCAGTGATAAATTAGATTAAATAAAGAAGATTATTTTTTATTATCACTATCTTCGTAACAATGTTAATTAATTTGATTTTTATGCCTAAAAATGCAGATATTAACTGCATTATTATGTAATCGATTAGTTTCTTATACTCCCTTGTTACAATTAAAGAAGTGATGTTTAACATTGTTCAAACGTTATAAAGATATTTTATGCTTATACTTAATTATATAAATTATTAACATTTATAAAAATTATGGTTTTATATTCCAGATGGATTTTATATATTTTTGATTATCGGAATCATAGGGAAGAAAAATGTTTTGTTATCATTTATGTTAAGAAAAAATTATATAAATTTTACATAAAATCACACAAAGGACAGTGAATATTTTTCTTTAATTTTTTTCACGTGATAAAAAACTGTAAATAATAAAGTAAATATTTGTATGTTGATTTTTGATAGATGCATTTTATTTTAAGCTAATCAAGACAGTTTTTGCTTTTATTTATATTAATGCCAACCACTTTTACTTTCGGGCAAGTTTTACGTCTGCCATTATAAATTTTTATTGCTGCAAATCAATAACTGATCCAGATAAATATTCATTCAAAAAATTATTTTATCATTTGTATGTAAATGCGTTATGTAAAATGTTTTACATAAAAGTACGATAGTCATGCAAAATTGATAGAAATGAAAGTGATTGATGAAAATGAAAGTTAGAAATAAGTTATGAAAAACTTACGGAATGTCTTAAATGAGCCCATTCATTAAAAATATCTAATAAATACTCGTCACAAAACAACTTAATGTGTAGATGGTAGGAGACGAACTATTAATTGAACATTTTATGACTTTACGACAATTATAATAACGTATCTGAACTGTCATTTTTCTCTCAACTAATAATTATGTTTAAGTATGCTAAATTGTGGCAGCAATCTTCAATGTTAGTAAACGATTTGATAAAGGATTATGATAGGGGCATTAGAATATGCACACTTACACATTTCACTCACTTGTATCTGATCATAGTACTCGTTATAAAACATGAAAGTACCGAGTTGATCTATTTAGTACATTTTTAATGAAAGTATATTATAGTATCTATCAATGCTCTTGGAAATCATACATATTATTTATTTTCTACTTTATCCAATAAAATAAAATAGAAAAGTCATAACGTATTGGAAAGATAGTAATTACATATGATAGTGATGCCACGATAGTATAATTATATATATATTGATCTGATATATGATTGATATAACAATCCTCCAAGCTGACTAACATGCTTTTCCTTCTTATTCTTTGCACTTACAGAAGGTCATTCTCTTAAAAGAGAATATGATAATATCAATTATTATATGCTAAATAGTAATATATTTCTTACAATTTAGAAATCTTGAATATTAAAGAGAAAAAATCATTCTCTCCTAAAGGTTTGGAAATGGCCTCGCAAAAATTAATATTGGATTTACTTTAAGGCTGAAAGAAAATTTTAAATTCGTGGAGCAGAGCTTTAAGATCTTTGTTAAGAATACATTACTTTGAAAAAATACTGACTTTAAAAATTAAAATTACTATCGATTGTTAAGACGTGTAAATATCTTTATTTAGTTCTTATATTGTATATCTCTGTCCCGAAAACTTAATAACTTAATTTGTCTTAAAATTGAACGGATCTTAATTTAGACACTCTTCCCATATATTTTTATAAATTAAAATGTAGGTTTTTAAGACCTGGAACACAGCATCAAATTATGTACTTGAATAAAATGTATTTTTATATTCAATAATGTACTTTTTCGTTCCTTTAAAATTGTTATGATGAAATATTCTATAAATTACTATTCACATTATTTGATATATACTAACTGTGTTTTCCATTACTTTTCAGGTAGGCAGATGTTCTATTTAACTGTTTTATGTACATTACACAGGTAATTAATTAAAAATGAATGACTTACTTATGTCTAATTGAACTATTTATTCTTATTATGGCTCATTTTTAAATTATATTTGGCTCAATTTTAAATTATGTAATTATTTTTCATTGTGATTTTAGAAAAACCTTTCAAGTTTATTTATATAAAACGAAAGAAAACAGCGAAGCATTTAACGCTTGATCATGTGTTTATTTTATTAGTGATACGAATTATCTTTACATATTTTAACTTCCAAATTCCAAAGTGACAAATTATCAACTAATCATTTAATTTGATCATCGACACGCCTTCTTACTAATTGCAATTAAAATTGAAAGCTTAGAGCTCTTTTCCCCAGCTTCTCTTCCAATAATTCCCCTAAACAATTACATCAAACCGTAAACAGAACATGGTTTGGAAGTAGAAAAAAAAAAGTAATTTATTCACTCTTTAGCTTTTAATTGTAATTTCCGGTAACCGCGTGTAATTTTCTATGGTAACCCGGTAATATCCGAGGCAGTGTTTGTTCAAAAATGATTTGGATGATGGATTCCTGAAAACGCCCTTGAAGACCGGGTGTGTCAGATGGACTGGACTATTCGTAAATTACAGTTCTCACAGCTTTCGAGTTACTGTTGTAGAGGCTGATATGGTCTGATTACCTTGAATGGCTGGGCTGTTAACAATAGATGTTATCACTAACGGCTCATACGGTACATGGTTATTAAGTTATTGGTGCCAGAGTTAATCCATTACACAAATTAATACGTGATTCTGCGGAATGGGTTCCATAGATTCGACAGCATTCCAAAGAAATATCCAAACGTTTTTAATTTTTATTTGACTTCTGTGTGGATATCTAACGAATTTAATTGACTGTTCCAAAATGATGTCAGCACAGTTAAATTTTTTGAAAATCATTCACTATGATATGCAATTCAACATAAATAAGCACATATGGTAGAGTGACCTTTATTCACTTATAAATAAATAAAAATGACCTTTTTTTAGCTATAGATAGCTCGTTTAACTACTAGATTAAAAATAAAAGTCTCATTGTAATGATTAATTGGTTTTAAATTGGTAAATACTTTGGTTTATATGCATGCATAGGAATTATCAACTTGTCGTTTGACTTTTCCATGAATTTCTAAACAGGTGGCCTGCAAATTAGCGGAAGTAGTCACGTAATAATATTAGTTTATTAAACAGTTAAATATAACATAAATATGATGCATTAACTTTCCTTTTATATGTGCATGATATTTTCGCTTTGCGTGTAGTTAATTGTTCTACGTTAAAAAGCTGTCTAGGATTTTTGAAATTTACACGATTCGAAATCACAGAATGGATGTACTAATTATTTTTTTAATGTATTTCTTAATGTAGTTTGGGGTTCAACTTTAAATTCTTTTTTTTTAAATTAAGGTAAATTTTAACAATATTTTATCAACTTACATATTGTACCATCTTTTTTATTTGATTCAAAATTTATGCTGAAATTAAAGAATTATGTGTTGGTTTAAACTTTTTATACTAATTTCTTTATTGAATTTAGAAGAGACCAATTCATTCATCAAATATTTTATTATTCTGAATAAATAATTCTAAAGAAAACAATTCATTAAAATATGTAACCATTAATAAGGAATAGATAATTTATCTTTATTCGTCTGGTTTTATGTTTAAGCTTTTAAAATATATTTCTTACTTTTATGTCTGAATTTCCATTAAACAATCATGTAATATCGAAGATACATTAGGCATTATAATTTTTTGTTAAAAAAAGTATAAATTATTTATTTTGTATTAGGATAACTAATGAATTAAAAGAAATTACTTAAGAACTTTTATTTTAAAAAATTGTTTAAACTTTGTTTTAAGCCAAAAACAAATTGAAATTTTGAAATGCTTTTAACTCTACAAATTCATTCACTACTAAATAACTAACTTTTTATATATAATTATTTAAACTATAAAAATTTGTGTGTGATTATTTTATAGCTGTAACTATGTTAAACAATTATTTATGCTTATGTTATACAGCTTTTCTCAATGATAATTTCATGGTATACATTTTCACCTTAAAAACCTTCGTAGGAATATTCACATTCTTTTTTTTAAATATTAATATTTTATCAACTTATTTGAACTTGAATACAAAGAAGAATAAGATTTTAATATTTTATTTTTATTATTTTTAAATATTTTTCAAACGCATGTAAAATGATAGTAAAACTTTTGTTGATGCTTAAAACTCAAAATAATTATTTTATTCCTCATTACGCTTCAAATAAACTTTAATTTAATTGAAACGTAATGGTGCTTTATTTTTAAGTTCTTAAAATATTTTGTCTATTGATTTCGATATTAATTTTAAATTTCCCAGAAAGTAATGTTAGATAAAATTTTTAAATGTATCATTTCCAGAAATTCCTTTTTTTATTTTGTTCTCATTCATTAAATTCAATATTTTAACGCTGTTTTAAGCACATTTAACGGCAACAAATCTTTTACTAATGTTTCATGATATATTTTATAGATTGTCTTCCTTAAGAAATCGCATCAACAACCTCAAAATAAGTGACTGTATACAAAAGGGAAGTAGTCCAACGTCTATACCTTCAATTCTTCAACAAGGAAAACTTTTATAAATGTTGTAATTTATTGGCGAAGGATGCTGTATAGCATTTTCAATTTCCGCAGATTTTATCTACTTGAGTATCTTTTCCGCACTCCCCTTTTGATTAAAAATAAAGAAATTTCTGCGCACCAACTGCAGAAGATGTGTTATTGTTGTTACTTATGACATTTGGGCAAGCCAAGCTCGCGATGCCGGTAACTATGCGAATTTAACACCGTAGAGTGCATTTTTCGTTTAAGCAGAGCACCACAAAGGTGAAAGTACGAAGTAAACTCCTCCGATAGATGGCACCACCAAAGGATCCACACCCTCAATTTTGACATTGATCTGGGGGGGGGGGGACAAATTACATCCATGGTAACTGCTCACCGACCGGCCACAGGACTTTTGATTCCACATATTTAACAAGCACGTATATCGCATGAACTTGGTGGGTCTTTGGCGGCATTGGGAATCGAACTCCGCTTTTTCGGATGGAATGCTGATGCCGTAACCACTAGGCTATCACGAATAAAAGATGCTTAAAGCAACAATAGTTTCCATTTCATATTATAAAAATAATTACTTAATAATGTAAATTTTTAATTTAAAATTACTTTTTTAAATTACTGTCATATAAAAATTATTATTTAACAATAAATAATAATTCTTTTTAGAAACTTGACTGCTTTTGCTCTAAGAAAAATTATGATGAGCTTAATAGCAGTCAAATTAATATTGATATTGGTTTTTGAATGTTCTTAAATAGTTTAATCAAAATGTTGTGAATTAAATATTCATTTAATAGAAAAAAAATCATCTTTAGCATCACATACTTCTCAAATTGTCCATAAGAAATTATTGTTTTATTCTCACAACCCAAACAAAATATTTAATGCTTATTTGAATTAAATTATCTTTGAATAATCGATTAAAGACTCGTCATGACGGAAAAAAAAATGAATAAAATATCTTAATCGGTCTTTCGGAACAGGAAGCCAAAAGAACACTTCCGACTCTTTCACGAAAAGAGAAACAATAATTAGTTATATTCCAGATCAGAACTCCAATACAGCAGGAAAACCATTCAAATCTCGCCAAGCACACTCTTAAAGAAGGGTTAAAGACTTTTATTTGCGCCAAATAAATCCTTCCATCATGCCTTTTATTACTTTCTTCAAGTCAGTCTTTTCAAAACACTGGCGGCGAGTTTCTTTTGATAATTGAAAAGGCTCCCCGAAAAGCCAGGTAAACCGTGTGAAAGAGGAAAGAAGATTTCGCTCCTTCTTTTTCTTCGCTAGGCTAACTTAATTCCGCCAACTTAATTTTCTTAATATCGCACTAAAGTAATTTATCGTTATCGGAATGAATTAAAGGAATCTTACTTGCGACGCATATAGGTTATGCACACACACATACGTATGTAGATGTTTAATTAAAAATACGAGAAGAATATTGCAGGCTTTTCTCTGAATTCTTTCTTCTCGATTATGAAGAGTGTTTTAATTATGTAGGAATAAAAGATATTACGCGAGCTCACGAAAAATGGCGGATTATAAAAAAATGGCGAAAATTGTCAAATGCTGACGTAAAGCGATTTATTTTAAGCTTAGAGAAGAAAAAAATAGTATAATTATTCGTTTTGTCTGTTTAACAGTTGGCTGTCGTTTATTACAATTGTGAATACTTATTTTTAATGTTAAATTATATAATTTATTTCGTACAAAAATATTTTTCGTATTAAATAACAAAATCAAAACAATATATTAATTTTTAATGATGCCAGTTTTTCCAAATAAAAATATCTTTTCTCTCGCTTCATTTTTAACTATATCTTCATTAATTTTTCTCATTAAATCGGACTGTTTAAGTCAATAAAATATTATCAACATTTATATTAAAATCTTCTAAACCGAAAAGATTATTTTTCTAAAATTACACAAATGTTTTGTTATTAAAAGTCTCATGAAAATGAAATAAATTCTTCCGCAAATGTGGGAAAGAAATACTTTTTTTATAAATGTATCTATACTTTTTGTTTTTGATGGGCCTGTGAATCTATTTAATGAATAATTTTTTCCATCAATTGAAACCTAAATATTTTAATAATGAATGACATGAATATATTTGTAAAATCATGAATACTTTGTAGAAAATAAAAAGAATTGTATACTATTATAATATTAATTATCTTTATAATAATATACATTATTAATTAAAAGTGATTGATATGGAAGTTTTAATTGATTGAAAATTAGCTTGCTGGTGTAAATTAATGATGTATATAAAATTTATGACATATATAGGCTCATCAAAATTGTTTTTAATTTTTTAAAAATTATAATATAATATTAATATTAATTTATATTTTAAATCACAATATTTTTCACCATTCCTTCGATCAAAATTAGAAAAATGCTTAAATCACACACAAAGCCTTTTGTTTATAGAACCAAAACTTGTTAAGGTATTTTATCTACTTTGCAAGTTTGGATTTTATAAGTAAGCAATAAATTAGCTTTGAAAACAGCTGTAGAAACTGTTTGCTTCTTTGGTAATCTTATTCTTAAGAGATTTTAGTAGGTATTCTAAAAATACTTATAAATTTATTGAAATGAAAATACATGTGTATAATTTACTGAATAATACTATGTACTTAGTTATTTTTACTCTCACTTTGTTATTGGAATAATCATAAAATCTTCTGAAGCATCTAATAAATTTAATTTGATTGATTTGTTATATATTATATTAATGATAAAAAAATAAAATGGTATATGATATTGATGAAAGTTAATGTTATTTCATACTTGATTATACAAATATTTAATAGCGGCAGCAAACAAGGCGAAGTTCACTATCAAATGTCTGAGAATATTGTCCAAGTCCATTTTGTAAATAAAACAATTCTTTGTATAAGGACCAAAGCATCGATTTGAGAAGCCGTTTACCATTGATTCAAGCCATTAACACGTTGACAATAGAACAGAAGAAAATCAAAATGAAAAAGACAAGACAAAACATTCACTTTATGATTAGTTTTAATCGGCAAGAATAAAAAATTGGTATATGATATTGATGAAAGTCATTGTTATTTCATAAATGTCTATGCATATATTTAATAGCAAAAACTTAAGCAAAAAAAAAATGAAATTAAAGTCAACACCTGAAAAAAAATTCAAATTCAAGTTTACATTTGTAAATCACTCTCCTCCACAAGGAAAGCAAACACTCGAAACACCATTTATCTTTATTTAACTATCTAAACTTTTTAGTGCTAAGTCACTTGGTGATGCTAAGTTAGGATCGTTTCGCCCCCATAAATTTCACGGCCTGCTTTTCGGGAGAAAAATATCTCATAGTCGAGAGGTTTTTATGTATGCAAAGCTTACTTTCCGGATTATCTTAAGTTCGAGGGAATATTAATTGCAAGATCCCATAATCTGGTCACGTTTGCTTTAGGGGAACGATCTACTGGAGAAAAGTTTTAACTAATGTGCCTTAATCAATGACTACACACAACCCCTATTTTCTTAAGTTATCTTTCACATAGATTGCGGTACTCGGAAGAGCGAATTGCAAATCGGACGTCACTTTCTTCTAGAAGTGAACGTTAAGCCGTAGATTTAATAGACTAATTATTTTCTCGTAAGAAATAGCTAAAACAAAAACGAAAACATATTTGCTTATAAATGATACCTCTGACTTAAATTGGACATTTTTTTATTATTACTGCACACATCTGTTAAATCTTCCTTAATGAAAAGTAAATTTTCGATTTATTTGTGTAAATGTTTTTTTAATATTACTCACACATTTTAAAAAAAATTTAAATAAAGAAAAATTTGAATGTTGGCTTAAGCAAAGCATTAGTGTTAAGATTTAAAAGAGATTGTTTACAAATATTGCAATAATTAATTTAGAATTCTATTAATTAATGAAAGGTTGAATCCTAGTATCCGTAACGCAATCGATTTGGCGACATTAAGA
This sequence comes from Latrodectus hesperus, assembly GCA_037975125.1. Lineage (NCBI taxonomy): Eukaryota > Metazoa > Arthropoda > Arachnida > Araneae > Theridiidae > Latrodectus > Latrodectus hesperus. Next base: position 89,885,773 of record CM075857.1, read on the forward strand.
TTCGAAATTTCTGTTTATGTATTGCTATTTTGAGATTCACAATTGTTTTCAGTACGTAACACTTGCGTATGCTGATGGTTATGAACCGCATGAATTTCGCCATTGGCGACATTTTTGAAAACCGTGCCAAACTCACTAGTATGCTAGGATTTTATCTACTAAAGTTTTTACAAATTTAAATCATCCTTGCCGATTTAAACTAACCATAAAGTTGATAGTGTGTCTGCTAGTTTTCATTTTTAATTTTCTTCTGTTCTATTTCCTACTTGTTAATAACTTGAATCAATAGAAAATGGCTTCTCAAACCCATGCTTAGTTCCTTGTATAAGAAATCGTTTTATTAACAAAATGAATTTCGATACTATTCTCAGACATTCGATGGTGAACTTCGCCTTGTTTGCTGCCGCTCGAAGAGCGTGATTTGAAAGCAGCAGCGAATTCACCAATAAGTCAGATTTATGACGCCGTCTTAATATGATGTCGCAATTAATTACGTGAAACGTACATGAAATCTTATCTGACCTCATGGATATATATATGTACGGATAAGATTTTATTTTCTGATTTACGATTGATTAACTTTTCGTAATAAAAAAATAAATAACTATTGTACCTGAAAATATTTTAACATTTTATTTACTATATAACTTATTTATGAATGAACTCCCTTGCAATTAAAATATTTTTCAAATAAACACAAGGAACACCTTAAATTACCAGAATGTATAGTAATGAATCTAAAATTTAGAGCTAGGAACTATGTTCAAAATTATTGTTATTATTATGAAACAATTAAGAAACGCCAAAAATGAACAATAGAAGGCATTCATCATGCACTTGAAACAATATACTGCGTTTAGGAAAAGATGAAAAAAATATGAAGCACAATAGGAGCCACGACCCCCATTATGTTTAAAGAAAAGTCGATTAATGAAATTGAAAAATTAGTTCTTCAGTTTGCTAAGCAAATTCGATTTATTGATTCTCAAAGAAATGCGAGAATGTTCTAAATGATTTATGTCGTTTTGTTTTTTGATTGGTTGTGTCCATTATTGATGACGTAATCTAGACTGCTTTTTATAATATAGATGCTTTTTACTCTGTATTTATTTTTAATTGTTTTATATCCTGCCAAATAAACAGACAAGGGTTAAAAAAAATTTTAAAAATGTAATTGAATAAGGTTTTATGGACTGAATTGGATATTTCGTATGTTAAATGTAATATATTTTAAGTAATTATATAATTTTATATATTAAATCTAGTTTGTTTTGGATTTATTAAAAAACATCTTTGTAATCTAGGTTAAACTTAAATTTTATTACATTATACCAATGTTATTTTCTTTTGATAATTAAAAAAAATATTTATCTTTTTTAAAAAATTTCCTCTTTAGTAAGTTAGCTGAAATGATAAACAGTAAATATTTTGATAATTTTTTATATTGAAAGCTTTTTACAAATGAAAACTCATATATGTTAATATCAGGTTCTTAAAATTTTATATCAGCAGTGACACACATCACTTTCAAGCTAATGACAAGCTTTCAAAATGGAACTTTCTTATATATATATATATATTTACTTTTATCGACTTTTACATTTCTTTGTTTCATTTTGTCATCTTATTAACATAATAAAAATCAATTTAAATAATCTATTACATATTTAAGACTTTCTATTACATGATTTATTTAGTTTAAGTACTATATTCAATGAGGCTTTTTTTCAAACTACACAATTCAATGAAGAAAATGCATAATTTTTTATTGGAATTCATTAGATTAAAAAAAATGTACAGCATCAATTTTTTCGTAAGTTTAAATTAATTCTTGGTTTCTGAATAATTTTATCTTTGATTTTTTTGTAACAAAGCAACTTAAGGTTGCAAATAAAAGCAACATACAAGTATTTAAATAAATTTTTCTCCCTTCTTAATTGTGAAACTAGGCATCTTTGACGGCTTAAGACATTTTTATTCATAATGAATGAGCATTCCTTATTTTTCGGACATAAAGCAGTCACAATATATACCACCTTGCTTATCTGCTAAGCCCTTTCCATTTGAGAACTGAACTAAAAGAGTTCTCACACATTTTTTTCCCTTTTAGTTTCAGCACAAACATAAATTAAGCTGGCGAGCAGTTGACGCGAGTCAGTCTCCATTTAAATCTAAAATTCAAGAATCCCTTTTAAAAGCCACTCACACAAAAAGAATAACCAGAGAGTTCAACTGAAGTCGTTTCAAGTGAGACGTTAAGGCTGCCCAAGACATCCAAATCTGGGAAGGGGTAACTAGATTAGCAAGGTTTGCCACTTGTGGGACCTCTTCTAATTAATCACGGACCTTTATCTGGGGAGAAAAGAGAGCGCCAGTTTAAGAAAATAAAATACATTTCCATGTTACCAGGCAGTATTTCTCATCCTGACAACCGCTGTTGAAGTGGCAGCAGGAAGAAGGGTAAAATAATTATTCAAATTGCTCAAAAGGTGAAGGTAAATTGCCCAAGACATGGAAATAGAAGTGCAATTCCAGAGAGTTTTACTTCCAGAATCTACACTAGTTGGCTCTGGAACTGGATTGCTACTTTGTTCGCGAAGATGTAGAAAACTTTGTGAGAAATTGCTGGAGAAATAAATCATTCATTCTTCGTTGATAATTTATTTTTTATTTGTGGTCTCACTTTTGCTTGTAAAATGTTTTCCAAACTATATACTTGATAATTTAGATAAATAACTTTCTTAATCGTCATTATCAAATAACAGATAATTAATAAAATTGGAAAGACATATATGAGTATAAAATCTGTACAATCAATGTTTACCATTTAAAAATTTCTTATTTTTTAATAATTTCAACTGTACATTAAAGGGAATTTGCTTGGTTTGGAAACAAAGCTATGTTCCTTACACCCCTTTCATTGGTAAATTAAGAACTAAATTAAGAACTCAAGCATTTCATTGATAACAGAATTTGATTATTATATCGTATAATCTCAAATGTGGCTTTAAATGAATCCATATTTTTCAAAATATTTGAGTTTGCTAAATTTTATATTAATTTCAGCAAAATTTATAATTTTGCTACTATCAGCAAAAAATACAACTTTCTTCTGTTGTTTATAGCATAAAATTTCTAAGTAGAAATTTTTGCGATTACTAAATAAATACCATATATATTCATTATACAATTATATTTCATCAAGAAACTTTAATTCCTAAAGAATTTCTAATCGATCAATTTTCCAAAATTTCTTTAGTATAATAATTTTTTAAAAAAATAATTATAATAAAATCATGCTTCTATAGTTTAAATTCTATTTTCAGCATTGCTGAAAATGAAAAGCAAAATTCGTGTCCCTTCTCTCCAAAAATAATTTTTTTCCTACTTTCTTCTTTTCTAAACATCAAGAAAGGTGTGTGGTAGGTGGATTTAATGAAAGTGAAAAAAAAAAAAAAGAAACTAACGCAATAAATTACTTGGTTTAACATTCTAATTAACACTATTAACATTGTAAATTCCAGAAATTATTTGGTATGCGAGTCAGGCTCTTTAAGATTTTTTTTAATAGTTTCCTCTTCTTCCCTGGTTTGTTCCCCATAATGAGATCACTCCAGCTCAACATTAATTTTCCACATACAGAAGAATTTGTCAAAAGAATGCCTGCTTAGGAAGCAAGTGGGTTTTTTCCTTGTGTTTTTTATACCTTTTGGACTTAATAAATCATTCACACCGGCTTGTAATCAGCGCTATTTAATATTACGTAAATGATAATGAAAAACTTCATAAGTCAGAGATAAATGTGAAATTTTGTAAATAATGTCCACCTATATATGTATAAAAACATACATTTTTTGGCATCATATTCAGTTTATAATGCTGGTTTTAAGGTCACTAGGACTTTAGTTGATAAAATGGGGTTTCTTTGTTAAAATAATAGATAACGTTGTATGATTTTACGTTGTAACAATTGTAGCAATTTTACTATGTAACTGAAACAGCTGTTTATTGTTAAATATAAGTTTGATCTTTTTTCTGGTTTTATTGATTCTTTACTTTAATTCAATTTTAAGGTTTCATTCGTTCTTTGCTTTTCGTTTTTCGCATAATTCATTGGAACTCCAATTATTCGAATCAGTTGAGACCGAACACAATTCGGATAATCGAAAATCCGCTTAGTTGGATTTTTTTTTTACAAAAAAGAGTTTATTTTAATTAATTAATTTACGTTGAAAATGAGGGAAAAACTATACATTTTTAAGGAAACAGAACTTTTCATCTATTATAAATGAAAATACTACATATTTACATGCTAAGGTGCTTACAGTACATTAATACAGTAAGTACGAACAGTTCTGTAAATGAAAGTTATTGCTTGCTGGACATCTCGGTTAGATAAGCTGTTTCACTGACTTCATCGGGTAGCCAAATTGGCATCCACTTGACAATGAGAATTTGCATGTGGTCACACTCTCAAGCTGATACTCCATCTACTTCAAAGTAATTTCAAAGTTTGCAAACGTTTCACAAGCTTATAGACTCGTGTCTGCTTCAAATTGGACATTAAGGTCATTTTCTTCCTCTACACTTTCAATAAGTTGACCATCATCTGCAATTTGAAATCCTGTGTCTGACTCCCAATTCATTTTCTTATATCTTATGCACGAGTTTCTGTACATCGAGGAATTTTCAAAAGAATATTTCTAAATTTCTCCAAGCGACACATTTTATTTTCCTTTTCTTGAGCTTTTCTCTTTTCCTCCTATTCCTTCTAACTTATTTTTCTGAAATTCTGAAAAAGATTTGAATAGACGGAGTTTGGATGATTGGAGTTGTATTGTAAATGAATAATTTTGATTATTAAATTAATTATATCTGAGCTTTTGCTACCAGACTGATATTGTTTTTTGAAATCAATATTATTTTTTACATCAATCCCGAACTAAGATAGTTTTAATAGATAAGTTACATTAGATATATATTTCGCCTGCTTTTAAAAACACATTTGCTTAAACAAATTGTTTAATGTTCTAGATACCCTTACATTCATCTCTTTTTAAGCAGATTAAGATTTTACCAATTTAATTTTACTTTTCCAAAACAAAACCATTGCTGTTTTTGTTGTTGAAGTCCTTTTAAAAGCTAAGACCTTTTTCTTTTTCTTGCCTGAATCGGTTAATGCGAAAACTATTTAAACTCTTTCATCATAAATAAACTCTGGATTAATTATTTTTGTCAAATTTTAAAAGACATTGCCAAAAGTTTCAGCCAACTCCAATCACCGATTCATTCAATTAAAAACAATCTTCATCAAATGTGTTATATAAATAAATCGTGAGAGAACCGATGCTTTGTTTTTGCAAATAGAAATAAATATATGTAATCCTTTCTTTGAATCGCAAAGTTTATGTTATTATGCTGTATTCTAAGAAACATTAGTTTCTGGAAACTGAATAGCACAAAAACAAAAAAACTTTTGAGATTCTTGCAAAATCACTGTTACATTGTCTGTTTGAGGAACCCTAGCATCGTTTATTCCTTGAAATGTTGAGTCCTCTCTTCGGCGAGGGTTGGGTATAAATCAGGGAGGTAAAAGAGGGGCGAGAATCTGTGATCCGTGTGAGTTCAGTTTAAGTCTATGTTCTTCAAGAAGTAATACTCAACAATACGCGAGAAGGGTGGGCATCAATTCAATAGGAGGAATAGAATTCGTATAAAAATGTTTATATTCGTAAATATTTCGACGTATCTCAATGTTTTTTTTTTTCGTCTGAACGCTTTCTCGAAAGGAATTCGGCTTTAAATTATGCGGATTCCAACATTTCTTTTGAAAATGACTGAAGATACTTTTTCCGAGTAAATTGGAGTTTGACTGTAAATTTAATGTCAATATTTTCTTTAATTTTATTTATTAGTGGCGTAAAGTTTTTTTTTTTCATTTTAAATTGTTGTATTTTAGAGATTTATGCATGTAGAAGGAAATTGCGATAATGTATTTTCTGCAAATTTTCTCACTTATTTTGCTGTTTTAGGAACTTAAATTTTTGTACATTAAGTCACATAGATATTAAGAATATCAATGGGATAATGAAATCGTGAAAAATTGAGGAAATCCTTTTAGGAAATTACCACCCCAATGCTATAATTTATTTGTTTAGACAAAATAACTATAATAATTTGATTAAATTGAGAGAAATAAATGAAAATATATTTAAATAAAAAGTTTTTCTAGTATAAGTTTTTTTCTGAATTATAAAGAACACTCTTATAAATTCATATTAATAAAATATACAAAAGTTTAATATTCTGTAGGTTCGCAAAACTTCTGAATGTTATTGCTAGTTATTCAAAAAGTCAAATTCAAAATTTTCATCTTTAATTTATTTATCCAAATTATTTAATGTGTTAAAATTATTAACGAAATTATGTGCTCTAATGTAACTCTTCCTCACAATCTATTCATCTGTAATTAGTCAGTTAAATTTAAAGTAATACAGATGTCCTTATGCAAGATGCCACCCGATTTTGAAAAGTAGATATGGGGTAGTTTTGAGATAAATGCATTGCCATTTCAGAAAAGAAATCATTTTCTATGGCATTTTTCTTATAAAAGATATTAACCGAGGAAATGTAATTTCCGGCATTTTGACAGGAAGTAATGCGGTTTCGGAAATGAAACGGAACTTAATCGAACGAAAATGACATGTATTTTTGAACATGTCATTTAGATGTATCTTTTATTCTTTTTCTTCAAAAATTTTGCATCTGAGAATGCCAGTAAATGAAAATTTCTCATTTGTATTTTGATAGAGTCATATAAATATACTGTATCTTAATTTAAAAAAGGAAAATATTCAATGCTTTATTTTACTGTAGAAATGAGTCAAAAGTAAGAAAAAAAAATTATCATTTCTATCTACTTTTTATATTTTAATTTATCATAAACCAAAGTTAAACAAGTTTCAATGCCTATCTTTGATAATGCGAAGTAGTATTTAACTGTTAAGTTACTTCTTTGAAACAAAGAATATATGCCATTTCTTTACGACAAAAAATATTTTTTTATTATTTGAAACTAATCATGATCCAAATAGTAACTACTTAAATTTCCATTAATCGTGAAATGCTGTCATAATTTACAAATTTAATTTCTATTCACATTGATTAAATTCCAAACATTTTTTAAGATTTGTAATTTTTAGATAATATGTTAGAAATTAAAAAGAATTTCTATTTTTGCCCCCAATTCGCTTTCTGCAATAGAAGTACACTTGGCTATATACCTAAAAATTAATTAGTTTAATTAAATTATAGCTATAAAGTATTAAATGACTTTTTCCTCGTCACCGTATTCTGTCATGACGAAAAAGCATCAATTATATCTCATGCTACCACATTCATCAATTGCTCCTTCAGAGCTGTCAAGACGAAATTTGCTAATTTTAAATTGTGTCAACAGTAAGTTTATCTTCTCATAAAATCATCACAGATGATGCGATAAGGAGCGTAATACATACCAAAATAAAAGAGATATTTTAAATTATCCTCTGTATCATTACAAGAAAGACCTGACCTTTGAAATTCAATCTCGCCAGATCTTGGATATTTCGATCAGCTTCGTAGATAAGCCAATCATCTTCTGAGCTAGCACCTGCTAGTTGCTACGTTTTTTTTCCATTACCAAACCTATGAAGAAAGAAAGCGAAGCAAAAAAATAGTCTATCAGAATTCCTTTCTAATCACCTGTAGCATTGTTTTTAAACGGAGTGCACTGGTAGAATACAATCTCAACCATATTTATCATAGCTTCTGTAAATTGCTGGCAAAATTCACAAAGTTGAAGGAGAATTTGTCCATTGTTCTTCTGAAAGGAAACGTGAAAATGGCGCTCGAACCGTTTAATGGCGGGCAGAAAATTCCTTATCTGGAATGAACGAGTACAAAAGGAGCCATTTTTTTTTTAACTTCCATTGCTGAAGATTATTTGGATAGTTTCCGGTGAACTTCATTGTATCATCCCTGAAAATTTCAATGTTTTTAAAATTAACTATGTGCTAGATAAAAGAATAACGAAAATAATTCAAGGTTTTTTTGGCTAGAACAGAAACATTGTTGCCAATATTTCAAATCACCTCATTATAAACGCCAATTTAATAATAACTTCCCCTTAAAATTTTCGTACACATAATTTATTTAAAATTAAAAATATGTTTCATTTATTGTTCAGTAAAATGTAAGACACCTACACATCAACGACTTAAATAAAAATTGTTATTCATTCACACTATAAGATTACTTTACTTTACTCACACTACAATTATTACTTTATTTAAATTATTTTTAAAATGTTTCTTACGATACATACTAAAATTTTGAGAAATCAGAATTAAATTACTAATTTATGCACTTAATTGTAGCAAAATTAATCAATTACACCTAAATATACAGGGAAAATTATTTGTACTACTAATAAAATATAATCAATGAAAACTCTTTCTCAAGCGGAGATGTATTGCGGCTTAATATTCTTCTAAAGTGTATTTATTGACGTAATGATTAAATTAATAAAAAATTTTAAATAATAAAAGTATTAAATCAGTATCTATATGACATTTAAATTTCAATGGCTTTTTTTCTGATTATGTTTACTTTGAAAATTAATAAATTTCAAAATAAACACAGTTAATTTTCATTAATTAATTATGTACTATTAATCACATGCTAATTATGAAACTTATTATAACTAATTATATTAGTTACGAATATTATTAAATTTTGAAGTTAAACATTTTAAAAACTATTTAATTTACTTTGAAAATTTCGTATTATTATCTGAGTTTATAAAGGAATTTATATTTACTATATTATATTAACAGAAAATATACATTTTTAAAGGTTGACTATTAATTTTGAAACTAATTATGTTAAACATATTCCTATAATGTGTAGATAATGATACTAATTAATAATGATACTGATTAAAAAACAGTTTATTCGTTTATTTTTAAGTTTATCTTGCTATTTGATTCCATTAATACACTAAAAACATTTTTTTCGTATCCCTTAAATACTGAAAATATGTTTTTTTTAAATTTCTTTTCAAAAAACATTTGTTTCTATTTAGAAGTATTGTGTATGCTTACTATAACATTTAATTAATAATTATAAATATATGCTATTCCTTTCCATCGTTTCGTTTTATTATCTGTTCTCCTAGTTTACTTTTGATGACCCTAATAATTCGGCGGGTATGATTCTAGGTTTGAATCTCACTTTATGGACTTCAGTTTAAATAAACATTAATTTATTTTTTATCCTACCTAAAATTATGTCCAAATATTTTCGTATTATATTATTTATCCTTACACACGCACAAAAATATATATTAGCAACTAACATAAAAATCTTATTTACTGTAAAATAACGAATTGTTTTATTCGCTTACATATTATTTACTTAATGAATTTCTCTGCAATAACACATGTGATGTGCAATAACAATATTTCTTATATAACACAAATGAGCATGAATATTAATTCATTTGTAACACCCGGTCACAATTATGTTTCATATTTGATTTTTAAAGTTTTCTTCTTGAGATAATTGAAAAAAGTTCCAAATCTACTTCGTAAATTCAATATATTCGATTTATGTATGCAAAAGACACACACACTTTACCAAATATGCGTAGCAAATATACAGCATACACCATAATATATACATGCATAAATTACATATACCAAATATACATTTGAAAAAATATTCCTTAAGATTTTCTGCAGCTTTTCCCATGTTATATATCCTTCTTTACAACAGTCTTGGAAACATTTCTGCAAAAAGTGTAACCCATGAATTACGGTCATATCTCCATTAACTACGTTAGTGAATTGTCATAAAATCCAGATGAACTGTTTATGTAACATCACTACTTGGTAAGAAAGGTTAAGTTCATATACAAATGTCCATAAAATTTCTTGGCGAAGGTCTCCCTTTTCATTCATTCTAAAAACAGAAAGCCAAATGTAAGAAAGAAAATAAGAAAGAAAGAAACAGCCTGTCAGTTTCGTTATTCCAGATAACATTTTCCTAGGAGTGTGTGTGTATCTTTTTAAAGCGTTATCTCTTCCAAACTTATTATTTTCTTCGTAAGAATGCTAGATTTTCTTATCTAACTTGCAACAGACACACCAGGGAGGAGAAAAAGAAGGGAACTTGCAAATAAACTCAAGATTGTTTCCATTTTGAGAATGTATAAAGATGGAAGGAAAAAGCGAAATCCTCGCTTTTATTATTGTTCGCCGAAATAGACGAATCCCAAGCACTCCGCGATTGGCGTTAAAAAGCAACCGTGCCAGAAGTGGCGACAATAACTTCTCGACTTCATTATTAGGAAAGAGCCTCATAGGTGTTGACTCTGCTTGCGAATTCTTAAGTTTTTTCACTCTCAAACGTGTCGAGACTTGCCGAAGGGTATGTGCGTTACAATTCAGTGATAAAAACCTTTATTTTTCTTATTGCCTCAAAGAAATATGAGATAATTTTCTTTTGTAAGTTATTAACATACAAAGCTGTTTACCAATTCGTTTCTTTATACAGAAAAGAACGTGATTACACTTACTCTGATGGTCCTCGTTAAAATACTATCTTTACAAGAAGCGATTTTTTTTTTTTTGCCGTTTTTAAGGGCCAGGAATTTTATTTCATGTTTCAATTTTTTATTCTTATTGTTATTATAAATCAAATATTTTTTTAACTTATTTAAATGTTTGTCTTTCTTTAGAAGTACCTTCCAGCAACATAATACGCGTTAAAAAAATCGCGTATAAATAGTAAATGGTAAAAAAAGCGCTTTTGCACGCATATATTTATTTATGGTATATGTTTACTTTTTTGGCACACTTTAATATTATAAGTGATTTCATACTTTAGAAAATGAAATTTTTGTGAAGAACTTTGAAATTGTTTTATTTAAATCAAACAAACGCGTAATCAAACGACTGATACTGTCCATAATCGATGACACTAAAAAGCATTACAGACCAATCTTTTTTTTCTGCTATTATTTGCTTAAGATAAGAGTCCTTGTGACACTATTTTTGTTTGCTCAAATATCATCTGGGAACTTTCAAAATTGTTTGCTCGCATAATTATTTCCTTTTTTTAAACTGATTTATGCAAATACAGTTTTAAGAAAATTTATATTTTTGCTTTCCATGTTTTGACTTCTGATTTTAATTTCCTCAACTAGAGAATATAACTTGAAATATTCTATGTATAAGACAATTAATTTTATAAATCGTTTTCTGATTAAAATTTTTCATATTTAAATACATTTCCAGAGCAGTATATTATAAGATAAAGTGATTTTCACTTACTGATATTTTCTCTTAAATTTCTGTGTGAAATTTTAAGCTTTTACCTTTTTTCGATCAAAATTTATAAGTTAAAGAAAACATTTCAAACTCCATTTCACATTGTTAATGAAAATATCCTTGTAATATGAAGGGTTTTATCTGTTGCCAATTCTAATTTTACTTTTTGTCTTTTGCATACAGATTTAAATCGAAATTGAATTTTCTTGATAAAAAATAATTTGGAAATTTAAATATCTTTTATGTTTTGTCATTTTTTATTTTACTCGCTTTTTCTACTTATAGATTTTACTGAAATTCTATAATTTAAACGAAGTAATATCACTTAATTTTTACGACGTGATATTACAAGCAACTAGCCTATTCAATTTTTCAATGAATTATCTCAACAAGCAGATACGAAATAAATGAATAAATAAAAATTTCATTTTAAATTCGTTAATTTACAAATCTTAAAATTTATTTTTAAAGAAATTATTCTGATAAATTTGCTTATTTTGTCAACTTTTGTAAGAATTCAGAAAATAATTTTTTTTAGTAGTTACATTTCTTTTAGTCATCTTACATTATTTGTCCCATTGCTCTTGCCCATTTTTTCGTGCTCACTTTCGTTTAGTACAGAAAAAGATATACCAATTCCCTTGATTCAATCGATGGAGCCTACAATATCCATTCGTTCTGGTAATTCCGCTTTCCTGTCTGGGTACATCGATGACGATTCAACCAGGAAAGAAAATCGATGGCCCGAACGCAGACGAGAACTTTTGAATTTACCCGGCCTCACGCAGAGAAAAAGTCGTACGCCATTTCTTTCGCTAACCTACCTTGATATTTCAATTTCATCCACATTCTTAACAATAAAATAAAAATGCAGTTAGAAAATAAAGCCCTTATTCTCCATTTTGTGGAAACTTTAAAAAGGTTCAGAGATGACCACAATTGTAATGGAACATTGAACTACTATTTGACAATGGTCACGTTTCTGTATTTTTTATTCTATATTTTATGACATCACTTTTTTTCTAGTGGTATGATTTTTTAATAGACTTTATCGTTTTGCTGTATATATTTCTCTTTTCTTTATTCTTCTTCTTTACTTTACTTTGAAGTTAAAAAGTACTATTTATTTACTCATTAGAACGCAAAATAAACAATGTAAACTATTTTTTAATAAAAATCAAAAGCATTAATAATGTTTTTTTTATTTAATTTCTTAAGTGACATCAGAAGAAAGACTACTTCTTATAAGTATGCAAACACACAGGTACAAAATAATAATAATTTTAAAATTTCTTGCTCTAATTAAAGTAAATATTTAAATTTTTATTCTTAAAATCGCATATCGCCTCAACAAATATTTAATAAAATATTTGATAAAGGACATTTCATTTTTATATCTTAATTGTAATACATTTACTCTTAATTACAATGAAAATCTTTATAGAATTCTCTCATTATTTAATTATTTTATGGAAAATTACACACGCTTGATGTATAACATACGGTGTTATCTCTTTTTTTATAATTTCACTGTTTTTCAATAAATTTACATATTAATTTTCCAGACGCAAAACATGCATAGTAAATCTTAAATAGTTCACGTTTCGCATTCATCTGTAAGATGGCGAAACTTGACAAAAGATAAATGTTCGCCAAAATATAAGATATTCGGTTTTGGAGGAATATATAAAACTAAACTGTATAACTTTCATAATGTTGGAAAAATTAAATAATTACTCTTATTCTCAAGAATAATAAAAAACATCTTAAATAGAATAAAAAAGAAAAAGGGGATATATTTTCGAAGAATAAACATTAATATAAATTCAAAACTCTCCAAAAACATTAAACTATTAAAGAAAACTCGCATATTTTTTGAATATATAATGAAACATCTATTCATCTTTTATGATAAATTAAGAAGAAATCTTAACTCTGTAAAATAAATGAGTTTATTTTTTTTTTAACAAAGTAGAACATAAACACATGTTTTAATTTTATTTCTAGATATATGATGGTTGTAAATGAAATCACTTTAAAACTAAATTCATCTTTTAATATAGTGAGTATAAATGTTAATTTCAACGAATAATTTTACAAAGTAATAACATTACAAAGTAATTATTTTGCCGTAAATGCTTTCATAATCTACTCTTCATTCAACCGGTGTGGTCCAAAACATGGTAGCCTCTCCTAATAACCGCAACATAGTAATTGCAAATAATCTCCTGCGAGTAATCCTTGAAGGCGATTAAACCGTTACCCAAATTATAGCAACAGTGGCAGAAATCGACTAATTCAAAGATAACCGATTCAAGATAAAACATTAGGATCCAAAATCGTGAAAGCTGATTTTATTGTTCCTTGCGCTCACAAATAGTGGCGTTGCCCGTAATCAATATATAATCATACGCTTTATGATGTCCGTTTCGTGGTATAAATCATATTCCAGCAGAACCATCAATTCCAATTTCTGCAAGGAGACGGATTTTATTTTCGCAACGCCAGATATAAATTCATCTTCATATATTCGCTGTGCATCTGTGTCGGTTGGAATTCTTTTGACAAAGAAGACACAGCATGGAAAAATCCAGATCTGGACGACGAGGAGTTAGGAAGGGTGGAACAGCGATCGCGTGACACGCGAGGATTAATCTCGGTATGCAAATTTCGTATTGGAGAATGGAGGACTATCGTGTTTCCCTACTTAAGGGAAAACCAAATAATAAGTCAAAACTAACACTGGACAAGCATTAAAACATTTCATATGTATGGAAGAAGACATAAAAATAATGGCTTTGTGTTTTACCAATCAGGGTAACTGTGATTTTAACTGCAAATTTGTACTTTGCATGTATCGTGGAAAAATTTTTATTTTAAGATTCATTTTGTTATTTTCAATATTTTATTTTTCGTTTGTTTTTTTACTATCGCTTAATTGAATAAGATATTAGAACTTCACTTGGTATAGCAATGCATATTACGTAACACGTCATTGAGCTTTTAATTATTAGGAATTATATTTATAATAGTCTTTGTTGATAAAATTAGTTT